>JAYRBT010000082.1:4414513-4456014 GCA_036023395.1 Myiotriccus ornatus | reverse complement strand
AAGATCCTCAACAGGGACAAAACAAAACAAAACACCATCCTGAACAACAACTTGGACTGAAATTTTTCACGAAGAGCTCCAACAAAGTCATCAGTTATCAAAATTACTGTCATTGATTAACACCCCAAAACAAAAAAAAATTCACATGGAAAGGTAAGTTATAGGAATAAAATTGTGAGGTGAGGTATTTGAAATCTAAGAATTTGCACAACTAATTTTAGTTGCATAATCTTATTAATTGCTGGATTCTGCATGGCTGTGTGTTTGCCAGAAATCACAGGAGGAAAAAAATGTGTCCCAGTCCTGCAGTTCAGATGCTAAAGAAAATTCTTACACCCACTCTCACTCCAACCCCCTTCACTGTCTGTCCTACAAAGTGAGCTTTTACATGGGCAAAGGATGTGTTCCAGCACACAAAGACTTTGTGATAATGCGTTTTTTTCTAAAAAAGAGCCAGATTAACAAAGAAATTTCTCACCACACACTCGCAGTTCTCTGTTAACCTTTAAGAAATGTATTTTGTTCTTTTGTGGTAGCATTACTTCAGGATTGAAATAAACATTATGAGGAACCACTTACCCTCCAAGACACTGGTAATTATGCTGACTACACTTGCTGCCCTCTGTCTCTGAAGAGCCTCATTAAAGTACTCCACTGACAGATGAGGAGGTAAATGCATCGTGCTGCTCTCATCACATGCAGCTGGCTGCTTAAAGAAGTAAACATGATTAGGGAGATACCACAGGAATGAAACAAAGTAGGATGTGATGAGGGGTAGCTATGAGAGTTAATAGGAACAATGACACGCAGCCAAATAAATGTACCTTTTTACAAGATGTAATAGATGTTGAGAATGAAGGTCCTACTCTTCAGTAATAGAGGTGTAGTAATGGCAACAGGGCAAGCACAGACCTTGGGAATAAGTGTATGAGGGGAAATGGGCCTAGGAGATATTCACGAGACTGATGAAATAGAGGAGAGGTGAGGGATAAATGTTAGAAAAGTTACTCTGCCCACTTGGGGAACTTGCAGAAAAAGCTGGTATGTGATGCTAAAGGTGCTATGGAGAAAAAAAAATCAAAGGTACTGCTCAAAATGACATCCCTGGACTGAGTTTGGGTCAAAGAGACTCTTTGGTGACCTGTAATTTCAGCACCAGGAACCTTCAAAAATGTGTTAGTACAATTAATGAATAGCAGAAACATAAAGTTTATAACAGGAATGCCAAAGTCTAGTTTTCAGGAGCTCGTCAGGCTACTAAAAACCAGTTTCTACTGACAGCCTATAAACTCCTCACATCAATATACTTCAGTTCACTCTTTGACATTGCAGTGAAACTCCTAAGACAAGAAACTCCTGCTGCTGACCAATAAACAATAATATGAAGTTTATATTTTAAATAATATGTTTTTCCTTACCAGATCTCCCTTTCCAGAGTCTTCCATTACCGGTGGAAGCATTAATCCTTCAGAAGACACTGGATCTTGACTGTGGACCCTGCTGCTTCCCCCTCCCAGCCCCAAAACTAGACCATGGCAGTCATCCGTGTTGGCCCCCTTGCTCCGCACACAGTTCGGGGTAGGGGGGTGAGAGCTGTGGCTCATTTGGCTCTGCCAGCTGGAGCGTCTTCCAATCTGCGTGCCCGATGGGGAATGGCACAGGATTTTGTGTCCCCCAGCACTGTGGGTTTCCTCATCACCGAAATCCGTCCCGGAATCAACTTCTACAGCGGGAATTTGGAAATTGAACACGCTCCCGTGGCTAAGTCTGCGTCTCCCCTGGCTTGCGTTGGGACTGTACACCAGGCCAAGGAGAGACTAAAAGCCCAGGGAAAGCAATATAGAATGAACATCATAACAACATACAGAAAATTCGAGGGAGAAGTAAATGTTTAGTTTCATAACATTGACTATCACTCATTGCAAGCCCAAAAACTCTTATTTGATTTAGATTTTTTTGGAAAGGATTGTGTTTATATTTTAAAAGGCAGATAATAAAATCTTATCAGCTATAGCAGCTATTTTTTGTGATAAGCTTTATATTAAGCAAGACATTTTAACAGACAATGAGGGTATAAAAGGTAAATTCTAGTAATCATTCACCTTTTTTTGTTTCTCAGTGTTATAGAAAATGTCTTTTAACTATTACAATTTTTTCATCATTCATTTATAACGTTTCCTTTCCAAATTAATTTTTACATCTAATTCTTCATCCCAGAAGGTTTTTTATTTTAAAAACCTGAGAGTGATCTGTGTTTGCAATGATATTTGGTTTATACTTTCAAGCAATTAATTTTAGTATTAAAATTGGAAAAGCTGTAAGAATCTCAGATTCAGATAATAGATTACCAACTTTCGTTGATTGTCTGTGAGCTGTGACTTGGGGAATTCTTCTTCTTCTTCATTATCTTCTATCCCCAAGGACTTATTTCTCTTTTTCCTATTGTTCCTTTCTTTGATTTCTTTGGCAGACGGAGAAGGGTCTTCAAAGGAGCAAAGTGACAGGATATCAATTCCTTTAATACCCAATGACTGAAATTAAAACAAAAACATGGATGATATTTTTGCTGGGTTCTTTGAATAAAAGCAGGAAGAAAACACTTCTCTGCTCAATATTAGTACTTCCTGTTAACAATTTGTGTTTCGCAAAGCTCGTAAAAAATCTTCCAGTATGTGATAAGACTAAAAGAAGGAGCAGAGAATTCCCCCAACATATGGAGCACTGAACAATTTGCTGTTTGCAGTATGCTGCATGATTGTATGTACTGGGCCTGCCAGAGGCAAAAGAATCACATTATAGCTCCTATTCCTCCATATGGCAGATTTGCTTACAATAAAAATACTCAGTTTGAAAATGTTGTAGAATATACCCTTCCCACAAAAGAAATGCTCAAACAGTATTAAAATTCCACCTTTTCATTGGGGATCCCTGGGTTTGCACTCACACTGCGGCTGACTTTCCTTCCCATACTGAATTTAGGACAGTGTTTTCAAAACACAGGAATATCTTGTTCCAGAAGATTCTAAGCTGTTTAAGTTACCAAGAAACTTTTCATTCAACTACAATAGGTTTTGGCTTAGATGTTAATGCAGTTGATTGGCAGAATTACTGTATAATTCTTTGTTCAGCCACCCACAATGACAAAATAGAAGGAGAAAAAAAAAGAAAACCAACTACATTTTCTTTTGGAAGCTATTGGTTGATGGAATTTTACATTTTCCAGATTTTAAAACACCATTTTTGTAAAAGTGACGTCAGGCTTTAATGTTCTTTATCTACAACAAAAGTCATTGTTTCACATGAAAAATACACAGCTGAACAAGGAATTGTTCTGTAATTCTAGAATTCACTACTTTCAATAAGTTATCCCTTGCTCCTGTTTCCATGAAGGATTACTATACACAGCTGTACACAGGGAGTGCTTTTTCTTATGATTGGAGGGGGCTCTGAGCATCCTGGTCTAGTGGAAAGTTCCCTGTCCAAGGCAGGGGTTTGGAACAAGATGATCTTTAAGGTCCCTTCCAACCCGAACCACTCTGTGAGTCCTACGTGACCGACAATAGAACACAGAGACTAATGCTTGCGAGAGAATAATTTACATACCTCTTGCTCCTTCTGTAATAATTCCATGGCTTCCCGAAATTTCCTTTCCTTTGCCTCTGTTTCAGCAATGGTGGCCTTGTTCTGGTCTTCGTATGCCATTGTTACTACCGCCAGAATCAAGTTGACTAGATAAAATGAGCCCAGAAAGATGACCATCATGAAGAAGAATATATACGCCTTCCCAGAAGCTCTGAGGGTCTGTAAGCAACACACCCCAGGGATAAACATTACCATAAAAAATACCAAATAGGCTTTCAGTGTGTCTCTCAAATTCTTTAGAAGCACTGAGCTTCCTAGACACGTGCTGTAGGCAGCTGAGATGGAATTAGACCTTCCTTGGCCCTCCTTCCCCCTCTTTCTCCCTTTTCCTATACCCCCACCTGTGAATCACTGATCTTACACCCCATGAGGTCAATCAAGGAGGCAATTTTATATTTCTGAAGGACAGTACAGTACCCTTCTAGTATTTTTTTTAAGTCCCTAAGCCAGCAGGGTGATAGAGCTGGGAAGCACTTCAGCATCCCCTTTCTAGGAGTCACAGCTTGTGGGAAGGCAGAGGGGAAGATGTGGGCTAGGTGACTTGCATATACTGCTTTTATTTGAGGCTTCTTGTCCTCTCTACACATTTTCTGCTTCAACTATTGAAGATCAGTCCTGAATTATGCACAAAGCTGGTACCTGTTGGTACAGACGCTCCCAGTAGTCCTGGGTCATCAGGCGGAATAAGGAAAGAAAAGCCCAACCAAAGGTATCAAAGCTGGTGAAACCATAATCAGGATTTGGACCAATTTTACAGCATTTATAGCCTGGAGGACAGACCCTAGAAGTAATAATAAAAAAATGGAGCTCTTTTAGCCATGCAGATTTCAAGGAAAACTTCAGCTTATGTAAGAATTCTGATTATGATTCAGTTCTGCATTTTCATTAGATTGCATACCAATTTTCTGCTCCAGGTAGTATTGGCTGGAAGGTGGGATGGAAAAAGCAGCACTCACAACACAGCAACAAATGAAGAACACAGACTGGAGTCAGAACACCATCCGAGGACAGCTCACTCATAACCACTCCTCATCCCCTGCTCCTCACTGCAGAGTAGTCACATCTCCCTTCTTGCCCAAAACTGCCCTCCAAAATTCATGTTTTGTTTTACCAGTTTAACACTCATGAGCCTTCACAGAGAAGAGACTGCCTGTCCTGTGCCATACAACAGATATTCTCCATTTTCAGTTCTCTTGTACATCCATGGGGAAGGGAAAGACAGCACTTCTGGAAAGTCTAAAAGGAATTTAGTCCTGAATAAGCCAACTGCAGGTTCATACTTCATTCCCTACAAGCATTACATTATCTGACTGTTTACTCTATTTTGTTTTCTGTGTTCCTGTTTCTGCATTCAATGAAAGCTTGGAATTTCTCTTTTGGTCTCACATGACTGAGCAAACATAGAAGCACTGAGGCAGAGAAAACTTTCAAAGAATAAATATTTTTAAGTGCACTTACCCAGCACCAGGACCACACAGCAAAATATCTAAGGTGCCATTTTTCTTAGCAAAATCATCTATAAGAAAAAAAGAAAAAAAATTAAACCCAAAGCACTTTCTAGGCTGAATCCTCTATCGTTGAATATGAGTAGTGATGATTAACCAGTGACCTGTAAATGTGTGCACACACATAGAGGTTTCCCATGCTCACATTAACTGCACCAGATTGCAGGATGTCCCGGCCTCATTTATAAGCATTCATAAGGTTATGTACAATTTTCAGACTGAATGCAGACCTTAAACACAGAAATTTAAAAAAACCCCACATTATCATCACTTTGGCTACATCTCCATAAAGGAGATGGAGAACTGGAGGCACAGACTCAAACACAGTCATGGAATCCTAAAGTGGTTTGGGTTGGAAGTGACCATAAAGCTCATCTTGTTCCAACCCCCCTGCCATGGTCAGGGACACCTTCCACCAGACCTGGTTGCTCCAAGCCCCATCCAACCTGGCCCTGAACACTATCAGGGATGGGGCCTCCACAGCTTCTCTGGGCAACGTGTTCCAGTTCCTCACCACTCCTCCTAATATCTAATCTAAATGTTAAACCAATCCATGGTTTGGTAACCATTAGCACAAACTCTGGCACAGTTCTGGGCCATAGCAATTTAGTCTTCTCCAGTGCAAACATCACTCAAAGTAGCATAGACCAGTTCTATTTCCAGTGAGCAGTAAAAAACAAAGCCAGGTTGTGAGGAGAAACAAAAAGTATTTGGCTGTGTGGATATCCACCACTGCTGAGCCAAACAGCATCTCCTAACCCTTCTTGGCTGAGAAATTAAGATTTTTTCCATTAGGATGCTGGAGATGTGCCCTGTTTGAAGCCTTACCCTATTTCTCTTAACATTAGTTACTCTGATGCCTGAGCTATCAGCAGACTCAAAGTAAAAGCTTTAGTGCTAATAGCTAATTATCTCCATTAAGATGTGGGTTTATTAGCCCAGATGTAAGGGAGGTTTCGTATATTCCTGGTGCTTCTCAAACCAGGGATTTAAGAGCCAACAGGAACTATTACTATCAAGTGTACTTTATGTAAATACTCTGCAAAGGAACGAGTCACTATCTAGGCTACTTTCCACCCAAATTTTGCTCAGCTATGCTCCTGCCAACTGATGGAAAGATTTGTTTAAGAAGTCAGTGATTGAACTTCAGAGACTTGTAATAGCATGTAGTTCTCCATGTGGGAGATGGGAACTTCCCTCAAAATTAGAACTAAAACAGCCCATAAAAAATACACATAAAATTTTATAGAAAACTGGGTTTATAGTGCTGTACATCCTGAATCCTATAGGAAAGTCATCTACCTTGTATCAAACCTGTCTGGGCCTCCCTATTCCTTTTGTTCCCTATTCCTTTTGGCATAAAATTTGAACAAGACAAAGCTTGTGAAGCAACGTGGGTTTTTAATTTCTCGAGCTCAACCTTCTCCAGGCCATTGCCTCTATACAGCTGCAATATTCTGCATTAAATAAATAATGAAATGTAGATGCTTTTGGTCTCTGTTTCTTCAGCACAGAAAATCAGCTTTTTTAGCCAAACTTTGTCACATCCATGGTCTCTCGTGTGGTCACAAGAGACTGCCTGGTTTCTTTTCAAGTTTGCTGTTAATTACAATTTTTACAACATTCTGTACATGTAAATAACTTTCTTCTTATCTGTGGTCTTCTGGTAGGAAGAAAAAAAAAAGTTTTTCCTCAAAAAATCTAGTCTACAAACACTTTCTTCCCCTGGACTATGAAGTTATTGAAGAAACCCTGTCTGAACAAACCTCCCACACAAAGTGTGTACAAACAGCAGTCCAGGGTGGCTTCTCATGTATTTCAGCAGTTCCCCTGGGAGAATTCTCATCTCCCTGTGTAACTGCTGCTATGTCTGAACTCACTGGGGGAGATTTTTTTCAGTGATGAATCTTTCTTCATATTTTGTGGCACAGAAATTGATTATTTTGAGTCTATTTTTTCTCATATATTGAGGCTTCTCCTTTAGCACGTGGCTCTTCCTTTCTGAATTGCATCTTACAGTTGTTCCTCTTGAGAATGCTTTGATGTATTTTCAGATCTCTGCTCTACAGTTCCATCACCAGCCTCAGTCAAGGTGTAACCATGAATGACGTATATGGTGTATATCTTATACAAGACATAAGACACATAGGATGAAAAGAAGAAAGCAATTTGACTTTTTAACAAATTCCTCTGTTTCAAGTTGAAGAGTTATTCTCACTGGGCAGGAAAATGAAGATGGACTCTTCAGCACGGAGTAAAAGGTGAACTTTAGGGAATTACGACAGAGAATGAGCTAATGAGTGTTTCAGTTACTGTCATATATTCAGGGAAACAGAGCTGGATGTTACTGGAAAATTTGGGAGTGCTTTTTCCTACAAAGAAGAGAAGGAGAGCATTCCTGGATGTCTGCGAGCTGCTCTGGCAATAAAAAAGCCATTACCAGATAGTTACTCATCAAAATATCAACCAAAACACAACACAATTCTCAGCAGTGCTTATACATGCATGCATAGGTGTCTATATTATCATCTAAAAAAGAATTAAGGAGAAAAATTACCTGAATCATTAACAAACATTTCATAGGTTTGCCATGTTTTGTTACACCACTCTGTAGTGTTCTTGATACACTTTTGCCTGAGATTTCCCTTGAAAAGCTGGAGGCCAATGAGGGCAAAGACACTCAGGCAGAAAACAGTCAGGATCATCACATTAGCAAGTTTCTTAACAGACTGGATAAGCGCCCCTACAATGATCTTGAGTCCTAAAAAGACAGTATAAATGGGAAAAACAGGATGAAAAGCTGAGATTCAGGTACCATTCTTGATTGGAGTTAAAACAATGTATAAAAACCAAAGTACAAAAATTCCAGGATAATATGTGATAAACATATTTACAACAGAAGTATAGCTTGGATGAGAGTGAGTCATTCGAGAAAAATATTTTTTCCTCCTTTCATTGACCCTACATTTTTCAAAAGTTCTTTTAATCCCTGCAAAATATTCATGCAAGGATGAGGAACCAGAGATGGTCTAGTTTTCCTTATCCAGAAAAAGTGGCATAATTCAAATGAAACTTGCAAGACTCATAATTTGTGAAGATACTGTAAACAATAACGGTTATGACAGAAAGAGAAGACAGAGGCAACTCACTCTCTTTCACTATGAGAAAGAACCCACTGGCTTTATACCTAAGGGAAAAGTGGAAAGGAATCTGTTTTCCCTGGGTTAGAATCAAAGAATCATTAAGGTTGGAAAAGACCTCTAAGATCGAGTCCAGTCCTTACCCCAGCACTGCTGGGTTCACCATTAAACCATGTCCCCAAGTGCCACATCCACATGTTTTTTGAACACTTTCAGGGATGGTGATTACACCACTTCCCTGGGCAGCCCATTCCAATGTCTGACCACCCTTTCAGAGAAGAAATTTTTCCTAATATCCAATCTAAACCTTCCCCTGGCACAGACTGATGATGTGAGATGATTCGTAGTAAAGTCCCTTCAATCTCTAAAGTTATTTCTGTTGTACCATAACACACAGACCAGAGAACATTCTGTAAAACTGACATGATCAAGTGTTAACAGTATCTTTAAAAGTATAATAAAAATAAACTAATGCAAGATCATTTCTAACACTTGATTTGTCCTGACTGGGACTGATGAACTGAGACACACTTTGTGTCCACAGTTTCAGCTGTGTCTGCAATCCATGAAAGATATAGAGAAAAAAAAAAAAAAAAAAGGAAAAAGAAAGGCAAAAGCCAACATTTTGAATGAAGCAAAGAATGAATCTGAACTAGGAGAAAATAAGATTTCTTACCTGGGACTACTGAAATGGTTTTTAAAGCTCTCAGAACCCTGAAAGTTCGAAGGACTGACACACTTCCCAAGGCACTAACTGCTCCCACATACCTGTAAAGTCCAGATGTGATATGTCAAGTGGTTGAACAGGGTAAACAGGGCAATCATTCTTGGATGTCAATCCTTCCGAGTTTATTTCAAGTTTGAAAAAAACTACATATCAAGGATTTGTCTGAAGACTTTTCCAATAGAAACCCATTTCTTGATTTTTAGAATTTTCATCTGAGATGGCTCTTGGATTGTGCACAGCAGCTTTTGTGCCAGCATCTTAAATCATCCTTCATTTAATACATAAACAAAGATTACACTCAAAAATATTAATTTCAGGCTTAAATGCTGGCTGAACTGGCTTTATCCTCCTTCTGTAGCTGCACTTAACCAGTATAAAACTTGCTAATCACCAGAAAATGAAGCTCAAACTATGATTCTTGGAGATTGAGCTCAAATTTAGACCACTGTCCTGGTGTCTATACCCATCATTCTAATTGAAAAGTTATACTTTCATTCATAGGATCAGTATGTCTGTATTTATGCCCAGCTATTACATTTCACTGGTCTAAACACATCCTTTCGTATCCACTCACCAGTGGGCTTATTTTGCCCTCCACAGCTCTATTCCCTTCTTGAAGGACTAAAATGTTGTTGTGAAACAGTGAGTGATAAACAAGGGGAAAAGTCAGTGGTCTAGACAGTTTCAGGTGCAATTAGGAGCCACGGGTTGGTTTTGTACCACAGATAAAGCCTTCTGCACCACAGCAATGAGAACTTCAAACACAGAGAGCCAAGGCACGTAATCCATATTTTATGTATTCCCACTTACGCCATAACGATAACACTGAAGTCCAACCAGTTCCAGGGATCTCGAAGGAAAGTGAATTCATTTAGACAGAATCCCCTTGCCAATATTTTTATCAATGATTCAAAAGTGTAAATGCCAGTGAAAGTAAATCTAAGGAAGGGAGAAAAGGAAAAGAGCAATATTAGCACTTAGCACGGAAGACACACAGTCAGACTATTTAATGTCTAGGCCAGCAAACAGAGCCAATGCTGGAGAGAAGTGACTCAGACTGCTGTTGATTTCAGTGTATTCCATCAGTATCTGGCTCATATGGAGTTGGAGACAGTAGCTGACTGAAACCTGGACTATTAACTCGCAACATTTTCGGCATTCAACAATTTTTTTTCCAAACTCTTTCATGCGAGTTCCTGTAATTTCAGAAACACAAAACTCCCAGCTACTACATAAAATGAAGATCAAAATTTGTATCTTCCTCTGGTTTCAAGTGGACAAGGGAATGTGTGATATGCGGTGTGTTATTCACCTCGGGCACGCAGCATCCCCTTCTGTGCAGAATATTTAAAACACTTAGAGGAATACAAGAGTAGAGGATTTTCAATTTAAGATGGCAATTATTCTTATTAATGGAAAATTATCAGTAAAAGCTCTTCTGGACTTAACTGAGTGCACTTACAATTTCAAAAAGGCAGCAATCTCCCTACAGGATTCAAAAGGCAATCATTTGGTAGTCAGCAAATGCACTAAGAAATTATATGGATGTAGTGCTTCCCTTTTCATTTGGAAAGCAATACTCAGAAATTATTCTTGAAATGCTTTTGAATGGTCGTTGATGCCAACAGCAGATTCAACTCTGATGTAATCTTTAATTCTCTCATATGTAGAGAAGTATCTCAGCATCTTCTGGAGATATGTATATCCATACCATGCAAAGCCTTGTTCCTGCCTGCATGAGGATTTGCCATTCCCAGCTGTTTCAGTGTCATGTAACATGAGATAGTAAAAAATAATTTTAGACCTCTTTTTAAAACAAAGTCTTTGGGAATCTTTTCCTTTGTGTTAGGTGTTAGAATTTTCAGTGTTCATATTCTAGAAGTTTTCTGACAAAGTGAAAAAGCGAGATCTGAAATATTCTTGTTTTAAAAATTAAAAACATGGGATAATACATTCTAAGGACTAGAGGCACATATTTTTTGCAATTTAACATTGCAAGTGTTGGCAACACTCAAGATAGTTACTTTCTTGCAGAGTCCTGCAAGCCAAGAGCTTC
Organism: Myiotriccus ornatus; assembly: GCA_036023395.1. Taxonomy (NCBI): domain Eukaryota; kingdom Metazoa; phylum Chordata; class Aves; order Passeriformes; family Tyrannidae; genus Myiotriccus; species Myiotriccus ornatus. The sequence goes on along the minus strand of JAYRBT010000082.1, from coordinate 4,444,944 downwards.
TGACAGAACATTTTATTAGAGCAAAACTCAGCATTTCAACATTATTAGAAAGAATTTTGAAAAACAGCAGCTTTCCGTGTGCTTCATCAGCATCAGTGACAGTGGGAAATGCATCTCATCAGAGAGCAAATAATTACTGAGCAACTTCAGAAAGTGGCATAACAAGTTGGAGTAGTAGAAAAGACATGAAGCCAGTTCCACAGTGGAACTTAATCTACACTTATTCTCTCATATAACACCAAAATTATTGTAGATATTGAGTTTAAAGACAAAAATACTCAAATAAAATAAATATATATATATATATAAAATCCTAACACAAGCAACTTTCCTTTTAATTCTCCCACAGGCTACCTTAAGTGAAGGAGGCAAGACAAGTATCAATAATTCAATCTAACTATAGAATTAAGAAATATACATACCCACAGATACTTACTCAACATACTTGAGTAATTTCGATGGAGATGTAGTCTTTGAGGACTCAGTCAGAGCCATGAATACACAATTAGTTAGAATGGTGCACATGATAAACAAAGTGAATAATGTAAGTCACAGGAGTGAAGGCAAAGAATAAGACATTGATTCAGAACTGTAACTAGATATTCCATCAGTCTTAGATGTAGTATTTGTGTTTTTCCTTAAAGCACATGTAAGAATAGCATAGAGAGGTATTTGTTAATATTGACTTACTAGTGTTGTTATTCATGGACTTCTGTATGCTGCACTAAGCATTGCAAACCTGCTAAAAGGATCCTCAACCACTCCAAGAGTGGGAGGAAGGATGCAATTTTAATCTCATTTTATAGCACAGAAGTTAAAAACTTTTCCAAGGTCGCATAGGTGGAGCCCAAACCTGACTCTAAACCAGCCAAGCTGTTTTCCTCTGAAGGGACAGCATGAAGTCTGCCAGGATATCCACAGGTGCCTCAGATCACTCTGGATGAACATGTGTAGCCAACTGCTGGGGCTGCCCCGCTGCTCTCTGGGACCTGCTTGTTAAACTGACCCAAGGATCTGGACCCACCAGTGCTGAAATGCCAACATCATCCTACTTCTGGGCTGGGAAATCCTCAGGAGCATTACTCTTCTGAGGATGTCTGTACACTGCTACAACAGCAACTTCAGACCCGTTGCAGCTACCTTGGCACCACAAAGCCAGGAGATTGCTGGACACCTGAAATCCACACAGCTCCAGGAAACAGCATTTTTGCTCAGGTCTCATTCCCCTGTGCCAAACTCTAGAAATGCCCTACTGGTTCCCATCCCTTAAATCTGACGTCTGAGGTGGGATCTGTATTACCTCTTTATCCCAGAGGCATTCCCTGCAGCAGCATCCACGCAAATATTTACTTTTATATGCCAAAGTTTTATTTTCTGAGTCTTACTTCCCAAAGAAAGTAAGTTTGCATGATTTTTCTTTCTGTGTGTTTTCCTGTGCATGCCTGCCTGTCTCATCCTTTTCTCTTAAAACTGGCAAATGGCTGATCAGCTTTTGCATATGAGTTGAATTTAGTTCCTACATTTGGGTAACCAGTAAATAAGAAAGAGGATAGAGATCTTATTAATCTTCTCACTGGGAAAGGAGCCAGCATGAGATACTTGTTTCTGAGACATCAGGAAATCAATATCAGAGCTCATTCTCAAGAAACAGATCTGTAGAAAATCAGGATCAGAAGTCCAATACTCACAAAACTATTTCTAAGTAGCACAAGAGCACCAAACCACTAATAATATCAAAGGTAATTCATAATTAGAATCAATCTGTAGTGGGGAAAAGGTCAGATTCATTCAGTGCTCTAAAACACAAAGGCATTGGATTACATAGGGTTTTATAATAAAATAAAAAAAAAAAGTGAACAATACCAATAAAAGGATATGAATGTACTAAAATTTTAATTGCCATTCTTCGTATTGGATGGAAAGGACTGAGGATCCACAGGGCACGTGTAGCAGTAAATCTGAAGATTGTTTTCTTCTTGTTTAGCACTATGAAAACCTTTTAAAAATAAACAAACAATAATTTTTCAGTAAGCTGAACAGAGAACATATTTTTGTGCTATATCCTGTGTATCAATCATGAGTAAGAGCTTGAATGTCACTCTAGTCTGTTGGGTTAATTTGAAAGACTCTGTATTACTTTGCTATCCTTTCATCAGAAACTGATGGAAGAGTTAATACCCCTTAACTCTCAGGCTGCAAAATATTCCTTAGCATGAACTTCTTTTTTATAACTTGGGATTTGAAAAGAGCTGTGCACAGAACTAATCTTGCTTATGATTATTCTCTTGAAATAGAATGAACCTCTCATTGTGTCAAGATGTGCAAAGGTGGAAGAAAGAGCTGCAGCCTATTTACCATAGTTGACAGCGATCCTCTGGCTCTTAGAATGTAGAAATTAGTTCAAAGTTTTAACCATTTCTCAAGAAATAAGCATAATTTCCAGTGGATTAATTCCTACTTCTTTCTTTGTTGTTAAAAATTATATTCTCCAATATGTCATGACTAGAATATAGAGTTTTTTAAGTAGTTTGTAAGGATTAATCAGCAATAGTTTGAAAATAATTTTTATATTTAGTTATTTATTATACATGTAAGTGGAAAATAACCATTGAGACACAGTGAAACACATTGTTTCAAACTATGGAATTTAAGAAAATTTATCATTTCTTGTAGATCTGACACAAAACCCACTTTCCTCCCTCTATCCACTTTATTCTTTCTGCTTCCACTCTGATTCAAATGTTAATCTGTTTCATATTAATGAGTTCCTTTAATTCATAATTAAGCTTTCTCTTGAAAGATTGCAGCTTGTCACTCAGGTGTGCCAGCTGCATGTATTATTTAAGCTAGAAAGGAATGATAGTTTTTCTAAAGGAGTGTAAGCGAAACCCTTCGATAGATCATTCACATAAACTTTTTTTGTCAATACAATAAATTAAAAATAAATTAAATCAAAATAAATGAATCAAAATCCAAGCATCTTGGCTGGCTCTAACCTTATGATCTTTGTAGTAGGGGTCAAGATCCTCCAGTGGTTCCCCAATGAGCTCTGGAGGAGGATTTCCATACAGAGCTGGTAACTTCTGGAAAGCTTTTAGGTCAAGCTGGGGACGTGGTTTCTCCTCAGGTTTCTGCTCTATCGTATTTCTTCGACAATTCTTCTTGGCAGCAATTCTCTTTCTGATGGCAGCCAAGGATTCCTGAGTGAACTTACGGAAGTTGTTGGTACCAGGTAGTAAGAATTCAGCCATTTTTCGTTCTTCTCTTCCTGTCACTAATTCTGCCCAAACAAGACAAGTAGAAAGGAAATAACTCCAAAACATGTAAGTTATGCAAATTAAACGATTGGTTGTCCATGCATGGCTAGTAACATCAACTTTCTAAGCCATCAGCTTCTAAAAATGATTAAAAAAAATATATGATCAATACCTTTTTCAGGGAGAAGTCTGTTCATTTTTTTTTAAATTATATGTAGTAAGATGTAAGCAGACTTCTAGAAACTTGAGTGTATTTAGAACACTAATTCAAATTCCTATTTGAATTTTTTATTTAGCTATTTCAAATAGGTATTTGAAATACCTATTATCCTAAATGTTCTTGAGCTGTTGTTCAGGGGAAAAAACAAACAAACAAATAAAAATAACCCCTCCCCCCCCAAAAAAAAAAAAAAAGAAAGAAAAAGACAATGGTTTAATCCAGTATTTGGAAATTAGATAGTAACCCTCATCAATCTGCCACAACATGAAAATATGTGGAAGCTGTTGGCAACAGGAGGAGCAAGTATTAAATTAATTAGTGCAGATGTAAATACTCAGGTGGAAAGCCCATCCTGGTGGAGTCAGCACAGTGTCAGAAGATTTAATCTGTGACCCACTGAGTCAGTACTGGCTGACCTGGTGGACAGAAATGCTTGATCTAATAAAGTTTATATTTTATGCCAACTTGTCAGAATAAAAAAAAAGCGACATTATACTAGAAGAATACTTTGCATTTTTAATGAAAAAATCTGGTCAGGTTTTGAATAGAATCCATTCAATAAACACTACCTGAGTCCATACTCTGCAAGGAGATTTCTCTAAAATATTTTCCTTGGTTGTGACCTCTGGGAAGACATTGTTGACTCGGAAAAGAGTCACGGAGCTACTGAGCCAGTGCAGCCCCACCTGCAGACTCTGCAACGATCCCACCTGGCCAAGGACTCTACCTGGGATGGATCACTGCTGAGCCTGCATGGAGAAGGTCACATTAGAGGCACACAGCCAGGCCTTTCCATCCAGAAGCTGTCACCACCACTTCAAGTGTCCTTTGAATTTGACTCCATAACTCCACAGGCAGTCAGAGCTTAATCTTTACGTTCAAGGTGTCCTCCTGCCACGTAACCTGCTCTTCCACCTTTCCTTTCCAGACACTATAGAGAACATCTCAGGAAAACACAGTCTGAATCCAGAGGCTTTGTTATACTGGAAACAATTTTACTGCCTGTGTGCTGGCTGTATCTCCCCCTGCCATGCAACGCCTTTTCGTTTCTCCCCAGATACAACATGACTTCAGTTGACCTCACATTGCTGAGCTGCAGGAAACCACTGCTGTGAGAACAACAGCTGGAGGCCAGTGACAAACTAACTGCAGTGAAATCGCTTCGTTTTTGCGGTCCGCCTGCCTCTCCCATTAGAGCAGCACACAAAATTATTAATATGAAAAATAACCCTTGCTCCCAGCACAAATGAGCATCATTTCTGGAAGAGAAATATGACATTCAGGGAAGAATACTCATTATTTTACACTTTTCAAGATTCAGATTAACAGCCTGGAATCTGTGCATAGTATCAGGGCAAAAATAAAATTATAACACCCACTCTTAAATTTTCAAGTCTTCATCTGGACAAAGTGGTGTTTCTTTTTTTTTAGAGTAATTAGATGTTGTGGTATCAGTAATGACAGCTGTGGATGATGCAGGAAAAGATGCAATTTCTGTGCAATGCACGGAGGGAATACAATAATTACTTTATTCTGCTTTGTGCCAAGTCATCCAAACATTCTCATCCCTCCACTTCCATAAAAGTTTACCTGATCTCAAAAGTTCACCATTAAAATTCTGCATTTGTTGCAGATTTTTTTGTGAGTTTTTCTCCTCTTTTCCATGAAACTGTCTCACAAATTCCAGAAAAGAAACTTTGATTGTCACACCATTCTCCCTCAGGACTACTAAAAGGGAGAGGAAACTCTAGGAATACTAGAGGTTGCTGGCTAAAGCCAAGGGTGGGGAAGTAGAAGGAAGCATGAGGGCACGTAGAGCCTTCAGGTCCTTGGCCAGAGCTGGAGAGAAGGCAGGGAAATCTTTCCTGGTGGTTTTATAAATTGCTCCACTGGTGAACAAACATTAAGGAAAGGAAATCAGGTCTTGAGCTTGCTGCCTCACACGTCAGCAGCAAAATTTCCATTGAGAGCCGCTGCAAGTCATGGAGTAAAAGGCTAAACTGCACTTCTCATTTGTGGGGAATTCTGAGCTGTTCAGCCTAATGCTGAATAAAATCTAATGATTATTAAAAAGGGAGTAATCCAGAAAAAAAGTGTTCTTGATTCATTCAAGCACCTTTAAAAATATCCCAAAAATAATTTCTGTTACTCATAGTCTCAGGGAGGATAGCATACAAAGTACAGTTGAAGAGTAATAATATAAATCAAAACCCACAAACAAATACAAATTATTTATAATTTGTTCTTTCAGCTCTAAAATGTATTTTCTATGAATTATTTCTCAAATACCAAAATATGTAGCAAAATAGATTTCCAAAGTAAGGCTGCTTTCTTCCAAATGTGTTTTCCTCTTTGGGAATACTCATTGTGAATAGACTGGGAAACAAGGTTATTGTCAAAGATGTTTTCTCTCCTTTTCTTGCTGTTACAATCACCCCAGTTCAATCCCCGTTAATGAATAAAAGTTGTTCTCAATTATTTGCTTTTCTGGATTCACGAAGTTTTACAAAAAGAGGTGAAAAACATTGACTATTATTGTGTTCAGCCTGGCCATGGTAATTAGTATGATCAGAGTGGCCAGGATTACCTCATTATGTTTTTTTGGTTTCTTTGGCTTGAAAGATTGAAAGTTTGTTGAAACTGCCCCTTTGACTTAAAAGGTTTTCGTTACACGTGCAGAAATTATCTTCTAAGTAACTGGAATAAAAGTTATTTGAATACTGCATGTGAAAATCCTTATCCTAAAGGAACAGCTAGATTTTTGTTATTATTCTCTTCAGTGAAGATAATTTCCACATACTTTTGTATCTTATTCAGAGATAATATGCAGTGCCTGGAGGAGCAAAGTTAGGGACTCTAGACTGATCCAGATGTTTGTATCTCCAGCACTTATTTCAGGAATCAAGAACGTCAACATGGACCTTGGAAATCTGCACCAACTACCCAAAGTTACTATGGAACAGTTGGACTGTGTTGCATCTTTCTACATCTGCATTTCCAGAAGACAAGCAAATCTTTGTAGATATGATTAAGGAAAGATTTAGTTAACAGCAGTTCAAAGCTCCTCTAGAACTGTTCTATTCTTTCCTCAAAAGCATTTCCATATTTTGAGGCAGGTGATTTAATCAACCCAAACTGACATTTTCTTGATGGCCTTTAAGACGTGCATTAAAATAAATTTTGTGTATTAACACATGTAACTCTTTAATTATAGAAAAATTTAGGTTGAAAGGGAACTCAGGAGATCTCTCATTTAACCCGCGCCTCAAAATGAGTCAGTCATGAGGTCAGAGTTTTATCCAGCCAAATCTCCACTGACAGAGTCAGCTCAGCCTCTTTGAGCAACTGTATTGGCAGTCCATACTTGACTGTTTCAATCCGTTTGGACCCCTTGTTGTTTCAGTTTATGCCCTTTGCCTCTTGTCTTCCCACTATGCACCACTGTAATAATAAGAAATAAAGAAGATATTACATTCATAAAATCATCAAATGGTTTGTGTTGGAATGGACCTTCAAGATCACCCAGTTCCAACCCCCTGCTGTGGGCAGGGACACCTTTCACTACTCCAGGTTGCTCAGAGCCCCAACTAACCTGGCTTTGAACACTTCCAGGCTTGGGGCACCCACAACATCTCTGGGCATCCTGTCCCAGGGCTTCACCACCCTCACAGGAAAGAAATTCTTCCTAATGTCCAGTCTAAATCTGCCCTCTTTCAGTTTAAAGCCGTTGTCCTATCACTCCATGCTCTCGTCTGAAGTCCTTCTCCAGCTGTCTTTTCCCCTTTAGGATCCTGGAAGATGCTCTAAGGTCTCCCTGGAGCTGTTGCTTCTCCAGGAAGAACAACCCCAACATTCTCAGCTTGTCATTAAGTGGAAAGGTAAAAGGTACCCCCCAAAATGCATATGTTATACTTTCTTCAGCCCATTTATTCTACCTGTTTAGCAACCTACAAGAAAGTTCTCATAAATCAGTGTAGCTCCATTGAGATTGCCAGGGGAGACAGACCCTAAACCCTCTTTGCAATCAACAAAACTGTTCAAACAGAGAAGTTAATGATGAGTTAACAGAGATTAAGACACGTGAAGATTGCTAAAAATGCAACAGATTTTTCTCATTGCCCATAAAAGAATACTTAGTGTAAGATAAATCCCACACTGGGATTTGCAGCTTACAGTTACCAGCAGTGGGGAGTGAAGGTAGAAAACAGTGTGGACATTCACAAAACAATTTACAAAGACCTGATAAAGCCATTTAGCATCCAGGAAGGCCCTGTGTGTGGGAATCATCTCACCTCAGGGCACACATCTTGGAGTTGGACAGCTACGTCTCCATGAGCTCTCCTGGTGCCTGCTGAGACCCCTTTTCACATTTATTTCAGGATTAAATGCCATTTGACTATAATTGATGACCTGAGATGTCTCAAGTGAGACGACAAAAATTCAGCTCTTTCCATTCATTATGCCCGTTCTTCTCACTGCCTCAGCTAATGGGCAACTGAGAAACTTCCAAAGCCTACAGCCAGTGGCAGGACTGGGCAAACATCATTAGTCACCAGCAGACTGTGAACACACAGAAATTTTAGGATTGTCTAATATTACACTGTGTCATTAATGACTACTTCCAGCACAAGCCTTCCCAGCAATTAGTGAAGCGTTAAGTCACATTTGCTTTTGCCTGGTAAGGGGGCACTAATTTTCAGCTACTTTGCTATCATAAATAATTTAAATCTGTGCAGAGATCACTTTCCGTAAGTGCTTGAGCAGTCAATTGACAAGTTGTCAAATGGCCAGTTGCAAGCACTGAGGAAGTGCAGAAAATCTGTGGCAGCACAAGAATGAATCTGAGAGAAAAAAGCTGAAAAGCTTTTGATGAACACGGACTACTCCATTGCTGCAGGAGTTAGGATGAGTTAGATATGATCACCTTGTTATCAGCACAAGCCCATGAACTTTAACTGGTAGTTTGGTGTGCCCAAGGAAACAGCCAAAGCTGTAGGTCATCAAGAAGCACAAAAATCATCATCAAAAGTGACTAGAACAAGATTGTAAATACCAACAGCAAATGTGAAAATGTGTTTTGAATTGAGTAATCACCAAACAGGCATTCCCTACCCATCCCTGTTCCTAAGCACAGTGGGTGTAAACAGAGGGCAAAGAAAGATTGGTGGGAAACTCCATGGGCCAACACAAGGATGCAGGGCCATCTGTGCAAACTCTGAGGAACCTCAGGTGCGGAGTTTTACAAAACAAAAAAGAAGAGACAGGTCAGGACTAAGTCCTCTCCTAACTTGAATATTACATGATCAATATAACTTGATTTGGAAGTGCCACACCAAGAAATATCAGCTGGTCTGAGGGCAGATTTAAGAAACGTGGCCAGACAGTGTGAACTGCACATTTTGCAGCACCATCAAGTGGGGAAGAGGAGGAAGCAAAGGAGAAGTAGAAAGCGAAATTCATCCATTTCACCCAGCTTGGCAGGGTGGGTCCTGCCAAAGGGACAACAGCAGAAGGAAGGAGCACGTGTGGCAGGTTACACTTGGCTGCCCAGAGAGGGACAAATTGTGAGTTTTATCCATATATTTTCTATAGTGCTGTACTGAGCCATCTGCAGATTTTATGGATATTTAAGTTTTGCAGAAAACAGGGGAAATCTGAATTGTCTTCACTGTTAGGGAATAAGAGTTATGCTGTCACTGCCTCTGATATGCAAGAGGTTAAGGACATCCACGTAAGAGTTGCTGCAGTTGTTAATTTTTTACTTTTTCATTTGGGATTTAGGGCTTTAAATGCCAGACTCAAAACATGACAGATATTTTTGTCTTGCTCCATGTAAGCAGTGTTTCAAATGTGGTTGATGTGATTAATGGTTCTATAAACTTCTAGCTCATGTTAGTATGACTTGATTACAGCAAATGAAAGCTACAAAAATCCAGGGAAATGTATTATTTGGATAAAACTTGGGATAAAACACAAGAGAAACATTTTCCCAAGATTATAACAAAAATCAAATGGTCCACGAGATAAAAACATGAAAGAAATTCCTCACCTGTAAATGAACCAGAATGAGAAATTTTTTAACATGCAATTTTCAAAAAAAAAATCCAAACTTATCTTGAATCTAAAATTTAATTTTTATGCTAGAAGTTTAGTGGTTCCATAATTAAATTAAATTTTCAAATTACATGGGCTTTTGACAGTTTTCTACACAGGAATATTTTTCTAAATAAAGTAAAATGTATCTAATCAGAAGTCAGTTCAGAACAAACCATTTGCATTAGGGATGTCATTTAATAGTGTCATTTAGTAATGATATACCTAATGTCATCATTAGGTTCCTCAGTTTTCATGATTAACTTCACCATTTGCCCTTTTCATCCTACAGAAAGAAATTCAAAGAACCCTTCTCCGTGGATATGGAAAATAATCCCAGATCAATTCAAATAATGACAAAAAACCCCAAAATGTAATACAACAAAAAAATGAAAACCTATGAGACATGGAAAAGGAACAGCACGAGCACCACGGGAGGAACCTCCAGAGCAGCTGTTTCTCTTAAGTCTCTGTACTGGTCACCTCCACAAATCCACTAAAATCTAACTAAGATGTTGGTAACAATATTTCTTAAAATTACTTTTTTAGCAATTTTTCAACTTAAATTTGTCTTTTAAAAGCCATACCATGGGTAACATCTATACATATGCAAATACTTAGAAACCAACTATAATTATGCTAATCATATTATTGATATGGTGAATGATAAATTTAGAAGTCAGTACGTTAATTTGGACCAATTAATGGCTTAAAATGCTGCTTTTGTAAGTATTTTTTTCTTTTGTAAGTAAACCTATTCTCCAAATGTATTTAAAATTTTAATAAACTATGAAATGAACAAGTAACACTATATTCAACATTTTTACACCATTTCTACAGTGGATAAAATTGAGGTTTATGTGTTGTGTCTGTGCTGAGCTGAAGACACATGAGCCACTCCTACCAGACAACATCTATTGCAGCTGCAGCTAATGCAAACCTGAAATGTTTCATGTCTTCTGCTTCCTCAAAAACGAAGGCACCTGTTTTTGTGAGTTTCAAGGACTGTCATCTTTTCTATTGCCCATTCACCATAGTAAAATTTATATTCTCCTCATTTGTTAATTTACTTCCCCATCAATATTCACTTAGTAGTTTATTCTGCCCCAGACTTTATCATGATAAAAGCATTTACCAAACACAGTCCAGCATATTCCACAAATAAACTAAATTTAATTAAACATTATTGAAAAAAAAAATTTAATCTATTTTTAAGTTTCAAAAAGCTAATGTTAATCTGTATCAGGACAATGTTACTAAGCAAAAACCTATGTAAGAGACAGTAATGTTATAAAACTTAAGGTTATTGAAATGTTTCTGTCTTTAAAATAAATATTAGAACTAAAAAATCTGAACTTTGTATATAAAATGGATATATCTGCAATTTTCATGCACAGAAGAAAAACTTCTTTATATATCTACTCACTCTTCTAAGATCCTACTTTTGATCCTAGTTGACTTATTTCAGCCAAATAACAAGTCAATAACATTGGGGAACCTCCTGTGCAAACATACTGCACTAGAGTAAATAAATATTCACTCCTCCCCACTTCCATTCTTTTACTTGCCACTCAGGAAAAAAATTGCTGCTCAGGTTTTTTAATGTTTGTCAGGCAAATAAAAGGTCACTGAATCCTATAGAAGAGTCTACCACAAACCACCTTTTTTCTAAGAAGGGAAAGTGCAGTAAACCGCAGGACTTACATTATTTTCCATCCCTCTAAGTGAAGGTTCAAGGAGTCATTTCTTTCTGTGCAAGGGAAACATTATCTCAGCTCAGTTGTCTCCCAAGAAATAGTTGGAAAAACCTCCTCACTGCCTTTATTATCTCTGTCTCCCCTTTCAGCAATCCCTCACCACTCTGGAGATACTTTTCCTCCAGGAACTGAGCTATTTGTACATGGGGGTGTTGAGGGAGTGTCTATTTAAGCCATCAAAATAACTGATGTGATTACACAAGGTCTCATGGGAAAGGCAGAAACCTCAGTAAGCAAAGCTGAGGAGGCTCCAGGCTGAGCATTTCTGTACAATCCTGTTTCATCCCTGGATTTCTGAGTGTCTTTCACAGAAAATCGGGAGTGAAGCAGAACAAAATGGATGGGAAACATGAAGGAAAATGTGTTTTTCGACCTCACAGTGAGAACTGTCTGAACTATGACAGACTGTTTATAAAAGGCACTGGCCTTTATATTTTATTTGAATATTTCAGTCTCAGTTCTCTGCTTTAGTACAGTCCAAAAACATGTGAGGATGAATCCATAAATTAAACTGAAATACTATGACTGAAGCTGGATAGAACTCTGGAAAACTGGTGTTTGTATCTCTCTGTATGTGTGTGTGTATCTGTGTGTAAGTGTGTGGATGTATATGCACATATACATAAATAACATCCCAGAGTGTATACACAATTCATAGACATGGGCTTTTCAGGGTGTATATATATGGTTATTCCAGGGTTGTTCAGCCTGGAGAAGAGAAGGCTTTGGGGAGACCTTAAAGCACCTTCCAGAACCTAAAGGGGCCTACAGGAAGGCTGGAGAGGGACTTTTTACAAGGGCCTGGCATGATAGGACAAGGAGGAATGGCTTTAAACTGACAAATATCAGGTTTAAATTAGATACAACATAGAAATTCTCCCCTGTGAGGGTGGTCAGGCCCTGGCACAGGTTGCCCAGAGAAGCTGTGACTCCCACATCCCTGGAATTGCTCAAGGCCAAGTTGGATGGGGCTTGGAGCAACCTGAGATAGTGGAAGGTGTCCCTGACTGTCACAGGGGATTAGAAATAGATGACCTTTAAGGTCCCTTCCAACCCAAATGATTACATGATTCTGTGATTTATATTAATTACATATAGATGATGACATAGGCAGGGAGTAGGTGAGAAACCTGGGAGAGTTCACTCATTCCTGAGAGCTGCAGCTCCTCCCAGGCTGAAGCCACTGTTGGGTAGGATGGGAGAGAGCCTTTGTCTTTGCAGCTATGTCTGCACTCCTAGAAAAATGAGAAAGGGCTCATTCTCTGGCCCTGAAGCAAAATAAAACAGTAAACATAAAACTAAATTATCATTCAAAAACAGGGAGGGAAAACAGGGGTCCCACTTTCCAAGGAGGGACTCCTGCCACTTAAAAGGATGCTGGTTCTCCTTCAGGAGAACCAGGATTTCTCTTCCTGCGTGTACTCATTCCTCCATGTGCTTTGGAGAAGGACAGAGAGAGTGATGTGGTTTATAATTAGTCTGATCCAAAGGATCCTAAATTTAGTATTCTGAATTACCCTGGCTGCTGTAGTTTTTAACCCTAATCCTAACCCACACCCCAACCCTAACCCTAAACCCTAATGCCTAACCCTAACCCTAACCCTAAACCTGAGGGGTTTAGGGGGGGTTGGGAGTGTGGCCAGTTCTGACCTCTCCCCTTTTCCCCCCCTCCCAAGGAGGAATTCCAGGGAGTTCTTCCTGTGGAGCTGGAGATGCCCCTCCCTCCACAGTGGTCCCCCAGAGGTTGGAGACGCCCAACCCTCCCCCAGAATTCCCAAAACCCCACCCAGGAGCCCCCTAAACAATGAAGCTGTCTTTGCATTAAGCATTAGCTGCATCAGAGAAAAAATAGTTATCAGACACCAAAGAGAGAAGTTAAGGCTGGTACAATCATCTCAGGTAATACTTCACTTTCAGGATGTCTAGTATTGCACTAGTTAAAAAGAGATAAATTAAAGGAAGGAAAACCAACTGATTGCTGTGTAGAATATGAGATGGTACCTCTTCAACAAGGGAATGCATTAAAAGCTGTTTTGACCCAGAAGATGTGGGTTCAGGATTCTTCCCTATGCTAAATACACTCAGGATCAATACAATATTTTTTTACCCCATCTTCATTTAGTCCTTGGCAGCTTTGAGGTAGAGTTTGAGGTAGAAGGGAAAGGCAAGTAGTCCTGCAATATTCTGAGAAAAATTCTATTTTATTTTCTGTTGAATTTAGGTTGGTTGACAGTTTCATCCCATCTTTAAAGTTGCCTTCTTTCAGAGCACGTAGGGCTGCAAGAAATGGAGGAGGGAATTCATGATGGAACACTGGATCTCTACCTTTGATGTGGAAAATTGCTGTCTTTTTGCTAAAGCATAAAGTTCATTAGGGTCCAAATTTAATGAGTGTTGCTGTAGAAAGTTAAACTACGTCTTGGGTGCTCTGGACAAGTTTGATTTCACTGGAAGACACACATGTGTAATGACCAGAAGATTATCCACAAATGAAATTAGGAAATCTCATGGCAGGTTAAACAGATAAAAGATTTATTAATCCCACTGGCTTCAGAATTGTCACCACTATCACACTTCAAAGTAACACCACATACAGGAAGTATCATGTTCAGATCAGTCCCATTAATCTCAGACTTCAGGATGCAAGTTCAATTCGTATTATCTCTTGTTCCCTCCAAGCTCTTTTTCTGTCGTAGGTCCTGTATAGCTTTTAAACCATCTGACATTAATTTTGTGAAGCTTGGGCTGTTTGAAGTTTAGGTATCCATGAAGGTGGGTAAAGCTCACCTCCTTTGTACAAATATCTGCACCTTGCTTTCATAGGTAAGGAACAGATGAATAATAAGGGTACATTTTAAAATATATTTATGCCTCCCAAAGAAATACATGGATGCCAAATAGGTTTTTAAGTACCTGAATTACATTGTAATCAGTGTGACTTAAGCTTTCAAACACTTTCAAGAATGCCATGATAAAATGTCTCTAGAATCAGTTGCATCAGCAGATTTCCTATCCAGCTACAGTGCTAATTTCAAATTAAATTTCACCCAAAGTTAAAGATTTCATCCAAAGTTGCTAACATTTCATCCAAAGTTAGAGATGAAAAGCAGACTTGAAAGAGCATCTGGTCTTGGCTTCCTCCCTATTAGTTATTCCCCTCTGGCTTGGGGTGTAGATAACCTGCAGTTTCTAGAGGCAAGAAGGAGTTATTGTCATCTGTGTGTGAAGAAAACAGGAATGGCATCTCATGTTTACCTCTGACTTTCCAGGTCCTTGTGCTAACCTTGAGATAAGCAAGTTAGTTGTTAGCTCTGGCCTGGACTGATCAGAGATAAGCGTAGTTCTAGGTAATTAAAAACATCCCAGAGGGCATCCATGAAAAATGCAGAGATGCTGAATTACATTAGCAAAAAAAAAATCCATGTTTAGTCGAAGGTGAGAAAAGCAGCTCGCTGGACTCCCCTGACTGTGCTGATGGAATCTCCCCTGAGTTCGAACAGTAATTTGTGTCCCATTTAACCCCCTGTTAAATGCTTGGGTAGAAAATAGACATTCCCTGCTGGACAGGAAAGGGTGAGGAACCTTTGGCTTGACTTTTCCTTCCCTTTCAAAAATTAAATCCTCATTTTGCCCACTGTACTCCCAGCAAGGCTGTTTGAGTCCCCCCTACTCCATCAGCAGGAAAAGTGAGGATCCTCCACCCTCAGCAAATTCAAGTCAATGAGAGCAGCTAGAGGGACATAAACCTCAAAATAAAAGAAACTCTAAAAAGTAGAAATGTAAATGCTGCCATCACAGAATCTTAACCTTAATAAATGAAGAAGAAAATCCAAAAAGCATTTCTCATTTGTTATTAAAAACAAAACAAAACAAAACATACAGAAAGAGTCTACTAAAATCAAGGTGTTTAGAGGGAAAATGTGGAGAGGTATTTAAAAAGCTGAGCAATGTCTGCATTCAGAAATTATACAGAAATGGCTTAATGGAGGCAGGCAAATATTTGATATTAACGGATATTTGAGCTTAAGAAAAATTAATACTTAAAGACAAATGAAACAGTCATGTGATATATGTTTGCTATTAGAAGAGAAGAATATTCATTAAATATAAAGCAGTTTAATTTACAATAAAGCTGGTCATCTTTAAGTGAGATTCAAATTGCCATTCAGTTTTAACCTCCAAAGCTTAGCGATAACTTTGAACTAGTGAATGGTTACTTAAAAACAATACAAAATAATTTCATCTCTTGGTAGTTTTAAAAATAACCACCAACTTATTTCTGTGTGATTCCCAACAATGCTCTAATTGGGATGTGTGTACACACCTATCTGCTAAGATAAATGATGCTATTTTACAGCCATTTAAGAAGTAAGGAGTGGAAGGTAGATTGTGAAAAATTATATATCAGATGCAGCAATCAGTATGTCTCCAAGTTTCTACACAGATTCCATCACTATAGTAACAGGGACACAATAGCAAATACAATGGCAGCTTTAATTGGGAGAAAGCAGGTGAGTTGCACAAGTGCTGTAATTTTTAATGTATTTCTGGAATCTCCAACATCACCAGATTTAGTAAAGTTTGATTTCTGGTCTTTCCTGGGAAGTTAGATGTGGCTTGGAAATCTTAACTGGAAATTCCTTTCACATTTCACTGTCACCTTCTTTTAAGGACACAGTGTGGGGTTTTGTTTGGTAACTTGTCCTCATTTTTCATGTCATAAAGATCCATCAATCAGAACCATTTCAGCTGCATGATGTGGGAGAAAAGAGATGAAAACCAAATAGGAAGTGGTAATGTCTAGTGTGTAAAATAGACCTGAATCCTTCATCTGGGAAAGGAAAAGCGTCAGTGTTTTGATATCTTTTTTTTCCACTGTTGCCTATTACATATTGAAAATCTGTGAGAGATTTCAGATATACAATGTAGAATTACCTAGTCGGTAATCAAAAGAAACAATAGGCATTCTGAGCAACACACCTATAACTGAAATAATAAATGACAGCTTTTCAGTTGCAAGCATTGCGATTTCTGATGCCAACCAGACTGGAACAAATTAATTTTTCAACTTTGGTGCACGTAATATTTCAGTATAAAAATTATACTTAATTTAGAATTGTTTAACTGACACTGTTTTAAACAGATAAGTAAAAGACCATATCACCCATCTTATGCTTTGTCTTTCCTCAGAAGTAATCACCAGGATGGGATTTGTATAATAAATTTTCTGTCATTTGGAGATGTATTGCTGATTTTATTTGGTCAGTGAAATTATGGTATGAAAATAAACCTCCCAAAACTTTTTGTCAGCTCAGGACTTACCTGTGCAATGTTCCTGTGACCTTACAGAACTCAAAGCTTTTCAGTGCTTTGGGGTTTTTTTTTTGTAACACTATTAAACACAAAGGAAACTGAGACCTTCTGGTCAAGAGGGGAAACCCTCATAAATTGCTGTTTATGGAATGGGTATTAACATATGTGGGATTTTTAGCCCAGCCTGAAACTGAGGGAATGGTGCTGGAGAGAGATTGCAGTGATTTATGGAGGCTGTTTACTGCACAGAGAATAGCTTTTATAGAATAGCTTTTATACTACATTCCATTGCTGCTTTATTTTAAAAGAATAGCTGAAGCCATTTTCGGATCCACATAATAGGGAAGCCTTAAATGGTATAAAGTAGCTAATTGGCATTTTTGTCAAAATAAAGACCTAGTATAAAGGAATCTCATTTCCTTTTATCGGAGAATGAAATTATATTTAAGAAAAAAATCATGGTGATGCAAAATCCAGGCTCTTTTGAATGGATAATTGGTATTACAGAGTAACAGGAAATTGCTTTCTTTGTAAGTATGTATTAAAATCATTCTGTTACATACAGTAATCTTCATCTTTCTAAATGGTCCGATGCACATTTCAATCAGGAAAATTTGCTTATCATCTACTCAAACTGAAAAATATGGATTGCTCTTTTTGCTGTCCTCAGTGGCCTATCAAAATAATACCAAGAGAATTAGAGTAGTGAAGGAAATCACGTTAGAAAATTTGTATTCCTAATATTATTTCATCAATAAGCATTAAGTATATCTAGAAATTTCCCTCACTATTTCAGACACTGGATATTTACATGTTGAGAAGCCTTTTTTATCCATTATCTCTTTATTTTTATGAAGAAAAAAATCATAAAAATCTGATTATCTGATGTAAATCAGAGGTAGCTTTAGATAGCTGAAGATGTGACACCCTGGAATTAAGGTCCAGAAAGATCAGAATAAATTATAGCCTTCAGGAGCAGCTGATTTTAAGGACCTAAACGCAGAGTGCAGTGGATGAGCTATTTAATACATAATAAGATGATTGACTAAAGCATCTGTTTGGCAGAGTATGGTGATTTAGAGACCTGTATTATTTATCAGACTGGCATAGCTGAAAAAAACAGAGTGTCAGATACTGTCTAGAAAATTAGGTCCTATTTTACAACTACAGAATAGTTGTAGAGAGAGATCTAAACTGAATAGTCCACAACAGCTCCATATAACAGATGATGCTTTTGGGACTACATCCTTTATTCTTTCCACCTTATCTGGAACAGAGGAGCTCATCACTGCCCACTGTCTTCAACAGTTTCCTGCAGGAATTTTCACTTTTTCCCTTGATAAACTAATTCTGCATCTGTCACGTGTTTCTGTGAGATCTTTCTTCAGCATCTCCACCTCTAATTTTGTGGTCTTCTGTACAACAATGACCTCTTTGGCTGTTGCAGTCTGGGGTAGAAGAGGACTACCCCTACTTCAAGACCATATAGCATTTTTTATAGTATTTTTTTTCTAATTTTTGTACATTTTCAGTTGACCTTTAAACTTCTTGTGTAGCAGGAGTGTGAAAAGAGGACAAATTCACAGCCAAGGCATCAGTTCATTACCACAAGACTTCCCAATCCAGTATCTCAAGACACTCAAAGAGCTGATTTGAATCAGTCCTGCTGATTTGAATTGAGCAGGTTCATTCCAGGTGGAATGTCTAAGTCCTCTAAATGAAGGCCCAAATACCTACTCTTTTTCATGGCCTGCCATTAAATCTGGCAGCAGCAGCATAAATAATTTGGGGAAGGAAGATAAGTTTTGTGTATAAGAAACCACATCATTCATAGCATAACTATATGGGTATTTGCAAATTGAGAAATTGTTGTGTCCTTTGAGCCAAAAATCAATTTGATTTGATGATATCAAAAAAGAATTAATTACCTTTTTAAATATATGAGAAGGTTTCTTTCAAGAGTTGTTTTTGGTTGGTTGGTTGGTTGGTTTTTTCGAAGTTACGCTCAGGTGGAAATTAAGACCTTTTAAATATCAGTTATCAAGAACTTTCTTGAAAGAACAACAGGAAATGACTAATACAAATATACAGTGAAACCATTCAGTCATTTACACAAAGGAATCTTCCTCCAGCTCTTTAATGGACTAATGCATGCTGGATTGTAATGGGGCTAATTTGCTCAACACCTACTTAAGGAGAAGGCACTGGGGTGCCTGATTTTCCCCTCTCTTGGGTCTGAAAAAGCAATATATTGCCTACATGAAAGCATCTATGACACTTTGATAGATACAGTGAGCTGCAGCCAAAGCATAATTGGACAATGCTAAGAGGAGTGTCTGAAGCCAGACTTTAAAAATCTATCAAATTCAACAAACAGGATGAAAAAAAAAAATCCAGGATTTGTTCCATCACTCATCCCACCCTCATCTTTTAAAGCTAAAACTTTGAATCTGTGACAACAGGAACACACACTGGAAGGCAAAGGGATCTTCTCCTCCTGTTGAAATGTGTAATGTTCTAAGCATCTGCTCTTTGTCAGTCACAAGTATTTTGGTGTCAAAATATTATAAAGGCCAGAGGAAGTAATAATCTGAAATAACATCTGTGTGTCATCCTGATATTTCTTGGAACATGTGACCTTCATTATCCTTCAAAAGGGAAAGTTCAAGCAATCTGCCTCCTGTGGTTGACACCTGGTATAACATATAATGAAAACACAAGTGTATTTACACATAAAACTGCATAAATTTGGTGAGTTTTTTCCCAAGTAAATCAAATATCCTGAAGCTTGAGCCAAACTTTCGTATATTTTATAGATACTTCAATTCTCATTTACTTAAAAGAACACGAATGTTTTATAGGTACATGAAACACATACAACACAAGATTTTTCAGAGATTGGTTTATTTCTCGTGTCTTATCCATCAGGCTTTTATCATGGAATTTTTTGCAGCACATAAAATACAAATAAATTAAAGTTGAAAAGGAAGAAAAGATGGGAAAAGGGGAGAGGGAAAGAGGGGGAAGTACTTGTATTTATCCACAAGTTTCATACAACATCCTACCCAGTTATTGAACTTACTCAGTTCTACTGAAACTGGATTCAGTCTCTTTTTTCTGTGAAGGAAGTTGAATTTTGACATAAACGGTAATTTCTTTCACAAACAAAATGATCAGTTCATAATGCCAGGGCTGGTGCATTGGGTAGGGATTACTTTCTAAGGTAGCAAACTCTGACATTTTTCACAAACAAACACACACAAAAAGGATTTATAGGAACCTTTATAGCAACATTGGTATGTTAATTTTTTTTTTTTTTTTGTGAGGTGTTTCGCCCATCAACACCCTTTGGTTTAAAATTCAAGCAAAAGCTGAAGGGATAGTGTTAATAGGTAGGTTTCATTAACTCCCACAGTCTTAAAATTTACTGGGATTTATGAGAACATGCAAGGATGCTCTCACTCTTCAATTATAGCACTGGGCAACAGAAGGACTGTCTTTGTTCATTATTTGGGGTACATGACATATAATTCCTAAGTATTTGGGAAGGTCAAACTTTACAAGATTTCTGGGGATTTATTTCTCTTCCTGGAGTCTGAGGCCAGTGGAAGACTTTCTTCTCCACTGTGGTAAATGACTTGAGAATTCAACTTTGGAATTAGCAGAACTGATGCCAGCATTATAAACCCAGTAAATAACACTATGCTCTTTCACGCCACAGAAAGATGGAATAAGACAAAAGCCTGGCAAGAAGGATGGAATGACATTTGGTTATGCAGGGAGGCAAGTTTACTAAATCACCTTCAGAAAGCCAGAAAGTGTCTCACGAGAAATTGGTGTATTACTCCACAGACATTTACACTGATCCTCTTTGCTTAAATCTGTGAGAGAAGGGCACTGTATGGGCAGTGGCCACAAAGCCAGATTTGAACCACTTCATTTTCCACTGAGAAGTGGCTCATTGGAAAGTGTTCCCTGGTGTAATATAAGTGGGGTGAAGAGGTGGCACTTTGATATGAAAGCTTCTGTCAACCAAGCCCATCGTTTCCCCCTCACTACAGCTGAGTACAGTATTCAAATTCACTAATCTGCATCATCAAACCTGGGAATGTAGAGATAGATTTCACTGTACTTCTTATATATTATTCATGGCATGCCATGAAACATTATGAAGTTAATTTTATTGCACTGTAATTAAAATACCTGTATCTGTATACATAAACAAGCAAAATTTAAAACCTTAAATAAAGATGGCTGTTGTCACTGTTTTTATACTCATTAAGATGAGCGAATAGATTCTTTAATAATAGCCTTTTCTTTTGCCATTGCCCCATCTTTAAGAAATAGAAAAGCGTCTCTCTACGTGTTTGCTCATTTGTATTCTTGATTTTGGATGATTTCGGAAAGCAGAACAGCCAGGCTTGGTTTGCAGAGTCCAATAATCTCACCAGATTTTTTTAGATATTCCACATGTGGAGTGTGTGATGTTTAATGTCAAATTCGTTTATTTCAATATATTTGATTTTACATAGGATTTCTGATTTAGCAGAATGATACATAGTATAGTGAAATCTGTGGTGGTACAACTGCTCCACCCACAGCCCCTCTCCCTCAGGCTGCATTATGACCTCAGAAACGCTTGTCAGGCCTTGATGAACAGCTCCTGGGTTTAGCTCCCCTTGAGTTTATTGGAAACAATGTCTTTCCCCAGGAACTTTTGCCATCTAATGAGCTCCTGATTTTTAACAAACACCCTTGGAAACTTATTTTTCTTGCCTGAATAACAACCCACGTGGAACAGCATTTTTGTTATTGAACCTTCAAAGGAAGTTACCAACACAAATTTTGTTCAGGATGGACAATGGCTAAGGCCAACTCTCTTTCTTCCCTATAAACAACAAGTGAGATCCTTTGAGCTCTCCTGGACCACAGCAGCCTGCAACCAGCACCTCCCTCGGAGTGGGACACCTCCTGAGGTTGTGAACTCTCAAGTTTGCTGTACTCAGAGTACTTCACTGAACTTGAGATGAATTTTTCACAGGCATACCCTGTGCATACTCCTTAGGTCTGTGCGCATGCCAGTGTAAATATGCTATAGTAAATGTGTTATGAATGCTGCTCTCTTACATTCTTAAGTATATTAGATTCCTACGTAAGTTAGGCCTAGAAGTGAGTTACAATTGTGCTTATAGAACATTCTAAATATTATTTTGTTAAATTGTTTAAATTTGGCTATCAGTGAAGTTCTGTTAAGTTCAAGTGCTGTTAAAATCTTTAGCATTAAACTGTTGGACAAGGCTGGAGCAAAGTTTGGCAAGAATGTGCACTCTGAACCTTGTGACTCAATGGGAGGAACTCCCTTATTCCTTTTTATCCTTATGCTTTCCCAGCCTTACCCTTTTTCCACCCCCAGACTCAATGTAGATAATTTTATATTGATTTTAGTTTTAGACTGATTGGGTTTAGATTTTAGTCCGATTTTTCTCTGAGTACTGTAACCACCTAGTAAACAGTAGAGCGAATCTTGCCAGTGAACTTAGCCACACTTTCACTTTTATATTAAACCTCCTTTTGCCAACACCTTTGCTGATGACTGTTTGAGAGACCTAAGCCGCTCATTCACGACAAAATCACAATACAAATGTGAGGTCTCACTTAGCAAAATACAGCAATTGCAACATAGATTTCAGTCACAGTGCCCTTGTGAGCTCCACTGCCCTCTCTATAATATGATCACGGTCATGATGCTGGATGTCCCCAGTCACTGGGAAGAAGTACATGGAAAGTACATGGGTTGAAGCAGCTCAAGTCCTTCACCCTCACTGAAATTCTTTTGTTGGTTGTTCAGTTTTTATACTTGGGCTGAGCCATGTATAACCCCCCTCAGTGCTGTGTCCCTAACTCAAAGAGCCATTCCCTTTCAGTGAGCTCAGGGAGAAACATTTACACAACAAACTGTCTGTATAGTCTGTGGATCCACCCAAATGTTGATAGCTGCTTGTCTAAAACTAAGGCCACCCTCCAGTCCCCTTTGTGTTGAGATACACTGGCTTTGTTTGCAGCAGCTTGTGGTCATCACATCCTGCATTTCTATCTGAGTTTCATGGGTGCATCAGCCTTGCCCATCTCCTCTGAGCCTTTCCCCTTTGTGGGGTTTTATTGGTCAGTCATACAGGAATACCATATACCTTTACTCCAGAATAAAAATGTGGTAAATGTAGGAAATCGAGTTGGGCAGTATCAGTTTAACAAACTAGTTTCTCTTTTGGCAGCCAGGTTTATCTGTGCACCTCACCATGAGCGTAATGAAAAAATATGACATAGTTACACTGAGATTACAATTAGACTGAGATGATTTTTTATTTGATATGGTATTTAGCTGAAGGAACTACATTTTAAGTATTTGTCAGTTTGAGCATGTTTCAGGTTGAAACTGCAGGCTGTAGACTAATCAGAACACACAGTGCAGACATACTTTTAGAAACAGTATTCTCAAATAAACACCAACTAGTGTCCTGAGCAGCAGAGTTAACAAAAACCCAGTTTTTCTTATGCCTCTGTGTCTTGTTGGTGGATTACGAGGTCTGTAAGAAAGTGCAGCTTGCACTGACTTTACCTGTGCTTGTACATTAATACTCCCTCTTTCATAGCAGGATTTTTTGGGTGTTTGCCATTTGGATTATTGACTGTTTGTTAAGGGCTGAGACCCCAACTGGGGTAATGTAGGAGACATTAACTGTTGCCCATCATACTTGATGTTCTCTTTGCCATCAGATAATCCATCTTGTTCAGAGCTGGCAGACAAAACAATTTACAAGAGGAAGCTGAGGGTAAGTGAAGTGGACATAATGGACATAAGCACAAGTGTTATATTGAATGGGATGTCAGAGAGCCTGAGAAATGAGTGATGAGCACTGTGTATGTTTAGGGAGGGTCATTCTCCACAGGTGATGTAGTAGAGTCTTGTTGCTGCTGGTTTTATCAAAACTTTCTGTTATGTCATTGAAATGGGGAGGAATTTTCTATACACGCTTTTCAGGAGTGTGGAAAGCAACAGCTGGAGGTATTTGGATGAATTTCTGGGCACAGATATTGAAGAATCTGTCTTCTCATATGAGCACAGATCTATGCCAGCAGCAGTTACAGGCTTCACTAGCAGCATCAGCAAAAACATACCAAGTGAAGAAGACATAGAGATGAATTTTTCATCCTGTCCGTGTTGTTACCTGAGCCATAGGAACAAAAAATAGGTAATTGAAGGGTATGAAATTTTGCTGATAAATTCTGCAGAGAATGCTAAGACTGGTAGCACTATTAAAATACTATCTCCAGTTCTACTCTCTTCATTGCAAGAAAGATGTGAATATATAAAAGAAAAGTTACAAAAGAGCTGATCTTTCAGTGACTAATTTAAATAACCTCTGGGGACAAATTCTACCCAAAGTTTGGGCAGAAAGATACAGTGGCTGTTGTCTGAAGTCTAACCTATGAATCTCTAATTTTTGAATGCTCCTGCATAAACCCAACTTGCCTGGAACCTGAACCTGCATAACCCTCAGTCTGCCCAGAACTCCAGCAGCTCTGCATTAAGGTAATGACTGTTATCAAGGTCAGCTTGGCCTGTTTTACCTTAACTCCATGGAACCCTGAGGCAGGTAACTGCAACAGACTTGTCCAAACAGCTTATTTTCTTGAGGAGTTGCCAAAACATCTCTATTGCTCTTTCAAAAGTCTCTAAAGATCAATAAAACCACTTACTAAGTTGATGCCTTCGCATATTTTCCGTGGAATTGGCAAAGCAAAGGGTCTAAATTTGTGGCACCACATTCAGCTCTGACACCGTTCAGTATCTTTATCCAAATATTTCTAATGGATGAAGGTACTAAAAAAACTTGCAGAAAGAAATCTGACGTGATGTTGCAGAAGTCACAGAAGACTCATCGTTTGGCTCCCAGGGTTGGACAGGTAAAAAATCTCTTGTTAATTTGCACTAATTCGTCACCCTCTTGTACACAGAGACTAGAACTGCATGCCGAAAGTAGTGTTGATTGATAGACTCAGACTCCCAGATAATACTCAGGTTGTTGATTAATGTGGCTGTTTAGCCATAATCTTTGAGAAGCTGTGGCTGCTGTCATGGAACCACAGAGTAATTTGGGTTGGAAGCGTCCTCCGAAGTTCAGCTAAGTCACCTCAAGGCAGATACACCTTCAAAGGTACATTCGAGTTTGGAACTGGATCAGGCTGGTCAATGTCTTGTCCAGTCAAGTTCTGAATTTTTCCAAGGTCAGAGATGTTCCAACATCTCTTAGTGTTTCATGGCTGGAAGGTGTCGCTGCTAAATGCAGGTGGATTGTACTACCTTAACTTTTAAGGTCCCTTCCAAACAAGACCATTCCAGGGTCCCATGATTCTATGATTAGTTCTGAAGTTCATCCACCCTCACTGTGGGTGTTTTTCCCTAATGTCTGATCAGAATTTCGATTGTTGGAACTTATGTCTGCTGACTTCTATCTGTACCACTGTGTACATCTGAGCTTGGCTCTCACTTATCCAAAACCACCCACTGGATATTTGAAATCAAAAAATCTACACTTTTGCTTCTTAATTCTGAACTAAATAATCTTTCCTTATCTGACACATGATCCAGTATCTTGATGGTCCTCCAATGGACAAACTCCAGTATGTCTCTTGTGAGGAACTCAACACTGGACAATTCTCCAGTTGCATTAATTTGCAACAGATGTGGAATTTCATTCTTAATCACTTATGACTACCGCTTGATAGCAGACAATTAGAAAGCTGTGATTAAATTAGTAAAACCTGAGAGAAACTGGGGCACTATGTGCCAGCTGAAAGCAAAACTTAGACCTTTTTGTTGCCAGATTGAGGATGAAATGGGAATTTTCCTTCTGATCAAAATATCAGAAATGTTGGATGGTTTGCCTTCCAGCGTAGAACAATCAAACAGTTTTCTGGGAACTGCTTACGTATTTCTTAGGTATATAGAACTCTAAGATACTGGTGAAGTCTTTTTTTACTATATAGTTTTCACTTCTGGAACTAAAATCTTCTGCTTGCTATGTAGGCAGGGAAAGCATAATGGAGGCTCTTTTCAACCTTCCTAGATTTAGTAGGAAATACAAGATTGCCAGTGATTCCTGAAGTGTATATTCAACATACCAGATAGTCCTTTCTCATCCAAAGTTCATCTTATCTCCCCATCTATTTCCATTCTCTTTTCCTGAAGGATTAGTTGCTGTTCAAGTTTTCTTTTGTACCAGCTGCTTCCAAACAATCAATCTGGCCTTACAGTTGTACCATTTCTTGTTCTTCTAACTTCTCATTTCAGGGTATCCTCCTCTTGCTAGAAATTTATGACTCTCAGGAATAGTAAAGGGGAAGGATCATTGCATGGTTACTTGATTAGTATTTACAATCTGTGTTATTTTCTTACCTTTATCTTGCATCTGTGATGAGATACTGTGATAAGTGATGGGATTGCTAATGGGATTGCTGATACTCCATTCTGAATTCCCTATTATGTTTCCTTATCAGTCTTGATTTTCATGAAATGCAAGATAGGTAATGACTCTTTTATAATGCTACTCAAAACTATTAATAACTATGAATTTGTGATTCAGCAACTGTTAAGCTGCTAAAACTGAATAGAGCTACCAAGACCTGGGAATAACTGAAGAAATCATCCTAATTGTTCAGGAATAAGAATAAAGGAGAAGGGAGAGGAAGTCAAGTAGTTCTTCCCTTATTGTAAATGTTACAAAGACGAAGGAATTGCGTTTAAATACTGTAGTTGCCATCAGCTGTGGGTTGGTAGCCCAAACTTATGTGCACGTTAAGTAACTTGGCTTTTATATGTAGGTAATAGTGTGGAAGGAAGAACCACAAACCCTTCATGGAATCAGTTTTCAGGGATACAAGGCTACCACAAAAGTAGGAAAAACCTCTTACTTACCATGGGTTAGTTGAATATTATTTCTACACAGGAAAAGTGATACAGGGAAATGTAAAACGAAGGTCTGCACCACCGCTAAGAAGGAAAAGTTAGTTTGTATTACACTGCTGACCCTCAGTAATTCCCCAGGAGCTTTACATTCACAGTGTTTCCTAACTGGAGTCATCCAGTATTCCTTTGTTTCTGCCGTTCTCTGATTTAAGTGTCACCCTTCACAGACAAAGGAATATTCTTCTGCTGTGTTCCAAGCATGCCTGACCACTTCTCCTGAAGTTCACACATATCCAGGCAGTTTAACCTGGAGGAATTCACAGTTCCAGATACCAGAGTTGCCAAAAGCTCCCACCTGTTCACTGCTCTTACCTCATCACCATCTACAGATTTCTTAAAGAAACTCAACATTGCCTCAGCAGTGCCTTTTGGGCAATTGTAGCACAAAGAAGCTGCAACAGCTGGATAAAACATTTCTCCTTTCAACCTGCAATTGCATGCTAAGGCTATTTTAGTGCTTAAATACTAAAGCATTGGTCAGACTTCTAAATTTGCTCTGTGGTGACTTCAGGTGCTTTTGTGTTTTGCTGAAGTAAAATAATCACTAAGGCTGTGTTCTATAATTTTGCCCAAAACTGCTGCCCTTACAATGGAAATAAAGTGTTCATCGTTGAAGTATTTCTAATTATGATCCAGGGCAGAGAACCTGGTGTTGCATTCAAACAATTTTAAATTGCAAAGATATATTGATTAATGTTTAAAAGACTTTTATATGGCTTTTCCAGTCTTTCCTACTTTTTCAATATGCAAGAACAAAGCATTCTTACCTCTTGTCTAAGAAACATTTCCTTTTACACTGATATAAAGATATGTTTGAAACTATCCCTCCAGAAAGCCCAAGGGCACAGGAGAACTTTTTTTTTTCCCCACAATCATTAAGGTATATCAAAAGCCAGAAAAGTCAGTGAAAAACCACCTACTGAGAACTGTGGCTAACTTGAAAGTATAGGACAGGAAAAAAAGAGTTTTGACACTTTTTTGTACCTTATTTACAATCAGTTTAATACCTCTGTGCTGAGTGTGCAACTTTGACATGTGTTTCACTGAAGATTGTCCACATTTTAAACTGCAGTAAATGCTGCCATCTAATGGTACGTGATCCCTGAACAAAAGCTGTCGGCTCATTCCAGCTCTCAAAGAACAAAAGAAATAACTTCACCTCACAAGCATCACTCTGCATGAAACAACCCAATCCAGACAGGAGCAGGTCTCAAGCAGAGCTAACGAATACCTCTGCATCCTTGTGCCCAGTGCTGCAGCTCCCGAGTGCAAACTCCTGAGTTAAGCTAAGAGGGTTGCAAACCTTCTTCATCAACCATTTTTTTCTGAACTGCAGCTGGTTCTGGAAGTAATCATAGAATCATTAAGGTTGGAAAAGGCCTCCAAGATCATCAAGTCCAACCCTTTAATCAAACACCACCATGCCCACTAAGCCACAGCACTAAGTGCCACATCCACTAGTTCTTGGAACATTTCCAGGGATGCTGATTCCACCAGTTCCCTGGGGAGTTGGTGCTCAACCATAATAAAGCCAGTTCAAACCCTACTGTATCTGAACTTTTTAACTCTTAGCTTTCCCGTGTCTTTATTTGTCCTGAAATTAACTTAAATTTAACAATATCTGTCATATTTTAATAGAATTTAACCTGAGAAATGACAGTAAAAATTAAGTAATTACCTTATTTTTCCTGCTATTCTTGGCCTAAAAATGCTAAATATTTTCTGCTTCCCTGTAAAATTTGAAACATTTTCAGTTTTCTTGTGCTAATACGTAGCTACTTTTGGAAAATTATATTACTGTGGTTCTACCCTTCTAAGAACAGATTATTTCTTGTAACATATGAAACTGAAGATACTCCTTACAAAACAGACAAAAATATGTTAAGCATCTGAACTCTTTATTGAAGAATCTAAACCAGTCGTATTTTATTAGTGGTTCTGAATCCACCATGACACTTCATCTGAATAAGCTAAAATGCAAAAAAATCAGTAAAATATTAATACTCATTGCTCATACTTTCTTTGTCAGAATCAATCAAATAAATGCTTCCTCTGACTTTTATTAAATATTGCCTCATATTACTAAGATTACTAAGTAATGCTTTCTGTGACATTTGGTTGGTTATGAAATTTTATGTACAATGATTCTCAAGATTTTCTGGAAGCAATACCTCTTGTATAACATCCTTTGATTTTGGTAACTATGATTATGACAATTTTCATATGCTGAATGATACAAAGAACAAATTATATATGACTTTTATGCACAGGCAACTGAGGATGATCTGTTAAATCCATTAAGGTGCACATATAAAGACACCTCAAAAATTCTTAAGCATAAACAAATTCACCCAAAGATGCTAGGAGAAGATGGTCCCAAAACATCAAAATTAGAGACTGATTATACTCAAGTGTCCTGAGTGAGCTCTTTTACAGCAGTGCAGTAATTATTTATTTTTGATGCAATAAAGCCTGGTTGGAAAAATTGTTTCTCTCTATAGAGATATACATTATTCTAGAGCCTTGTGTGTTTATAAATCTGTGCTTACAACTGACCTTTTACAGATTTCTTCCGTAAACACACGAACCAGAACAAAACTGGCAGGTGAAAAAATGAACCCACCCACTACAGTAGCTGAGAAAAAAATTCTAAGGTTTGATTTTCCTCCAACATTGATGACATAGTTGTTCAGGTCCTAATCATTTTAAGGAGAATTTGCAAATTTGAACAATCAGAATACTTCAAGGTTGCCATCATTATTCTAAATTTAAAGTATTATGCCCTGGGATTCACACATGGCCTCCATCTGAAAATAAGTGACTTTGGTTTACATGTCAAAAATGCTGCAGCCTGGGGTAACCTTATGTGTCCAGCTTATAATGGTCCAATAGCATCATAAAGTCAAGGGAGAGATGTGGAAGAAACAGGCCGTGGTTTATGTATCTTCCTGCCACTACTTTCATTAAGCATTGATACAATAAGCCTTTGCTTCTCCCGTGCTTCTTCTCCAAAGACAGCACTGTTATGTCTGTGATGGCATAAGAAAGATGTATTTTTCAAAGAACGCTGTATCAAATACCTCCTGAAGGCCCTTTGGATAATAACTGCTGATACTTCCTCTTGCTTTCTTTTAAGAGTGGAAGAAATTGACTTCTGAAAAATTTTAGATGGATTGGCAACCACAAATTTTTCTTCCATGAGTAATTCCAGACTATCCAAATCTCCAAATTCTCCCAAGACCCTTTTAGTGAAAGCACGCAAGATATCCAAGTGGTGGATCTTATCTCCGCTCACTAGAGGGAGGTCCATGAATATGAGCTGGATGTTATTGGGCTTTGGAATGCGCAAAGGTTCTGCCAGAGCATCTGCAAAGTCTGAAAGAGCCGAATAGTCAATAAACTCTGTTGCCAGAGGATCAAATTTTCCCCATGTCTCATAAAACATATCAAAGTCATCCTCACAAAGAGGATCTGTGCTTTCTTCAGTGGCAACATTGAAGTTCTCTAAAATGACAGCTATGTACATATTTACAACAATAAGAAATGATATAATGACATAGCTTACAAAATAGAAAATACCATATCCTGTGTTTGTGCAATTAATTTTATCCTTGTCTTTTAAATCTAAGTTGGGAGCACATGTACCAGATTCACTTAACAAAGGGGCCAGAAGAGTATCCCAGCCAGCTGATGTGGTAATTTGGAAGAGACAGAGAATGCTACCAGAAAAGGTTTGGAAGTTGAAAATGTCATCAATCCCACCT
>JAYRBT010000082.1:4337967-4362633 GCA_036023395.1 Myiotriccus ornatus | reverse complement strand
TACTCTTTGGTAAAATGAAACAATGATTTCATTCATAAACCCTAATCATCGTTATCCATAATCACCAATGGATTATTCATTTAGTAAAAAGATAATACTGTGTCTTCAAGGGCAGTCATCATCTCTTGTATATTTGATTTGAAATTTAATTTGTTTATAGAGAGAGAACCTTTGCTTTTTACATTTTTATACAATTTAAAAATTTGGGTTCGCTTTTTTTTTATGCATCAAAGAACTTTTAGTGGATTATTGCTGCTCTTTATGCCTATAGTGCAGTGTTTATTCAATTTGTCAGATCAACAATTCATTACTTTAAGGTGAAAAAAAGGTACAGTGATCCCTTTTTTATCACGGAAACACTGTGGTTGGAAGAGATCCCTGGAGATTGCCTAGTCCAACAAAGATCATATATACTGAGGGCTGCTAAAAATATGAGTATCATAATAACAATAATCTTCTGTTTTCTGTGTGTATGTTTATAAAGCCTGAACTAAGTGCAATATTACAGAAAAAATATGGTAGGCAAGGTTTTCTTTTTTATGCAGTAAATCTTTCAGTCTTTCATCATGTTTGTCTTATTCCCTATTAGGAAAGTTCTAAGATGATCTAGGCTATAACATTAGCTGTTTGCTTTTGGTTTTGGAAGAGAAGAAGTATGGTGTATATATGAGTCTAGGAATTATTTTTCAATTTCCATGAAAATCTGATCTTCTTTAGCTAAATTGTGAATTTCTGAGAACACTGCAGTGAGCAAACAGATGTTGAGCCAAAAAGGAAGTAGTGGAGAACCCAACAGGTCTCAGGAGTGAAGCCCAGCTGTTGAGATGAGAAGGAAGGATGGAAATGCTCAGAATGTAAGCACTGAGTGAATAATCATTGTAATATGGAAGAGTTTAAAGATTAGATTTCCTTAACCACAGTAGCTTCAAGAATGTTCTGGAACTTCCCAGATTCTTCTGTGTGCTGCTGCATTCTCTCTTGTGAGGCTTGACAGTCACAGTATTCAAATAAAATGTTAAAAGATTTTAGAAATACACTGTAAGAGTGATTTGGAGCCATAGAAGTATGAATTTGTGATGTAAAGTTCAAATGGATCTTGTCTACAGGAGAGAAATTGAAAGGAAACATGATAGCAGCTTTCAAATAGTTAAGAAGAAATGTGGAATAAACTCATCTTCATGTCTGTGAAGAGTGAAACAAGAAGTTACAGACTCAGACTGCAGCTCAGAAAATTCAGGGAAAGCACAAGAAAAACCTTTTTTGGCAGTGAGAATGATGAAGCAGTAGAGTACGTTGCATATGAACATTTTGGAATCACCATCTGTTGCAACCAGAGACTAAACAGATATCTCCAGGAATTACATCAGTGGAGTTGATGATGTTTTGGGTTAAAATGGAAACTAATTGGCTTTAGGACATCGTTTCCAACCCCCTTTTAAAAAAAAGAAGTAATTATACAACTAGTCTGCAAGTACTACAACTATATACAACAAGTAGAAAATATTTTGCATAAACAAAGGCCTTTCTAATCCTCCAGGAAAAGCTCTTTTGGGTTCTGCAGTTGGGATAAGAGTTACATAAATTCAAGATATGAAGAAGACATGCATTTTAAGAGCTGCTAACCACTGAAAAAATCCCCAAAGGGCATGGTAGATTCTACATAGCTGAAAACGAAAAGTGTTGTAGCCTATATATAATTTATGGGCATGACTCAGATGTAACTCTTTGAAATTACTGTAAGGCTGTACCTTACGGGATTCGAAACTTGGTGATCTGAAATCCTATTTAACCTTCTTGTGTGACTAACATTTCCTGGGATATCATATTCTATGTCTGCCTATGCAAGGCATTCAAGTAATACAACACACTGTTTTAGACCCCACCATGTTCAAAATCTGCTGTAAAAGCCACAAAAATACATTCACAGAACAATGTAAAATGAGCAGTTTTTGCTGTGGGTCTCTGGAAGTGGTGTGTCTGTAACTGCAACTCTTGCTGCGGGATTAAAGGAGACAAGTTGTTATCGCTGCATTAACTTTGTCTTAAATTTGTTTAACCTCTAAGCACTGGATTCTAGTTCAGTTATTAGGAAGAAATTCTTCCCTGTGAGGGTGGTGAGGCCATGGCACAGGTTGCCCGGGGAAGCTGTGGATGCCGCATCCCTGGAAGTGTTCAAGACCAGGTTAGACAGGGCTTGGAACAACCTGGAATAGTGGAAGGTGTCCCTGCCCAGGGCAAGGGGTTGGAAACAGATTATCTTTAAGGTCCCTTCCAACCCAGACTGTTCTGTGATTTTATGAAATACTGCAGTTAAGGATGGACTTTGGCAAAGCACATTTCATTTCAGAATCCGACCTTCCACTTGCAACTGCGATGAGGACACTGTGCATTTTGCAATGCTAGAAAAAGTGACCTGTATCAAAATAAGAAACGTTTAAATTAGCAGAAGTAATTAAGTAATCATTATGTCTTCTTCTTAGGGTTGCAGCCGGCACTGAAGAAGAATGGGAATTCTTCTTGTCTTTAAAAAAAAAAGTATCTCGGAGGCACTGCAATACTGGGACGATGCGCTGAGCGGAGGGAACAAGCTCTGGGTCCAACTTCTGCGCCCAAAAATCCATTTAATATAAAGTACTCTCATCAGGGACGCATCAGATATTAAACCGATAGGAACAGATACTGAGAAGAGCACTTGATCTCAGCCGAAAGGCTGCAAAGCGACGCTCTAACCAGCACCCCTACCTGTTACAGGGCACCACCACCAGATTATCCCGTGCGCACACAGGAACCCTCCGGTCGTTACCGGCACACGCAAAAACTCCTGATTAAAAACTTATCGGATTGTTACTGGCGTATAAACCCGATTCTGTTTATTAGAGTGGGCCCTTTGTTATTTCAATTGCGGCAGCGCAGAGCGGGACACTGAGAGGACAGCAGAGCGAAGAGAAGCGTCTCAATCCGCCCTCAGCGGCTGAGGGGGCCGCTCTGAGGGAACATGGCGGCACCGCTGACCACGCCCCCTCACTTGGACACGCCCCTCACTGGCCCCGCCCACGCCGCCTCTCCCATATAAAACCCGTGGGTGGGCGGGGCCGCGGGGGGGCGGTGCTTCCGGTCGGACATGACGCCACAGTGTCAACATGCAAGATGGCGGCGCATCACCGGCAGAACGCGGCGGGGCGCCGCAAAGTGCAGGTGAGGGCGCGGCGGGGCTGCGGCGGCCCCGGCGGGAGCCCGGCGCCTCGTGGGGGCTGCGCCAGCGCCCGCGTGGCTCCAGGGCTTGGGGGTTTCCCTGGCAGCGCGGCCGGCCGCTCTTCCAGGGCAGCGCTGCGGTGAGGGGAGGCAGCGCCGCACGCCCCCGGGTGTGGCTCCGCCGGCCGCCCCGGAGGGGGCGAGCGGCCCGCAGGAGGCAGGGCTGGACCGGCCCTGATCCGGAGCGCAGCGGGAGGTGAAGTTGAGACCGAAAGAGCTGTGGCCCTCCCGCGCGGCCCCGCCCCGGCTGGAACGCGAATTCCCAGCAGCGGCGGAGCTGCGGGTTCCTGCCCCTCGGCCGGCTGTGGCCGGCGCCGCGGGTTTCCCTCTGGAGCAGCGTGAGGACATCTCCTCGGGTGTGCGTCTCCCGTCGGGAGCAGCAAACCCAAGGGCAGGAGCGCCCAGGCTGGCAGGTCCGAAGGGAATTTACTGGAAGGATGGGCAAGGTTACTAACAAGAGCTTATAGTGGCGGGACAAGGGGGAGCGGGTTCAGTTGGAACAGGTTTCCCAGAGGAGCCGAGGATGCCGCATCCCTGGAAGTGTTCAGGACCAGGTTGGATGGGGCTTTGAGCATCCTGGTCTAGTGGAAGCTGTCCCTACCCATGGCAGGGCATTGGAAACAGGTGATCTTTAAAGCCCCTTCCAACCCAAACCATTTTATGATCTGCTTTGCATCTTACCGCTGCTTTGACTTCTGCTTAGTGCCTTGTCTCTGTTAAACGCTGGCCCTTTGCACACGTGAGCAGGGAATAGGACTTTTTCTGTTCAGAATTCAAAATTAGGTCCTTCCCAGCTCCTGACAGCATTTGCTGAAGGAAACCTGTGTCACAGACAGCCTGGAGGGTGTAGAGCACACCTGGCAAAGGATTAGACTCAGAGGTGTGGGCTCATGTGTAGTTAGGGTTACATCGTTGTAGCCTTGGTGGAGACTGGAATTACCAAAGTGTGTATAAAAAGTCAAGATTTTTTAACAGTTGAAGTCATGAAAATGGTTTTATTTTACGGTTCTCAACGCTTTGCTGCTTGTTTGTGGTGCTGCCAGCCCTTCAGGCATTTTTACAGCTTTCACTATGGAAAAGATTTAATGCTTTATCAGTCTGCAAGGCTGCCCAGGGGCAAGTGCAAGTTTCAGCTGTATCTATCCACTGTGATCAAATTAAATATTGATTAGGCTTGGAATAGCATTAGGATACTTCCAAACAGAGGTGGGTTTGGTTTTTGAACACATCTTTTGACTTTAACCACACAGAGGAGAAGTGCACCTCTTTAGAGCCCTTAGTGTTTTCTGTGGTTAAGGGAAGCACTCAGTCGATATTGTATAAACAATTCCCTTACTCTACCAGAAAATCCCTTGGACATTCTTTAAAATACAAAAAATCCCAGGTGTAATATCCCTTTATTGACTTCATTGCCTCTGCCATAAACACTTAGGTTGCACTCCTAAGGAAGGGGATTTTATTGTACCTTGATATTTCTTTGATGTGTCCTATTTATGAAAGAGTATTTCCCTGTCAGCAGCATGCATCAAAGAGCACATTGTTTCCTTATTTACTACTACATTTGTTTTCCGAGCATTACTTAGCTCAAAAGCTTGTTTTTGCAGGTGGTTTTGTGCTGGTTTGTGATGTCTTCTTTTCTGTTCTCATTGTATTTTGTGATTTTTTTTTTTCCCCCACTTCCTGTACTGCTGCAGTGATCTGTGTCTCAACTGGTGCATCAGAAGTCTAGATCTGCAGTTTTTTGGTTATATGTTTTCCAAAGAAGCTTTGGATGCCCCATCCCTGGAAGTGTTCAAGGCCGGGTTGGATGGAGCTTGGAGCAACCTGGTTTAGTGGAAGGTGTCCCTGCCCATGGCAGGGGGTAAGAACAAGATGACCTTTAAGGTCTTTCCCAACCCAAACCATTCCGTGATAAACGTTTATAAAGCCTTGAGCAGAAGCTGTTGGTTTTTTTCTTGCCCTCTTATTATTTCACCTGCTCGGTCTGAGACAGGATTTTGTTCATGTAGCTGAATGGTAAGTGGCTGTTTTATCCATCACCTGGTAATGGAAAT
Organism: Myiotriccus ornatus; assembly: GCA_036023395.1. Classification (NCBI taxonomy): domain Eukaryota; kingdom Metazoa; phylum Chordata; class Aves; order Passeriformes; family Tyrannidae; genus Myiotriccus; species Myiotriccus ornatus. Next base: position 4,357,327 of record JAYRBT010000082.1, on the reverse strand, counting down.
GTAAAACCACTCATGAATTATTTTGCTTGCCAATGGCTGAGCATTTAGGTATGCTGCTACATGAAACTTTCAGAGACAGATGGACAGAGGGAGAAATTTGTCCCAAATGTATGAGACTATGAGAAGCTCTTTCAAAAAAACACCTCTCAGGTATGAAAGTACTTGATTCCTTACATGGATGAAGTCTATGGAAATCAGAGCTATTATTATCTTGGATGCACCAGTTTTACTGGTAAGCAAAACCATCCAAAATAGTCAGTTTAGGGTGTTTCTGCATATAGTTTTATGTTTCTAAGGGTTTAAGCAGAGTAGATGCTTTAGGCCTCAAAGTAAGTTCCATGCATAGAAAAAGGAAAGAATTTTAATTATTTAAGTGGAAGCCAAGCATTGGAAATGTCCAGTGACAGGTGTTTCTTAAGCTTAGCCTGGCACGTCTGAAGGCTGCAGGAGTGAGGCTGTCTGATTTGGGAAGAGGATGAGGATGCAGAGGTGTGTCAGACACTGCTGCTGGCCATATGCTGTTCTTTCAGATCTCTTCCTGGGAATTAAATCAAGATGAAGCCACTTCTCAGCAGGTGGCTTGAAGTAGCTGCCCTTAAGGGGTTGTGTTGTGTCTGCTCTCCCAAACTTGCTCCCTGGCCAGAATAAATTTACCCCCACACTCAAAACCTGTCGACAACATGTGGGAGTTTTGCCATAACTGTTTTGGATCAGCATCCTTATAAAATTATTGAATTTTCAGTACTTTTTGTCTTTAAGTCTTGTACAGAATAAGATGATCTCACGCCCCATCCCTGGAATTGTTCAAGGCCAGGCTGGATGGGGCCCTGAGCAACCTGGTCTAGTGAAAGGTGTCCCTGCCCATGACAGGGGAGTGGAACAAGGTGAACTTTAAGGTCCCTTCTAAGCCAAACCATTCTAGGACTCTGTGATCTTTTTGCACTGAATTGGTCATCTTTATGCACTACTACTGCAACTTACTAGATTTTATATGTGTTATTTTTTATATTTTACTTATAATAAATATATGAGTTATAGTTGTAAATTTTATTTATTTCATATAAAATACTTAAGCAATCAAATAGCCAGTGAGTTGATTCCATTATAAAAGGATAAAATGATTTTTTTTAATGCCTTCCATTACTTTTATTCTGGAGGCCCTGATAAGAATTCAAATAATATGTTCTTAATTAAAATCCATATTTTTAGGGATGCATATGCTCTACCAAGATACTAAGACGATTTTTTTTTCCTTGCTGCTTGACTGCTGCTACTCTCATTTTGAATGCAATTCGTCTCCCATCTCATGGAATCCTCCGTGAGATATCTTTTTTTGTTTTAACTGTTCACAGTAATATTTGCCTTGTGGAATTTATTATTTTTCTACTTAAACGGATGAGTGTCCTCAGAGCTCCGCTTGTCACTGTTTCCTCCACATGATGCTGTGGTGGTATTTTTAATAGTGGATTTTACCCATCTATGAAGGTAAAATCTGCTATAAGACACATCCTGTAACAAGGGTAACAAGACTCCAGACCAGCTGATACACTCATCCATGCAAGAAACACATCGTAGGTCCTGCAAGAAATTCACTTGTCTTTGTGTTCTGAAATGCATCTGTTGACAGAAGCTTTATCTCTGGAGCTCTTAGGTAGTCATTAAAATGATTAATCCTGATCCATTTAGGCTACTGAATCCCATAAACTCTTTATAGTGAGAGCCCATCCCCTTGTGATTTTTTGTGCTGTGCTGCTGTGAAAGATTCTTGTTCATGGGGGAGTTTATAAAAGCTGCAGCAGAGTTGCTGTCAAAGGCCTGGGTCATTATTAAAATGTCCCATATCCCACGAATCCTGTCCCTCTCGGATGGTGGCAGTAAACCCTCGATGATCTGTGTCACAGTCAGGGTTGTCTCTGGTTTGCCACTGACTCTGGGCACAGCAGGGATGGCTCTCCGGCCTGTCCTGCTTGGAACAAATGCCATTGAGGGCTCAGAGCCGTCAGGTCCTGGTGACCTCCACAGCCCTTTCCATGCAGGACACAGGACTTTATACACAGGGATAAAATGCGTGTGCTCCAGAGCAGAGCAGAATTTTATCACAGCAGTTTCTCCCCAGCCAAAATCTTACTGCTTTTTTTTTTTTAGATATGTTTGTGTACACATGCACTTGAATATATACATTGTATTTTGTATTTGTTTGTATACTCACCAGATTTACTAATATTTCTTATTTCTATACTCAGTGACACTCAAAAACCAAACAAACAAAAAGGCACTTTCTGACCTTCCCCTCCCCAAATAAGAAGATAATGGAGAACACGTGGATTATCAGCAACCTTCCTCTGTTCTTCTTAGTGATTCTTTTAGTTTAGTGGCCTTGGTGGGTGTGTCCACCACTCTTACACACGTGTCACCTCTTCTAAATCAAGTTGCTGTTGCTTTTATTGATCTGTTTCAAGTTCCCATTGCATTTCAACAGATTTTGTGGATCCCTTAACTTTTCCCCTCTGTGTTAATATAGAATTAACATATTTGAGTACAAGTCTGGATGCTTCTGGTGTTATATCTCTCTTTCCAAAGGGTTCCTTGAGGTGTTCAGCATATGTCTCATGAAGTTATTTTTAGTTCAGTCACATGTGCCATGTGTCTTGTTCTGGTTTTTTTTTAATATACAAGATGTTTATTGTGGTCTCAGTGATTGCTTTGCAGGAGTGAACCTTTTAACGTTTTTTTTATGCTGGATGAGAAAAATTCATTAAGCATTTTCAATCTAAGCAGTGGGCAGTTGCTTGGATATCATTAGGCCTCCAGTATGAGTTGGAGAGTCCATTTTTTGCCATAGTCATCTTTTTCAGTTCGTACTTTCTTCAGGACAGGTGGTTTGCCTTGTCCTTGCCTGACTGCTCAAATCACAGTATTCACGTGAAATGTTGATGTGGTATCCCAGTCAGCTTGCCGACCACAAAGTAGTTTTCTTTCGTCTTAATTTTCTCTACTTGTGTTTTTAGTATTAGAAATTTTAAAAAAGGAAAAACAATTTTAAGGAGCACTTGCGTGATTTGAATGAGAATCACTTTTATCACTGAAAAAATGGCCCTCACAGTTTCTTCCCATGATGGGCAGACAGTGATCATTACTGATTCTTTATACAATAGGGATTTCTTTTCCTTTCTGCCCTTATTTCTTAAATTTTTAAGACAGTTTTATCAGGAAAACAATCCTACTCCTTTGTGGATGGTAAATAAAACTTTGTAGAATTGTAAGTCTGAGCAGAGACAAAAGTAACTGGTTGAATTCTGTGAACAGTAGCAGTCACTGCTGGGAAATTTTACGTCAAGCTCTTTTGCTGTTTTACCGTATTTTTTTCCATCAAAGTTGCCATGTATTTACAGAAAAAAAAATGGAATAGTAAGAAATAAGATTTTAATCTTGTTTAATTCAGTTGTTACAGAAGAGCTACTTTCCCAAGTTTCTCCCAGGAAGAAGGATGGTGTTGGTTTTGATGCTGAACTGGTGCTGAGATCCACCACAGATGGACTCGCTAACCCTAAAATAGTGTAACTCCTCTCTGTGTCCCAGTTCTTTCAAAATAAAAACAACACTTGCCAAGAGATGTTTTACTAAATTCATGTGTGGAAGTTATTAAAAAGAATAAAGGGCTCTGTTTTGCTTGAACTCCTTTAAATTAAAAAAACATTATTATGAGCAAAAAGCTCCTTAAAATGCTTGCATGACTAACATAGTGTGACAGTCTTATTTATGAGGGGAATTAAAAGCTCTGTATTACACCTGAAAATATAACAAATATGAGAGGTGACTGAAAGAAGGGGAACAAATTCAAAAATTGAAAATTTATTGAAATATATCCTGCTGGCAGTTGCGAGAAGCAGGAGCTGTTAGTTTTCCCTGCTAACATCAAATTTGATCTGCTTTAAATTTTAAATTCCTTTAATTTGCCTCTTATCTGCTCGCACACAGTATTTTTAACGGAGTATTTTCATCGGCTTACCTCAAAGAGTTTGAAAGCAGCATGAATTTGGTGGCCATTCCTTTGCCTTGTGTTTTGTATCATGTTAAACCTTGACTTTGTAAAATCCTTTTACTCCAGTAGTCTGTATGCCTTCCAGCAGTGTAGATGTAATATCATCAAGCCCAACTGAGGAGTTGCAAACGCATCTTGCTCTCTAAAAAAAACCCCAAAACTTAGAACTATTTGAAGTGTTTTAGCATAACGCTGCTATGGGCGGTTTATGGTATCCTCTCTCAGTAGTGTCTCCAAAGCTGTGTGTAGGTGGAGCACGGATAGCAAGAATCTTATGGATGAGTCTGGAATGGGTGAGAGCAGCTGAAAGTACTAGAAATTAGGACACAATATAAAACTGTGAGGAAGAGCTGTGTCTCTGCGAGGGCTTTGAGTGGCTGGCAGAATATGAGCAAGAAGTGTTTCAAGAGCATTGGTACATAACATTAATAACTCTAGTGAAGGGCTTGTGAAATGGTAATGGAGAGTATTAAGGCAGAAGGATTCAGGACGCTCTTAATTTTGCTCCTCCTGTGTTGGTCTAAAGAGCTGCTGCAGCTCTTTCTCAAACAGAATAGCACTGGACATGTGCTTCTGGAAGCATCAGTTCTCTTACTGTGCTGCACAGGGACAGGATATTTCTGTTGAGGTGTTGCTCACATTCACCAAATGGACCTGCCAGTTCTCGTGGTACAGAATCTGAGGTGCTGTAAAGTATTTCTTCAGTTGTAAGGACCACTGAACATTTTAGTTTGTTGATTTTATTCTGTCTAACTGAAATCTGATCTGGAAAACGTTTTCTTTGTACTACTATAACAGTTATTGGAGTGAAAAATTGCTTTCAGATCTCCAGCCCAAGACTACTTGTAAGCATGTTCAAAACACTCATACTTGTGTATCCAAACGGTTCCTGCTCTGAGCAGATTTGATTATACCAAGCGTGAAATTGTACCTTGTTCTGATTATGTTTTACAGAATATGGGAAGAGGCATAACTGGCAGCTTCCCCTCCTTTTCCCTGAGTGTGAGGGCTTTCCTCAGAGTAATGCGTATAAACCCTGTGTAAACCTGGGGATCAGGAGAGCTGCAGCACAGCGTGAGTGGAGTAGCTCTGAAGAAGCTGCAGTGCCTTAGAACTGTGTTTACTGAACAGTAATAATGGAGAGTGCTGTGGCCTTTGCAGAGTCTCCTGAAATTTCCTTTTAGTGTTTCTGAACAAATCCACGAAATAACCTTTACACACAGTACTGTCAAACACAGAAGGGAAAAACCTAAAGGAATCATTTTTCTGAAAGAGCAGTAGAAATTTGGGCTTTTTATTATATTGGCCGATAGGTAGGTAGGTTTTAAAAAAATGGTTTAAAAATAATAACACCTGAAATAGCTTGAATTTGTATCTGCAGTCTTTCAGTGCTTTAATCCTTAGTAACCATATCTTCTCCCTTTTGAGACTGTCATCCCAGCTATAGAAACTGTGGAACCTTCTTGGGAAGTGAGGCACAAACATTGTGATTTCTAAGAGCACCCATAATAAGCACACAAAGCAGGGAATCGAACTAAGGATTCTCTGGGTCTAACTAAGCTTGAATTGTAATGATTAAATAATCCTTTGGGCTCCAGTTGGTATCTTCTCTGTGACTCTTCTCCATTTTTGGGGGGAAATGACTGAGGTGGTGTCGGTAACTCTCAAACCTACAGACTTAATGCTTGTAAAACTCTTCATATTTTCTACCCAAGATCCTCACAAAGATGAAACTGGATGTTTGGGTTTTGTGGCCAAGTCAGCATCTTAATACCATATAATTGAACTTGTGCAACTGTGTTTTAGGTCTCCTATGTGATTAGAGATGAGGTGGAAAAGTACAACCGGAATGGGGTAAATGCACTTCAGCTGGATCCAGCGTTGAACAGACTCTTCACAGCAGGCCGGGACTCCATCATAAGGATATGGAGTGTCAATCAGCACAAGGTCAGTCACAAGAGGCTTCCTGTCTACACCTTTTTTTTCCAAGTTAGGCAAGCTGTCCACAGGTCTACATCTGATACTGGTTTTTAATAACTGCCAATTGTTATGATAGCAAAATAATTTTAACATTGCTCATTCTGTGGGACCTTACATAGCTGTTTAGTTCTGTCACAAAAAGGTTCTGAAACAGCGATTTCAAACAACTCTGGATAAGGGAACTTTAGATCGATTTGAAGGTTGAATAAAATATTACAACAGGATATGATAGTCACAATCTTCTCTGTGATGAGATTTTATAAACTTCTTTTTCCTTAATTTGCAGCAAGACCCTTATATAGCATCTATGGAACACCACACAGATTGGGTAAATGACATTGTGCTCTGCTGCAATGGTAAAACATGTAAGTACTTGAAAGTTTGAGAGCTACAACATTCAGAGACCGTATACAAGTAAACTATCTGCTGCTTAAATTATTTGCCATCTTTGCTTAGCGCGTAAAATCAATTTGTGATGTATATTGTAAATTTGGTAAACAGTGTAAGCAGACATTTTAATGAAAATTGAAATGTGTATATAAATGATTGTTTCAGTCTTTTTTTGTGAAACAGTAGTATGAATATGCCCTGAAGTTATATATAAGCCATTAAAATTTAGTCTTTATTCTTTCCAATTTAGTGATATCTGCTTCTTCAGATACTACTGTTAAAGTGTGGAATGCACATAAGGGATTTTGCATGTCAACACTAAGGACGCATAAGGTGAAAAACATTTTCTGTAAATACTGTGTGTGATCACTGCCATTCTTTCAATTATTAAGATGTAGGCTTCAAATGGATGATGTTGTCAGTTCATGTTCTTGTATTTATTTTATTGTAGGATTATGTGAAAGCCTTGGCATACGCAAAAGACAAGGAGCTGGTAGCATCTGCCGGGCTGGACAGACAGATATTCCTCTGGGATGTAAATACTCTAACAGCACTGACTGCCTCAAATAACACTGTAACAAGTAGGTACCTGGGGAGGGGAGGCAAATGCAATGCATTTTATTGAGTAGCACAATCTGTGAGATCAATTGAAAACCATAAACGCCTCTTTCTATCGGTACATAAAAAATGTGCAAGAAATTTTAAGGTGGTTTTAGTACACAATCAGTGCGTTTGTGGTGTTATATAATAGCTGGAAATCTAGAGTAGCCAGCAGTCATGGCATTTAGAATAGAGGACAACTAACCTGTCATAGAAATTTTCTCTTGGATTATATGTCTGTATGTTTTTTGTGTATTATAATTTGGGATTGGTTTTTTGTTTGTATAGATGCTGAAAAAACATTGCAGTACAGCTCCTAAAGCATGACTTACAGATTTATCAAATTTCTCTATCAGAACAATGAAGTTACTAGTTAAATTAGTTTAAAAAACATGCAGAGTAATACTAAGCGCTGATAAGGATAACAAAATGGTGAGATCTAACTCACTAGATACTGGAAGGCAAGGGGAAATTGTAGATTCTACTTACCAGGGTTAACTCCTAATGTCACCATCATCTTTCGGGAAGTGATCTGTTCTGCTTCCCTCTCCCTGTAAAGGCGTTATAGTAAATTGTAAGATCTTTCCTTATACAGCCATTCCAACACCACTTTCTTAGAATAATCAGGGTAGAGCTGATTAAGTTTCTCTTCTGGGAAGTGTCACACCAGTCTTCAGGTCCAGTTGGGTTTGATTGCTCCAGTCAGTAGCATAAATCTGGGTCATGGGCAATCTGATTTGTATTGGCTGTTTTACAGCAGTTTTTTTTCAGAATGAGGTCTCTGCTGCTTGTTAAGTAGGTTGGAAAAATTTTGTTCAAAGTGACTGATCTCTTTCATTTATACTTAGTGTTTGATAGATGTTTTAACATAGCAGAGTCTGATGGATGCATTGGGAAAGAACAGAACCAGCTTGTACTCTGCCACACTTAGGTTTTCTAAGTAAGAATATCTGCTTCCTCAGTCACAGGTTAGGAATAAGTCAACAAAAAGCTGCAAAACTAAAATTTGGAAGTGGCACAACATACTCTTTAAGAGATTTCAGGAATATGCAATTCTGTAAGTAAGAGACAGGCCTGTAGGGTTTTTTTTTTGATTACTGTATTTGGATGATTCTGAAAGGTGTGTTAATTTTATGGATTTGGTGGTTTCTGAAACCAAAGGTGAATCTGCTGGGCAGAACTGTCAATTTGGCATTTGCTCTGTCTACAGGACTTAATTCAAGTATAGCCTTATGCTGACAAGCCTGAGTAGCCCAGTGGAAGAGAGATGGCTTCCAGTGAGCTGTGATGCCCTGCAGAATAGTGCTGGAATGGCACACAACTGGAGCTACCTAAAGAGATTTACTTCATATTTCCCAGAAGTATAAAATCATTGTATTTATTTATTTACTTGCATTGAGTTATTTTATAGCCAAACTTTGCTGATAACTGTAAATTTTTCCATATTCTACTTGAACGTGGAGTTCTTGAAGGAAAGAATTTATTTGTGAGCTGACAGGAAAACTCAGTTGTGAGATAATAAAAAAAACCCCACAACATTTCTTTTGCACTGCTACAGTGATACAGAACCTAAATGATTCAAGTAAATCAGAGATGAGGAGTACTGCAGAGCTGACACTTGTTTTTTGCCAAAGATCAAATGGAAGTGGAGACCTTACCTCTAAGATGACGAGGGTAAATTTGCATTTCTAGAGTTAGAACACAAATGCTTCATGAGGGGGAGGAAAGGGAAGCAGAGGAGTTGTTTTTCTTTCTTTTTTAGTGTTCCCAAGTAGTAGTGTTTCTGTTGGGAAGAACACAGTAAATATCCTCAAAGAAGCTGTTTTCCCAAGTCCTTTGAAACAGTATAATTTTCTTTTTCAGAGTACAAATGAAGCTTGTTCTTGTACATTAATTTCCCATCTGATTGCCTGTAAGCAATGTACACAAGGCAGCATTAAGAGGAAGCTTATTTTTAAAGAGTCTCTCAGTCAGCACAGCCATAACTCAAATTAAGTGGAGAAGTTTTGCTTTTGACAAGAAGTCCCTTCCGGAAGAGGATGGAGTTGAGCTTTGCTTTTGTTCTGGCATAAACTTTGCTTGTGTACATTTAAGATTCTCTCTTCCATTCCTGATGTCCAGCTTTTGATAACTCTGTGCATCATCCTCTTGTGAATTATTATGATTGTTGAATAGTGTGCTAACCTCCATGATTCTTCAGTTCTGCATTTTGCCTTTACCTGTTCTCTGTGGACAGTGGAAGATTCTCACTTTATTTTGCCTCTGAGTAAATATATTTCATTTGACAGTTTACATTTGGATAGCCATAACTGGTGACTAAGAGGACCCTAAAGTAAAGCTGCATAGTGCTTCTCAGAATTACAGAATAACCCTAATTGGAAGGGACCCTCAAGGATCATTGAGTTTTATTCCTGGCTCTGCACAGGACAACCCCAGAAAATCATACTGTGTGTCTGGCAGTTGTTTTCCTAATGTTTTGTGAGCTCTGTCAGGCTTGGTGCCATGACCACTTGCCTGGGGAGCTTGTGCAATGCCCAACCGCCCTCTGGGTAAAGAAGCTCTTCACAGTATCCAGCCTAAACCTCCCCCGACACAGGTTCCTCCACTGTGACAAAAGGCAGTATTATATTATGATATTAGGTTACAAATGCTGTGTTGGAAACTTAGCTCCATGATCTACATAAATCATTATGTGAAGTTTCACATTTTTGCTGGCCATGCAGTTTGTTGCTATTCTCAGCCTCCTTGGCATACTGATCGTATGGATTTTGAGGCTTAATGAAATGCTTGATTGTGCTCTCTAAATAGATGACTTTCGCTTGCTGGGTCTGTGCTTTTCTCAGTTGAGGGACTGGTGTTTTACTCTCTCCAAAAGTGGATTAGCCTAGATGGCACAGAATTCCTCAACTCTGATGGTAGGTGTGATGCTACAGAGCTGCCATATGTTTTGCACAAACTCATAGCCAGCATCCGAGCTCAAGTAACATATTACAGAACTGCAGTGTAACTTCTCTGCATCTCTGGTGAACGAGGAGAAGAGCCTTTAATATAAGATGTAGAATTTTACTGCTACTTGGCTTGGAAAAAAATCTCTGCTCTTAAATCCAAATGCTGTGTGTTACAAGATCACATAGAAGTATCATACTCCAATGAAGTAGTTGAGCAAGTATAGCCTGATGGTCTTGGCACTGAATTTTGGTGCCAAAAGGGCACCAGGACTGTAATGACCATAAATCTGAGGGGTTGCTTTCTTTTTATGCACCAGTAAATTAAGAATTGGGCTGGGGTTTTCCTGGCAGTATTCAGACTATAGTCTTTTTTTTAAAGCAACTCAATATATGGACCAGAATGGCACTATATTCATGGATCAAAGGGTATTAAAATACCAGTTTTGAATGAATAAGTATGTTGGGTTTTTTTCAAATGACAGCATTAAAATTGAATATGTAATTTTTTTTTTTTAATAGCTTCTTCCCTGAGTGGGAACAAAGACTCAATCTACAGCCTTGCAATGAATCAAATGGGAACAGTTATTGTATCAGGGTCCACTGAAAAGGTAAGCAAAATTTGGTAAGGCGCATTCCACTTCAATTCAAAGTGTAGTATAGAGAGACAATTTTACTCACTTTTAGTGTCAGGCCTGTAGCAGCTTTTGTGGTTTTAATAGTGAGTGTAAACACTTTTTTTTAAGTGGGAGTGCAAGTGTAGGATACAAATCCTGCCTCAGTCTGAGGATGTCACATATCCATACAGCTTTCATACACAGAGGGGACAATCAGATCATCTTGTGTAACCCTCTCCTTGTCAGAGATCATTACATTTCATCACAGCTCTGATTTTTGGGGGCACATGACTCAGACGATTATAAAAGCTGAAGCAGTTGCTGCAGGTAGGAAAGAAACGGTGCCATCAATTTGTAAGATCCCTGCAGGAGGTGGGAAATGAAGTGAGATAATGAAGTTCAAGTGTCCCCAAAAGACAGCCCTTGTTCTTTGTTGTAAAGGAAAGTGAAACATGCTTAGGTCCCTGTGAGTTGTTTTTTTACCTAATCTAACCTTGAGAGAATTTTATTTCCAAGGCAATATAAAAATGAAAACAGGATACATCGATGAATCATCTTTTCTAGGAATCTTTTTCACCCACATCACACTATCCTGTTTCCTGTTGCTTCCATTCTTTTATTTCCTAAGACAGAAGGAGCCAGAATAAATTAAATTAAAATCAAAAGAAGACCACATCTGATCACTAGACTTGCATAATATCTGTCTTTTTCTAATGTATGGTTGCAGTGATGGTTTTCTGTGTGTTCGGATTAATTCATTTGGGAAAGCCTTTAATTTCTGCAGAGCAAACACATTGGTGGGAAGAATGGTATTAATTCCAGTTATCCACTGTCTGTTTCTGTAGGTTCTAAGGGTGTGGGATCCAAGAACTTGTGCAAAACTAATGAAACTCAAGGGGCACACAGACAATGTGAAAGCTTTGTTGTTGAACAGAGATGGCACCCAGGTATGTGCTTTAACCTAAGGCAAAGGCATTTCAGAGAATGCAGAAATGTCATTAGCCTTTTTCGATATAATGGTTTTATGTCATGGATTACAGAAGTATTACAAGTATTACAGATATTTAGTGATTAAGGGAGAGAAGATGATGGGCGAAAGTTGTGTTTTATTACAGGTTCATCTAGGTATGGAGGGGGTTGTTTACATAAAACTGTGACTGGAGTTGTTATTTGCCTGTCTTCGTTTAGCACCATCTTAATGTGAAAATATAACTATAAGAATTTTCAAAACTTTTTATGGAAAAGACAGTATTTTAAACGACTGAAATACCTGCTTGACTGAAGTATGATGGTTGTTGCTCAGTGTCTTTCAGGCAGCTCTGATGGGACTATCCGCCTGTGGTCGCTTGGGCAGCAGAGATGCATAGCCACGTATCGAGTCCATGATGAAGGTGTTTGGGCTCTGCAGGTCAATGAAGCCTTCACTCATGTTTATTCAGGAGGAAGAGACAGGAAGATTTACTGTACAGATTTAAGAAATCCCGATATCCGTGTGCTTATCTGTGAAGAAAAAGCACCAGTTCTTAAGGTAATTGAGTTTAATTCAGAGAATCACAGAATGGCTGAGGCTGGAAGTGGCCTCTGGAGGTCCATCCCCCCAAATCAAGGAGGGCCACCAGAGCTGATTGCCCAGCACCACGTCCAAATGGCTTTCTAGTATTTTCAAGGATGGAGAATTCACAGCCTCTCTGGGCAACCTGTGCCAGTGCTCCATCACCCTCTCAGTGTAAAAGGGTAGTTGCATGTTGTCTAGTGAAATAGTGGCTCGAGTGATGTAAGTTGGTAGAAGGAACGTGCACTGGGTAACAAGCGTTTACTGTGCCACATCTTAGTAGATTGGCTTTATCTCCTAAATTGCATCTGAAGCTTAATTGTCTGAAGAAGATAGATAGATGCCTGGCAGCTACTGAAAATATGCAAATTCAAGTATTACTGAAATTGAATGTGCTTCAGGCATGAAAAGTTGGTTTTATCAGGCTTTAGTGCGGTTTTAAGAAACTGAGCTGGCATTGCCAAGGCTTTATACAAAACCAGATTTTTCTTAGCAGCAACATATGTGCACAGGACTGTGTTAGAATCTGTTGCATACTCAGGGGAACCAGGAGTAAAGTTGATGGTGGGTTTTTTGAGCACTGAAACTTGATGTGTTCTTGGAGAAAACTGCATGTGCAAGTCTGAGTCTTTTGAAGAGGCTGCTTTTTGGATTTTTTTGTTGTCTGTAACATGTTTTGAAACATGTTACAAAAAAACAATGTTTTTTGGAACTCTAACATGACCCTGGAACCTGTAGGTGTTTAAGGAGTGTGCAGTTGAAACAGATACGTACAGATATAAGCAGTCTGGCTTTCCTTGTGAGTGAACTCTGGCTATGTTCAAATCCAATCTTGACTATACTAATTTAGTTCTGAAAAAGTCACAGTCTGGGAAATTTTAGTTCAGAATGGGAAATGAAGACTATGGTCAAACTGTACAGAGATCAGAAGGGGTCTGTAATAGCTTGGCTATGACGATTCATTACTGGCTAAGAAATGGCAGAGCCAAAAGCATAAAGTTAATTAGTTAATTAGTACAGAACTTCTAATGTTCTCGTTTTAACCATATGAAGCGTCCAAATGCAAAGTAATTCAGAAAATACTGGGCTATTTAGACATTGCATCTACTATTATCCATGTCTAGAATTTATTTTTTGAATATTTGAAACAGTTTCTCTGCATTCTCAGATATTTCAGCTTAGTTTCTTTCCTTTAAACTTTGTATTTCTGTAGTAAACTGAAAGTAGTGTTGTTCCTAAGATACTTCCAAGTATGGGAGCGAGTCTACACAGACCAATATTAATTATCAAAGGAAAGCTAATCTAAGCATGACTGAAAGCTTCTGTGTTTCATTATTTAGATGGAACTTGATAGATCAGCTGATCCTCCTCCAGCACTTTGGGTTGCAACAACTAAATCCTCTGTGAATAAATGGGTAAGGGATATATTTTACAGTCTGTGATTTCAATTAAGTAGTCTTGATAATTGCAGTCTTGGTTTGGGAACTGCTGGGCTGTTGCTTGCAATTTGACTGTGACTTGCTGTGATCTGTAAGGTTTTTTTATTAAAAAATATTGAAATTGATCAAAAGGCATTAAGCTTTGAATTACTTCCTTTGCTCTCTATTTATGGTACTTTTAGAAATAAATTATCTTTCTTGGAACTGGACAGTTAACATCTAAATAGCAGCATGAACTGGCAGTTGTTACATATAAAAGCAGAGTTTATAGATTATTATAAATGTGTCATTATTTTGTTTCTTTCTTTAGACTTTGAAGGGAATTCATAATTTTAGAGCATCAGGAGATTATGATAATGATTGTACCAATCCCATACCTCCCTTGTGTACACAGCCTGACCAAGTTATAAAAGGTAAACAGCTGTTTTCAAGAGGACCTTATAAAATCTGTTACCATTAGTAAAAATTATACACTTTAAGACTGACTCAGGTTTTTAGATACATGATACAATGATATAAACTAAAGCAAAGGCAATGTAGGTATTGTCTATCCAATGTTACAGCTAAAATAGTGTTTACACCTTGGTGACATCCAATTCTTACATAAAAAAGTGATACCAAAGAACAGTATATGTGTCTTGTTGCACAATTTGTTGTGGTATTAGAAAAAATAATAACTGAAAATAAGTAGTGACCTTAATTCTTGTTTGTTTGCCAGGGGGTGCTAGTATTATTCAGTGCCACATTCTTAATGACAAGAGACACATATTAACCAAAGACACAAATAATAATGTGGCATACTGGGATGTCTTGAAGGTAAGTACATTATTTCAGATTAAGTTTCTACTGTTGGATGATTATTTATTTTTTCCCTTTTATATATATATATATATATATTTCTTTTTGTGTGAGATTCCTATGGTAGAAAGTAAGTCGTCTTTCTGTCTCAAGACGTCATGCAAAGTTTGCCTTTTGAAAAGGGAGGGGGGCATTTCTGAGCATTTCTGCATCTTTGCCCGATGTGAGGCAGACGCCTGAAATTCAGACCCTTGAATTCACCCACGAGTTCACTCGATGCTGTTCCCATTGCAGTAGTTGATCTGAATTTGCCAGATTTGAAATAAAAATTACTTACCACATAAATTATAGTTCAATTTTTTGAGAAAAATTTGAACCTTTAACTTTCATGTTTCTGGGCTGATCTCTCCAGGAGAGATCACAAGTCATAATCATTCCACGTGCGTATGAAAGTCAAGTTAAAGATTTGGGCGTTGATCTGATTCAAAACTTGTACATTTCTTTTGATGTGCAGGCATGTAAAGTTGAAGACCTTGGGAAAGTAGACTTTGAAGAAGAAATTAAGAAGAGATTTAAAATGGTGTATGTGCCAAACTGGTTCTCAGTGGACTTGAAAACTGGGGTGAGATACAACTCCTACATCTGGTTTTCTAATGACATTTCATATACTGTTTGTTCACAAAGCTTTTAGTTTGTTATAACTTTAGAAGAATGTTCATTGTTTATCTGATGGATTAGGTTTATTTTTAAGTAAAACAGCAAATTTGACCCATGTTCATAGTCTGAATAACAGATGTTTTTTGTTATATTTTCCCTCATGGTATGATCCACCAATACCAATCATGTATTAATACAGTTTGGTGAACAGTGTGTGCTGCCGTGGACTAAGAAATTCTTTGGTTTGTAATCACAGTGAAGTGTGAACAAAATTATAAATTTATAGACTTGTTTAGTCCAAAACAACTATTACATTCCTCTCCCTGGTGATCTTTTGCCAACAGATGTTGACAATTACTTTGGATGAAAGTGACTGCTTTGCAGCCTGGGTTTCAGCAAAGGATGCTGGATTTAGCAGTCCAGATGGTTCTGATCCAAAATGTAAGTTTTAAGTAGTATTTTTATTTTTTAAATAATATTTTTATTTTAAAAAAAAGGGCAGAAAAGTTCCAGCATACGTGTTTTGAAGTATTCCAGTGCCTCATGTCAGTAGCTGGTTGGATTTTAGGGCTTATTTTCTTAACACTAAATTCTGCAACTAATTCTTCAGTGACAGTGTTTGCTTTTTTTTCTGTAACATTTCCATCATGTTCAGGTTTTCTGCTTAACTTGGTTTCAAACCTTCAAGAAATGAAAGGGAGAAGGTAACTATGACCTAATGTAGAGAATGTTACAGCATGTGAGTGATAAAACAGCAGGGGTTCTAAAATCAGCTCTTTCTGAAAGATTGTAGCGCAGAGCTCTGAGATTGTGATAAGCAGATTTCTGTGCCATAAATAGCTTGCTTTGGGAATAGAGCTGCTCAAACACTTGGGAAATTTTCGGCTGTGGATCAAATGTGGAATATTATGTTGCCAACAATTTTTCTGTAACTGAAGTTTCACTTGACTGTGTCTTGCCAGTAAACCTCGGAGGGCTTCTGCTACAAGCACTACTGGAGTATTGGCCTAGAACACATATCAATCCAATGGATGAAGAAGAAAATGAGATGAACCATGGTTAGTATTTTAATATTTTCCTTTTTTTAGGATTTGTCCATACCTTCTGTTTATTTATTTCTCTCTCTTGAACAACATATTTGCTTATCTCTCTTACCCTTGTCTCTCTCTGCATTATAGACTAGTGTCTTTTAGCCCTTTTAAATTTACTTTACACCAGAAAGTGTAAAGTAATTACTTCTGAAAGCATCAGCAAAAATCTTAAGAGCTCTAGTCTGTTAAAAAAGCAGGTGAATAGGAGAATTCAGATAATTCTAAAGTTACAGAAACATGGTGCCTTGATGAAGAACAATTACTGGCACACTAATGCCTGACTTGGAGAAGAAACAGCCTAGGTAATGACAACAAAGAGCAATAGTTCGGTTTTTCAAAATTAGCAAGTATTTTCTTGAAATAATGCCAGTTTTCTTTTAGGCATTATGAACAAAATAAAAGAAAGATTTATGGGAAAAAATACCTTTGGTATAATAATACATGGAGTAAGTCTGTAGAAAACCCCCTTGGAATGGTGTTTTAAGGTAGTAATGCTAATTCTAATCAGGCACGAGATGAAAAGCACAAGCTGTGTAAAATGTAAGATAGTGGCTGAATTTGGCAGAATAAAAGAGACTGTGTAACTCCTAAGATTGCAATCAATTCAAGCCAGGTCAGAGTTGACTGAGAAGTCTGGTCTTTGGTAATTAAAAAATTACTTTCTATAGATAGACAATGCAATTAGGGAAAGTGTAGATTCAGCAGTATCTTGCCATTTTGTGACAAAGATTGTGCCAAGAGTTAGTTACTTTCTTCTTTCAAAAACGATCTCCATGGAGGGTTACAGCACTTGGCAGACTCTTCTGGATCCAGTTGCTGGTTCTCACACTGTTGTGTATTGGCAATCTGCAGCTTAGAGCCAGGCAAGGTATGAGAAATACAAAATCAGTCTTCATTTCGTTTCGAAAGAAAAAAATGAAGAAACTGACACTGAGCAGTGACTTGAGAAGATGAAGTTGGACACTGGAATTTTTGTAGTGAAACAAGAATTTAAATAAACACATGTATATGTGTGTGTATGTGCAGTATTGTTCCTCTCAATTGGTAAAAAATTTTATCGTTTCAAACTCTAGGATTTTTCACTTGCTGTAACTTCAGTGTCATGTTTGTCCCTTCTAATGTAGATTTTCTTTGCTTAATACAATTTCTGACCTTTCTTTCACTACATATGTTTCGGGTTAGAAAGCTAAGGAATCATTCATCTCATGATACTGTGCCATTTAAATTTCTTACGTTGCTTAAGTTCAACATCATGTTCAGATACACCAACTAGATGCTGTACTGTAACAGAGATGATTTTTCTTAAGTGCAAGTCAGGCATCTAAATTCTCCTACACTGTGTTTGAAGATACCTCACTGTCTGGAAGCTGCACTGTTCTGTAGATGAATAAGTAATGCTGATTTTTCTTTAATCTTATCCTGTCCATTGGTACGGAATCAGGTTCTTCGGTGTTTGAAGACCATCCTGTTGTAATTGCTTATAATAAATTGAATTTATAATGCAGAAACTTCAAGGAATTATGAGTCTGAGCTTTCCTAGTATGCTGTTTTGACACATGGCAAATCCAGGTAGAAAAGTGAAACTAAGATCCTTCAGAGTTCTGTACTGTCAGTGGAGAAGGGAAGAATAGTCTTGTCTAAGCTGAGTCTCTTTAGTTGATTTCTAATATTAGGATTTGTCAAATTGAACAATACTTAGAATTCTGTTAAGGAAAAAGAAACCTAGTAATTGGGTTTTGGCTCCTGAGCTCTATTTCCCCTTTCTCAAAGGCTTTTGAAATAGGCCTTCCACAAACCTGTTTTGATCTCATTACTCTATGCTGTTCCTTCTTACATACTTGCTGCGTGTTGGAAATGGGGATTTTCTTATTTTATATAAAGCTTACGGTTTTGTTAATTTATGAAATAAATTAGCTGTAGATGGAAAAGACACATTTTGGTCTATGGATGGATGCCCAGTTTTAAGGCCTACTGCAGACTCACTGCTGTGATGGTTTCTTTTTCTAACAGTGAATGGTGAGCAGGAGAACAGAGTCCAGAAAGGAAATGGATACTTCCAAGTGCCACCACATACACCAGTTATTTTTGGTGAGGCTGGAGGACGCACTTTGTTCAGGTATAAAAACTCAAGAGTGTAAATTCAGTGACTAAACAATTACCTCCTTTGTGCAAGCAGGAACACTGTCAAAATGTAATGCTTCCGTTCTGTACTGGACATTCAAGACGTGTCCTTGACAGGCAAAATAAGCAGCTGTTGATGATAATTTGGCATTGTCCAACTGTGTATGTGACTTTGAACATCAACAAGAGTTCTTACTCTTGTAAAGAACTCTTTACAACAGTTCTTAGCTGTGTCTCATAGTTTTGAGATCACTTTCTGCAAACTGATTAACTGAACTTTGGTTTAGAATAAAAGTCTAGATTTACATTCTTGTAGAACTTCTCTCATGGGTCTGTTGTGCTGGTCTTTGAGAAATAATGGCTCATCCCAGGAAATCCTGCTTACTAGAGAGTTGGTTTCTGCTCTGAGAATTACAGCCAATCATCCATTAGAAGCTCTTAAGCTCTAGCAGGTAGGAGCACAGGTTCTGTGTTGTAATGTTTATATTCTAATTACTCTTCTAGCTCTTCTCATTCTACATTGAAAAAGCCTAATTATGATATGTGATACGTAAGAGACACTTTAGTAGTGCTGCAAAACAGATACTGAGCTTTGAAACACTGTGAAGTAACTGATATTTACTGACATAGTGGATTTTAAATTTAAGGGGAGGGAGATGTCTGATTTTTTTGGTTTTGTTTCCCAAGCTGAATAAACCCAAAAATGATGTAGCTTTCAGTCCATAAACTGGTCAGTAAAACAGGGAAAGCAATTCAGCTTTGTAAACTGACTTTTTTTCCTGCAATATCAATGTATTTAAATTGTACCTGAGGCTTAATCTTTGCCTCCATTCTATACTGGTGTATCTTAGCCCTTACACAGCTTCTTCTTAGGAGAACACTGGGAAGACCCCCTTGGAGGGAGCAAGCCACGCTTATGAGACCTAAAAGATGGCTTGTAGGACTCTGACAAAATACCTCATTGGAATTTATAAAATTTTATCTGGCTTTGTTTCATCATTGTTTGTGCACATTTCCTAAAATTGGTGTTATTCTTTCTATTTGCTGAGGTCTTAGCAGATGCTTTAAATCAAAGCTCGTTTATTTGCAGCAGGAAAAGAGTTGCTTTATACCAGGTGCCTTTTCCCT
>JAYRBT010000082.1:4270873-4337867 GCA_036023395.1 Myiotriccus ornatus | reverse complement strand
CTTAGCAGATGCTTTAAATCAAAGCTCGTTTATTTGCAGCAGGAAAAGAGTTGCTTTATACCAGGTGCCTTTTCCCTTCTGACAGTTTCGTTCTTCAACACACAAACATAAACAATCCAGAACAAAGTAGGTTTTTAAATTTTCTCTGTGTCATGGCCACAGTTTCCTAGGATACTACTCCCTGTTTCTGCTCTGGGATCTGTTTTCCTACAGCTACTTCTTGTCTTTACAGAAAAGAAGTGATCACTTCCCCAGTAAGTTAGATGGTGCTAACAAAGTTCAAGCTCTCCTTGCCTGTTAAAAGGGCAGGTCCTCTCCTGAAGGTATTTTAATGCAAATGGCAATAATTGTTTTCATTCACAAAGGTTATTTCTGTGTGTCGTAGGTTATTATGTCGGGATTCAGGTGGAGAAACAGAGTCTATGCTTCTTAATGAAACTGTGCCACAATGGGTTATTGACATCACTGTGGATGTAAGTGTTGTGTGCATAAATGTTGCTTTTTCATTGTGGCTTTTTTTTAAGATGTACTACAGTTTTTTTAATTGTGCAGTGTCTGAAATTATGGTTTAAATTTATGCTCTGTTTGTATTCAAAATAAGTGACCTCAAGGTCTGGATTCAAGACCCTTTGAGATTCGTGATTTTTTCATGTGTCTAGTTAATGTATTTTTGCTCACTTTCTTCAGACATAAAGTCTTAGAAAAAGAATTCAAAGCCCTGTGCATAATTGGTATCCTTTTCAAGTGAGGAGCTCAGGAACAGAGAATACACTTCATATTGCTGCTGTCTTTTGATACTGTCTAATTGCCTCTGAAATAACTGATAATTTATATTCAAAAGCTCAATGATCTGTGCATCATCTGAATTGAAGTGTCTCAGGAGTATGAGTAATTTGGAAGTTGGCTGTGGTGGGGATGTTGATTAAGAATCTCTCTTGGGTTTTTATAATTAGGAGCTGAATATACTTCACATACCAGCTGGTGGAAATAGGAGCTGACAACGGTTCATCCTAAATTAACACTCTCCAAATGTGTTTCCTTCTAGAAAAATATGCCCAAGTTCAATAAGATTCCCTTCTACCTCCAGCCTCATTCATCATCAGGGGCAAAAACTCTAAAAAAGTAAGTAATGCATGTTTGACTTCTAAAAACTGCAGAAAGAGAACTGCATGCTAAAAACCCCCAACAACAACAAATAAACAAACAAAAACTAACCAAAATAAACAAAACCAAAACAACAAAAAAAATCACCCCTGAAAACTAATTCTCTGTTTTCTAGTCATTTAAGCCACATTGCTCTGAAGCATTGAGTTATATCAGAATATTTGAAAGAACCAGAGGTTTCTTTTGGGTTTGGTGGTCAGTTGTTCAAGTTTATGCTTAGAAATGTCTAAGAACTAATTACTGAAATGAGACTTCCTGTCTTTTGTGATACTTAATCAGAAAACAGAGGAACTAATAGATTGTTACTGTGTTCAGAACCACAGTTTTATGTTTCCTGTTGCTAACAGTAATGAATGGTAGCTTTTTAAAAGGAAAAAGTACAAAACCTGACAGTAGGCAATGCAAGATAGTCTGCCAGTCACATGAGCTGTAACTGGGAGCTGTGTAGGTTGGAAATCAACAACTCTGATGTGACCTCAGTGTCATAGACAGTATGCCTGCCATTTATGTTCAACAATTTTCAGTGGTTTACACAAATACCTAGTTTCTCTGTATGTTTTACTGATTTTTTCACATCAGAGACTGTTTGTGAAAGAGGAGTTTCATAGGCTTTTTGTGTCCTTTGTGGAAAAAGTGCTGCTGCTTGTTACAGGAGAATGTCTTTCTGTTAATGGAGTGGGGTGAACAGCATTTTCTGGCTTAGCTCTATAATTCTAAATCTTCTGACCTTCTACTAATGCCTTTCAATAGAAAGAATTAGGGTGGAGTGCAATACTCTTCATCTAAGCTTTGATTTTAATCTAATCCTTTGAATATCTTACCACTTTTCTGTGAGACTCTTTGGATAAATAGCTGTTGTGATCCTGGGATTCTGGATGATCCTGCTAATTCACTATTAAACTTACAATATAAAGAGATTATCTGTGCACTTGCATAGTTTGCTACAGACTAAGGTGGTGTGAGGGTAAGAAATATAATTTCTCAAGTTTTTTTCCTCACAAAATTCCCTGACTTTATCTAGAGACCGACTGTCAGCAAGTGACATGCTTCAGGTGAGGAAAGTGATGGAACACGTGTATGAGAAAATCATAAACTTGGATAATGAGTCTCAGACAACCAGCTCTTCCAACAATGAAAAAACAGGAGAACAAGAAAAAGAGGAGGACATCGCTGTGCTAGCAGAGGAGAAGATTGAACTTCTGTGCCAGGACCAGGTAAGTTCCTTGGATGTTTTAGCCTGTGATCAAAACCAACATCTAGCAATGAATTGGTTATGAATTTTTGAACCCTGAACTTGAAATATGCTGTAGATTATCTGCTACCTTTAAAACTAAGGAAATGTTTTGACATCATGTCAACTTGGAGATGACACAAGTTCAGACATTTGCAGATAGCCAGAACAAAGAATTTCTGTAGTAAGCCTGTTTAATTTGTTCTGACTAGTGGTTTTTACAGGGTTACATACTCATCAAATGGACTTAATACAATTGCAGAGTTCTGGTGTTTTGTGTTTTTTTAATGTTTGGAACTCTGTATTTTTAGCAGTGTTCAAAATTTGTCCAAAACCATGAATTGCCTATTTAAGAGTATGAAGATTAAGTATTGGGGAGGTGGTTGTAATATGAAGTGACATCTTACATTGCTAAAATCTTTCAGTAACGCATCAGGTTTACTCGCTGGTTGAAAAACCTGAGCCTTTGCATGGTTCATCCTGGTACCAGTTCACCCATAGGAGTGTTTTATCTGGGAATATCTGACCATCTAGCGGATTTGTGGAGTGAAAGATGAATTTCTGCTGTTTCAGGTTTTGGATCCGAATATGGACCTTCGAACTGTAAAACACTTCATTTGGAAGAGTGGAGGGGACCTGACGCTTCACTATCGCCAGAAATCAACGTGAGGGGAGCACGGGCCCAAGCGGTTCATTATTTACTTGACCATACTGTACTGGTTCCAAGAGTAGTGCTATAGAAGCCCACTGAAACCCTAAGGTAGATGAGACTGCTAATGACCCAGTATGGACGGGAAGTGTGCATTTAATTGAAGTGACTAATAGATCTGTAACATAGAGGAAAAAGAAATCCATATGACTTAAACTAAAGTCTGTCCTCCTCTCAGTCAGTGAGATGGGAAGTCCCTGAGTGGTTCGTGTTGTGTGAGGTGTACAGAGAGTGGATGATAACCCAGTGCAGACTTTTGCTTCCTTCTTTTTGCTTTCTTTTTTTTTTTTTTTTTTTCCAGAGCGTAATATACTCATCTGCTCATGCTCAACATGAAACTGGTTTGGCCATGTTAGTTGCTGTGTTCACAGTGTAATTCAGAACTGCACACAAGGTATTTTTAGTACATTCCATTCATAAAGTTCCAGCAGTGATTTCTCACAGGTTACTCAAACATTTCTGCCACTAAAAGAAATTTGGAAAATTAAAAAAAAAACCAAACAAACCAGAAAATACATATTGTATTGTATTCATACTTGAATGAATTGGCCCATTTAATTGTAAAGAAGGGTTAACTTTAGAATTGTTTTAATTGCTTTAGAGAGCTTTTGATGTGCAAGATAAAACACTAGAAAAATATCAGAGCAGGGTGAGTCTAATGATGCTGTGCATCATTATAGAGTGAAGATGCTTTGCAGCAACTTAGAGATTTTTTTTTTTTAAATATATATAACTACTTCCTGCACTGTGTCCTAGGCATTCTAAAGACACATTCTAATTTTTGGTAACTGTGCTCCAAAACTATGTGACATTTTGTTAAAACTTCAGACCATTCTGAATATAACTTAATATGTTTAATGTTAAACTTTAGAAACTTCTGTGCAGATTTCATACTCATGAGATAAAAATACTGATTTTTCTTTTCCGAAGTTTTATATGCAGTTGTTCTTTTGTTATAGATTTATGCAGATCTTGTTTTCCCTGCTGTTTCTAAAAATCTGTGACTGTCATAGGCTCATGGTAATCTTTTATAGAGGTTTAACTTATTGGGGGGAGGGAGGGGTAAAGGCATTTCAGCTTTTTGTGAGAAAATGTGGGGATATCCCAGAAAACCATTAGTAGCCAGAACAAATTACAAATCCTTGTAGAGAAATGGTGTAAAAATGACTCTTGTCTGAAGCAGAAGCACAAGTGCCTTCAAGGGGCAATATATTATTGGAGTTTCTTCAGGAGACATATGCTCTTGCCCTTCCTGTATCTTGCTATCAAGATTTAGGTTGAGGCCTAAAAAAGTCCCAATAAATTATATTACTGGGATTGTATTGGTCAAACAAGAGGTAAAATATTTTTCATTGTGTTTTATTCGAAAAAAGAGTCAAATCCTTCCCTTCTGCACTCTTAACTCATCAAAACAAACTCATTGCTTGGAGACCAACCATGGTTCAGAACTAAGCTCGTGTGTCATTTTCCCTGTCTTTTGAGAGTCCGTTTCAGTTTTTAATCCCCATTTCTGTGTGTGCTTAGTTTGACACAGTTGTGCTATAACTGCACATTTTTAGCGCTACTTGTGAATTAAATGGTTAAACAGAACTGTAATTTTGTTGATAAATTGTCCTGACTTGTATTTATTAATATCAAGGGTCTATGCTTATTCCAATAGGCACTGTTTAAGTTTGGGTTTGTTTCCTCGTTGTCTTCCTGTCCTATTGTGTACATTGGAGATGCTCCCAGAAATTTTCTTTTAAGCCAGCCAAGGTTGTAATTTTTCTTCCTTTTTTTTTTTTTTTTTTTTTCTTTCTAACCATCCTGAAACAAAGTAACAGGAAAGATTGACAGAAGAGTCTGCAATGCCAGAAGGGTAAACGATGTTTCACAGTTGTATAGAATAAAAGGCTTTAGTTAAAATATTTTTCAAGTCGTTTTGTGTACCAGATTAATGATGCGATTTTGGAGCTTTGAGCTTTGCTATTGAATGTTACAAAGGGCTTCAGAGTCCTTTGAAGCCTCAAATAATGGAATGGCTGAAGAAATGGCAGTGCCTTAGCAAAATCACATGAAGATGATCCTATAATGTACTATGGTTGAATGTAAGAGTTTAGGAGGTGTGCAGACCTTCAGGTGTGAGCTCTGAGCTCCTACTGAGGTGCAGAATGTGCTCAGGTAATGCTGATCACCTGGGTAGTGCTGCTTTTGTACCATGAAAGTAGTTTGTGCTAACAAGTGACTCATGCCAGCTGGTGCTGAGTTGTCTGGATGTGGAAAGGTTGTATCTCTGTAAGAGGCACATGGGAAACCAAGGCTGGGGATCCTGATGCTTATAAAGCCAGGACAGGACACTCAAAGTGTCTGCTGTGGGGGCTGTCAGCGGGGCTGCTCTGGCAGAGAATGCAGTAATTCAGTGACCAAATGTCCTCCCAGAGACTCCCAGCATCTGACTTCGATGGAGTATAAAGTGAGAGGAGGGGGTTCTTTGCTACTCCCTGTTCTGGAGTTGTGCTGTCAGAGTCCTGAAGGCAGGAGCAGGAGAGCTTTGAGTTCATACGAGAGTCGCAGCTCCTGGGCACATTGTGAAGTTCCAGTTTGCCAGAATCACAGAAAAGGCCACTGATTTGTAGAGGTTATTTTAATTTCCAAGTTCATGATGGGAAGGAGTTGCAAATCTAGTACTTAGTAGTGTAACCTGTATCCTAGAAAAGCATTTTATTTGTCTATGACAGACAAATTTTTATTTTCTTCAGCTGAGGAGGTGCTGAGAACAAGAGATTGGCTAAGTATTTGGCAGTTGAAGTGCAAGTATCATTTTAAGAAGAGAACTACTTGAAGGATTTAGAATTAACTTTTAGAGAGGTTTAAAATATACTCAAAATAAGCCCTAGGCATAGAGATTGTGAAGTCACTCTGTGATGAATTGGTGTGGAGATGCCAAGGAAGGGGAGAGAATGCATTGGCCAGAGATGAAGGCTCACAGTGACTGTCATCGAGACCATATCAAGAATATGGGTTGACTGAAAGTTTCCTGTGCTGTGGTGGTTTTGTTTTCTGCAAGCAGCTGGGCAAACATCATGCAGAGCAGAGGTACTGACTAGAGACAGGGTGGGACCTGCCTGATCTCTCTCTGAGGATATTGTGACACTGTTATAGCCATCTTTTTTGGGAGGACTGTGAGGGCTTGATTACTTTTTGTAGCTTAGAAATGTAACTTAAAGCAAGCAATTGCTTTGAAATTCTGTTACAGCAGAACCACTGCCAGTTAGTGTTTGCTTAAGGCAAAAGCCAGTGGTGAGGATGTGTGAGCAGAGGCAGCACCCAGGAAATGGAACAGATTAACCCAGTCAAGTCAATGCAATGAGTAACTTGTAGCTGCTTTCACTTAACAGCCAGAGGCAGTGGTGCCTGTTCTTGTGAAACTGCTTGGAGGTGAAAATATCTGCCCCGTTTTGGGGGAAGATGGAGAATGCATCTGGAAGTGTATGAGCACACCGGTACACAAGTGGTGTGATCTCTGCTTAGCATTGCAGAGATCTGTTTTCCTGCAGTATTGCTGGGTTACATCTCAGAGAAATTCAGCCAAGTGTGGCAACTTGGATGAGCAGCCTCTGCACAGAGCCTAGAGCAGTACAGCAGGAGGTTCAGTAGATTGTCAAGCCTGCTCTGAAAGTTTAAGAGGGAAAACAGTCATCACTGCCTGAATTTGGTGTTTCATCAGTTCTTGCCAGTTCAACTTAAAGGGAGTAAATACATCCATTCACTCGTTCAAGTTCAGCCAGAATTAGTTCAACATCCATATTGCTGTTAACAATGAGATCTGTGTGTTTACCTCTGGGATGGTTATTTCTTTATCGTGATTTTTGGGGGCTGTGATCATTCCCAGTACAGGTTTATGCTGTCCAAAGTTCCTATCAATCAAGTAATTACTTGGGAGGGGAGAGATTGGCCCAGCATGCTCAAGATAACCTTGCTTGGGGCAGGGCTTGACCAAGTTTCTCCAGCCTTTGCTGAGCAGAGTTGTAGTATCCAGGTGGGTGGAGGTCCCACCGCCTTGGAGGGCCCATCCAGGATCAGCCCCCATCAATCCCAGGTGTCCTGGCTCCTTGGGGTAGGCAGGGCCACAGCTCAGTGGAGATGGTCTTTGCCCTAATCCTGCTGCAGTACTTGAGCTCCTGGGAGCCTCTTTTGGATTAAACATCTGCCAGGCTCATGTCCTCAGGCTCAGCTATTAATATGAGGGAGCAGCTCAGGTCTGGAAGCTGATCCTGTTGTGTCTGGCCATACAAACCCCTGAGTGCTCCGAGGTGAGCTCCTCCTCCTTTATTTTGCCCTCCTTGTAATGCTGCCAAGAAAGTCCTTCTTGTGTCTGCAGAAGAACTGCTGTAGGGTTTAGAGATGCCCTCAAAGTTTACAGTGGGAGAAAGGTCATATCCAGCTCCTAATTACCTGGAAACAGATGTTTGGGACAGCACAGGGTTGATTGGCTGTTTGGTTTTGGCTCTGAATCCTGCCACTCCCAGGTGTTTCTCCCACTCTTTTTAGGTTTTATTTGGAAACTAAGGAATTCTAATTATCTTGTACCCACAAGTACTGCCTACTTACCTTCAGCAGTGAGGTAGCATCCAAATTATCAAGAGTAAAGGAATTTGATGAGGAGGTTGAACTCTTCATCTCATTTAGCATTTAAATGATCAAGTTTCAGGTTAGGAGAACCCAATATCACTCTGTCTAAGGCTTAACCCAAGGGATTTGGAAAACCAAATCCCTTCCAAGAACCAGTTAACACACAGACTAAGTTTAAGCCATTTATTATGGTGACATTGAAATCTAGAACAAGTTTTGACATTCTCTGCTCTTAAACGTCTGAAGGGTGTTAATGGTACAGCATCATTTAACTGAGCTACTACCAGCTTAAAACCAGTTTTGAGAAAGGTGGAAGACTAGAAACAAGTCCTAAAGAAAGAAAATCAGTAAAACAGATCACCTAGATGTCTTCAGTCATCAGGCTACAAGATCAAACAAATAGCAATCAGCAATAGTTTAAATTACATTTATTTTTAGTGTTTGGCTGTTCACCCTTGTAACAGTCAGGTGGGGAAAGAAAAGAGGAAATTTATTTTAGCAATACAGGAAATAAAATCAGTTTGCAATTAACAGACCATTTAGCAGACTAGAGTCCAAATCTCTCAGTTCTACTGCCTGCAGTTAGGGCTCAATACATTCTTTAAAGCAACAGGTATTTTGACAATCCTGTTCAGAAATACTGTTCTTGCAGTATTTCAGACTAACAACAGCGATGAAGGAGTACCAAGGACAGATTTTATGCCAGGGTGGACGCAGCTGAAGAACTCCTGTGCTGTGACTTCACCTGCACCCTTTGCGTGAACCTGAGCTGTCACAGGCAAATCGGTGTGACCCTGAGTCCCCCCTCCTGCCCCAGGACCAGATTTCAGTCACACTGATCTGCACAGTGCACAAACAGCAGGAGACAGGGCAGGGAAAAGGAAATCAGGCAATATTGTGCTAAATAATGTACTTCAGTGTTTAGCTACAACACCACCCATCTCTTAATTCAGGAAGGAGTTTCACCACAGTAACTGTGTTATTTCCTATCCCTTTGACATTCCATGATAAGTCACTGCCCTGAGGGTTACAGAACCACACTCCTTTCATTGTTCATGTCATGTTTGCTGCTACATTCAGAATCTCTTTGAAGACAAGTGCAAACAAAAAAAGCTACAAAAAACTGTTGATGTTGCTGCACAACAGCCCCATGTCTTAAACTTACAACGATTTGTATAAAAATAGAAATGAGTAAATAGAAAAGCACAACTAAAGAAAAGCTATTTCTCAGTCATTACAGAAGCCAAGACATTCAGCTCCACTGAAAAGGTTCATCACCCCAACTTAAACATCATTTTCACTTCCATTTGTTTCAAATAACCATCATCATTCCCTCCCCTGCTTCATTTCTTATTTAAGTGTGAGGCCACTACCTGGTCCACAGAAGAGCAGAAGTGAATGGCAGGACCCACCACGATTCTGTCCCATCTCTGTGCTGCAACTTCAAACCACGTGGAACTTCCTTTACTGAGGAAGGAGTTGTAGCAAAGGTAACTTACAGAGAAGGGATTAAAACAAGGAAAAAATAACAGTTTGAGGAGTATTAAATAGGAATAAAAGTATCCTGGGGTAAGAAATGCCTTGCAAATCACAAGAACTCTCTAACCAAGGAGTACCATTAGAAAAGCTTTCTAACAAATCAAAACTATAAATATTTTTTTTAATGCCATCAAACATACTTATAAAATCATCACTAAGTGTCACTGTTCAGGCACAGGGCCTTCATAAATACATTCAGGAGCAGTTGTAGGCAAATGTGAATTCTGGAACTTGACATTTTGCCAGTGTCCAACTTGTTTCTGCATTAATTTCTCCATTAATTTAGTGATTTTTGGACAGCTTTCAAAGTTTGAACACAGATCAATCCATTAAACAGTGATTGGAAACTACAACAGGATATGTACTTCATGTGATTTCTTTTTTAGTATTGTCTACACTAACAAAATAGAATAACTGTAATTCTTTCAAGATCAGAAAAATATTCCAAGCTGCAGCACTGCAGCATTTGACAGTCTGTAAACACGAGCAGGGTCCATTTCACTCGGGATCTTGTACAGCTGCTGCTTCTTTCTGTTCACCTGCTGCTTCTTCCTCTGGTTTCTCTGGAGCAGTGGTTAATGAGCTCTCAGTGCTGTTCACGGGCAGCTTTGGTTCTTGGTTATCAGGATCAGTTCCTAGTGTTGTTTTCGAAGAAATTTCATGAGGAAAAGAAGGTAAAGGTGGAATTGAAGGCAGTAGGTCATCCAGCTCTGGCTGCTTGACTGAGCCTTCAGAATACAGGGTTATATCTTCAGGGTCCAAAGCTGTGGCATTTTCTGGGAAATCGAAATGGTTTGTAAGAAAATAAAAACTGGCAAGGTGACAGGCAGCACCCTTGGTTACCCTGTGTCTAGAAAAATCAGCCTGAACAAGACACCTTGTACAGGCACATAAACAGATTTACAGCTGTCAAAGACATGGGCTGCATTTACTCAGTCCTCCCCAGATCCAGGAAATCTGATGGTTTACACAGTTTCTTTTAAAGACCATGAACCTTTGGGTCTGCTGTGTTCTTACTGTTACTTTGCATTGCAACGCTTACTGTCACCCTACCTTTTGGAAGGGAAAGGTGGGCATCATGTGAAGATTTTTTTTTTTTTTTTTTTTTAGACAGAGAAGTGTGTTGGGTTTGCTTGGCCAGGTTTTGGTAGTAAGGAGCTACAGGGGTCCAAGGGAGCCAATGCCAGCAAGCTCCAAGGCCAAGCCCATCAGTGTCAGCATCTCTGGGATAATGTATGTAAGAAGGGGGAAAAAGTCCCATTGCAAAACAGCAGCCAGAGAGAGGAATGAGGATATGCAAGAGGAACAACTCTGCAGACTGCTGGGTCAGTGGAGAAGGAGGGGCAGGAGTGGTGCAGCCCCTGGAAGGCCGTGGGGAAGCAGCAGAGAGGCACTGCAGCCCATGGAGGAGCCCATGCCGGAGCAGGGGGATGCCCAGCAGAGGCTGTGACCCTGGGGGAGGCCTGTGCTGGAGCAGGGTCCTGGCAGGACCCCTGAGAGGGGACCCAGGCTGCAGCAGTGTGTTCCTGAAGGACTGCACCCCGTGGAAGGGACCCCTGCTGGAACAGTTCCTGAAGAACTAGAGCCCATGGAAAGGCCCCACATTGAAGAGCTGGATCTGTGTGGGAAGGAGCCCATGCTGGAGCGAGGGCAGTGTGAGGAGCATTCCCACTGAGGAGGAAAGAG
Source organism: Myiotriccus ornatus (assembly GCA_036023395.1). Lineage (NCBI taxonomy): Eukaryota > Metazoa > Chordata > Aves > Passeriformes > Tyrannidae > Myiotriccus > Myiotriccus ornatus. The sequence goes on along the minus strand of JAYRBT010000082.1, from coordinate 4,326,927 downwards.
CAGCAGAGACCTGTGATGAACTGACTGCAGCCCCCATTCCCAGTCCCCTGTGCCTCTGGCAGGAGGAGGTGGAAAATTTGTGAGTAAAGCTGAGCCCAGGAAGAAGGTGAGGGGGAGAGAGGAAGTGTTTTTAAGATTTTGGTTTATCTCCCGTTATCCTACTCTGATTTGTTTGGTAATAAATTAAGCTTATTTCCCCAAGTTGAGTCTGTTTTGCCCATGACAGCACCTGGAAGGGATCTCTCCATGACCCACTGGATTTTTTCTCCCCTGCCCAGCTGAGGAAGGAGAGTGACAAAGCAACTTAGTGGGGACCTGGTGTCCAGCCAGGGTCAGCCACTACAAAAAGTCAGTATTAAGATGACTACAACTTTGGTTTTGCTTTACAACTGTGGTACAAAAATCAATTTACACTGCTTTTAGAAATACCTACTTTTAAAGTCAGTTTTATCAATTATTTCATTTAAAGAAAAAGACACACTTTCTATAATCTTATAAGAAAGCCCATTAGTTTTTGTCCATTTCTACATCTGATTTCTGCTACTTTTTCCATCTTATTTTTGCCTCTCCTTTCTGATTTTTATTAAAATTTGCTTATTTCAAAAAAGTGTGATAATGTTGAGCAGGCATGAGTTGGTGCAACTGCAGAAATAAAGGAAATCTCGAATGCACTTACCAAAATAAGTGGAGGTTTCATTGTTTGACATTAATTTTTCAGGGCCTGCAGAAGCACCTGCTGCTGGCATGTTGAAGGAGGCAGATGGGGACATGCTGGACACTTCTGTTAAGCTAGTGAGCTCGGAAAACGAAATATCAGACACATCTAGAAATCCTGAAGGAGAAAGTGAATATTACATCACTTTTTTAGATACAATACAGAATTCTAGATTAATAGAGACAAGTTATATCCAGACTAAAGTCAGTGAAGTCCCATCCCTGCTAAATGCAAATAAGTTTAACTTATGTGGTACCTCAATTCTACAGCTCTGAAATCCAGGGAAGTCAAAAATTTCAAGGAAAACAACCACCAATGCTCACAGTTCTACAGTTAAGTCTCGAGCTTGTTTAAGACCATATTAGTTTATTTAGATCACAGAATCAGATGGCTTGGAAAGGACCTCTGAGATCATCAAGTCCAACCCTTAATCCTTGATGTCCTCTAAAGAACTACTGAAAAAGCACCTAAGAAAACATACCTGGATCCATAACTCTCTGGAGAGGGGGAGGAGGAGAAAGTGAGCTTTCTGGTGAATAACCACTCATTTCTTGATCTCTGGAATGATCCAAGTTCATGACTGTTCCAGAGCTGTCACTCTGAGAGGTAGGTGCCAATAATGGAGTCTGGAATAAGACAGTAAGAAGGAAAAACATCTTTTTACATTGAAAGCTTTGCCTGAAGCCAACCTTCCTATGAAAGCATCCTGCCTGTTTCCACATACACCAATTCAGAGAGAATCTGTGACGCTGAAACTGAAAACCAAACACCAGTTAGGACATCAAAGTGTTCCTGTTCAGCTTTTAAAGCCAGTATGTTCTTAGAAGAACAGTCCACGCTTAGTTCTTGTCGGTGTTTTTTTTCCTAGTGAGGTAAGTGTTCTTCTAATGTGATTCTCATTGACTGGTACAGCTTCAATACAAAGCATGCAAGTCTTGAAAATAGCAAGAAAATACCTGGCAAAAACTTGTATCAGCCAACACTGGTGATCTCACACCTGCTCAGCATCCTCAGCTCTCACTTTCCCTTCACCCAACTCCATTTCATTCCAGCAAAACTGAACACTGTACTCCAATACACTGTTACCAATGTTCCAAAAAAGTAGAACATTTTCCAACTCCAGAGAACATGCCAGAGACTGGCATTTATTTCTTACCTACCTCTGTGTAACCATTAGTGGACGGTACAGGAGTCCCAGCTTCTGGTGAGGGTGAAGGTGGTTTGCTTTCTGGCTTTTTCTTTGATGCTATGGACTGTGTTGGAATTCTGTGCAAGTAGCCATATCCAATACCACATCCTAAGCTGTACAAGACAAGAAAATCACAACTTGAAAAAAAAGGGTGTTCTTAACAAAACTAGGAAGTGTTTTAAATTTTGACTCTTTACAATAAAAAGAATTTGTGTCTTTCATCTATAGCAGGAAATACCTACCTGCAAGAGTCGCTTCACTTGCAGTACTCAGGGAATGCTGTGCAGTTGGCTTTTAGAAATACACAGCGTAGCTTTCAGTTAGTTTTATATCTTTACAGAATATCTTGCTTTAGCTCAGTGTTTGACTATGAGAATGCAGACAGTGAATCTGCTAATGGGGAACTCAACACAGGGGTTTTGCCATTTGATTCAACTCAAAAGGATTAGATCCAGGACATGCCCAATTCCTAGTTTAAAGCTTTTTTTTTTTAATAAGAGATTAACAGTTTTGTGTGATAAGTGTAAGGAAACAAGGCTTAACTTGAAAACAACAAGCTGCAATTGATAGTAATAATACTCTTAACAGGATCTCATTCACAGCAAGTATATAACCTGTCTTCAAGTGACTGTCCAGAGATCAGTACCTTCCTTCTCCACCCCAAGCTCCATTGGGAGTCACAACTACCTCTCGAATGGAATCTGCTTCAGTGTTATAAACCATCAGCTTCAGCGGCTTCCCCTCATGGGATTCAATCAGGGAAAAGAAATCCTCTGACTAAGAAGAAAAAAGAAAGTAGTAATTAATAAACTCATATGTGCAAGACAGGGAACTCGAAGCAAGTCAGCATTTTACATAGTTATTTACTTCAACATGAGACATTAAAAATCCAGAGCCAGAAAACTCACTAGTGTAGTTTGATCTTTAATGGCAACTTCTTGTTATTGTCACATTAAAAAGTGTTTACCTCAACAATAAAGCATCTGTCATAAATACCAACCTCCCTCAATCCCCAAACACCATCCCCCACACGTTTGATGTACACAGAATTAGATTTGTGAAAAAACAAATCCTCCAACATACACTTGGCAAAGACAATCAATCCCTACCAGAATGCGCCCTACCTCCTGGAGAATCTGATCAGATCCAACAACGTAGTCAGTGTAGGGCTGGAGACCAGCCAGAGCTGCAGGAGATGCAGGTTCAACGTCCTGTGAAAGAATGATAGTTGTCATCTGCATGGGCAGCAGGATAAACCACCCCAAGGTCAAAAAGGAAAGCTAACCCCAAAAACAGCAGAAGGAAAGAATATTTTGTTTATGGGATAAAACAGAAGTCCTTGAAGAGTCTACATCTAGATGTGAAACTTGGAAAACATGCTGAATAAGAAAGACCAAGCTGGTACCAGTTTAAAATAAGATACTCCAAAGACGTGGAGAAGTTGCATTTATTTAAACAACCAGAAACATAACAAGCAGTCTTTGCAGTTCTACCTCTTAATTTTAAAATAAATTTGTGGTGCTTTTTGTAACATTAATTTAATGAAGTTTAGCCAACACAGAAACACCAATCAGGCCAGAACGTTTTTGCTTTTGACATTGATTCTTCAACAAAAAAACCCCTTCCCATCTAGACTATTTGCTCTGGCTGGGATGGAGTTATTTTTGTCAGTGACAGGCAACACTGACAGCCACCTACTCGTCCCTACTGAAATAGCTCAAACCTTCAAGACTTTGCTTGCTTCCTCTGTGTGATTTCAGCACTGCACTTTACATAAAAGTTACTTCTAAATATTACACTGTAAAACAAGGTTGTACGAACACTGACAAGCCACCAAAGAATTCTGTCTCACCAAAACATGCCACACGTGCTCATTGGCTCCCTGGAAGCTGCAGAACCTCACGCTGGCTCCAAGAAGGCCTTGTCCTCCCCACATGTTACTGGGGATCACCTCCACCTCTCTTATTTTCATTGTTTTGATATTATACACCTCCAGCTTCACTGCTTTCTCAGCATTTGCCTTCAGCAGGTCTTTCAACATATTGTTTTCCTTATTCTGTAGAGCACAGAAAGAGATACGGGATTAACGTTATTTCCAGCTGCACCTGTAATATATGTCACATCTCAGGCAGAATTTTAATACAAAGAACCAAACCCATCAAGGTTTAGGCTCTGTGGTTCACAAAAAGTCCCAGCAGTTCAATTTTCTTTTATTAGAAAGCGGTCAGTACTGTCAGCACACATCCCTTTACATAAGTAATTGCTGTTACTCCATTGCATCACTTGCACGAAATGCTTCACAACTGCTATTAAGTAATACCAGCAACAGGAGATGTCAACTGTGTAGTCTAACAATGAGCAGCTACACTTCACGTCTCTGAGCCCTTCAAAGTCACTGCAAACTGACTGTGAAAGGACAGACTATTTGGGAACAGCTGACAGAACCATCATTATGTCTGTCATGTTAATAAGGTGAATGGATCTTCCACCACAATCACCATTAAAACAAGCACTTCCAAAAAGACATCTCCGCTCATAAAAGCAAGACAAACTTAATGAATTCAGCTTGTATGGGGTTAGGGTGAAGTGCACAGGCAAAGCTCTGAGCCTGTTAAATAAACAAACAAAAGAAACCCAACCAAACTCCAAAAACCAACCAAACCAGAACTCAGCTCTTCTCTCCCAACTCAACCTATTGTGTTCTTGGTCCCAAAAGTATAAATAGACAGGCTACGATTCTTTTTCAGGTTTTATCAAATGTTGAAACAAGTTTGTTTAAACAAATGTTGAGCTCTTACTACTGACTCACCAGTTCAATATTCACCTTGTGGCAAAAAATACGTAGGAATGAGTAATAACATAAACATTGTGTCAACCTGTTAAGAAGTTAAGGTGAGTAAAGGCATAAATAAGATCATTTCCTCAGTGTTGGATCAGCCAGAGAAGAGACTTTGAACACCAGCAAATTTTACTTTATTTTTAATGCCACAAACAATGTGAGAAGCTTTTTTGTACTGTGACAGTTTTGGCTTCTACTTTTTAATCAACACAAGACCTAAGTTCATGCACGGGAGAAAAAAAAACGGCATTAAAATCATTTGAGACTTACAAGCCTCGTGTGTCCAATGGCAATGATGAAATCAAAGAAAGGTTCCAGTCCTCCTTGTTGAGCTGGGGAGTTTTCTTGAACCTGAAAAACATACATTTTATTATTATTAAACACTGACTTCTAGTTATGTAAGTAAAAGTGTTAATCTTTACACAATTCCATATTTACTTTTGAGCTGGACCAGAGATAAGATACCAAATGACAGATTTCAGGAAGCAGTCCACAACTGTGAACTAAGTTTTATAAAACTATGAGCAACAGGTGTTCAAACTAGGCTGTAAAAAGCAGGTGTTGAACCCCATAGAAAACAAATATTGTTATTCAGAGTTCACAGCCTGGAATTTAAACACCGAATATTTTGGAGAAAGGTTTAATTCCCAAAGTGCTGCTTCAGGATTTCTTCCATGCTTCTAACAGCCTGAGCACATTACAGCCCACTTACAGCAGAGCCATTTTTCCATAAAAGAAATTTACCCTTGGGTTCCCACAGTTTCCAGCCCACTGGAATGGGAACACTTAGATGAGCACACTACAAACACTGCCTCACCACAGGTTCTGGTATTGATATTGGGGCTTTTGGTGGCAGAAGTGTCTGCAAGTTATAAAATACATCAATAAAATAGTTTTATATTTTATATATTTTTTATATTTAAATATATTTTTATACTTATAATAGCATAGTTACTTCAGCAAAAGCTTTTAAAGCAAAACTAAGAATAAAAATCATGCTTTATTATCAAACAGTCAAGACTGAGCACTGTAACCACAACTGGAGTAGGAAGTACTAACTTGGATCACAACCCTAAACTGCAAACAGGCAGCTTTATACTGAACCAGAAGTTAAAACTGTTTACATAAAAATTCTAAACAATGTTCGAGAAGCCTTAGAATGAAACCATCATGTAACATAATGTCCAGGATGAAAACGTACACGAAAAGAATCACATGAAAGCTACTACAGAGCTCAGGATATTGGTGTTTGGGTGTCTACGAGCCACACAGGTTCCCGCAGGGAGCTGTGAGCTGCAAATTCCTTCTGCACTTGGTTTTCAGAATGACCCGGTATCAAGAGCTGCATGAATTCCCTGAAGAAAAGGGAAATTACTTTGTCTTCTGCAGACTGCCGGTCACCAAAATCATCCTCCAGTACAGAAACCTGAGCAGTGTCCTGCGCTCAGCACAAAGGGAGGACCGACATTCATCGCTGGAGGAGCAGGCTCAGTTCAGGAGAGTGACAAGAGCAGATAACAGAGCACAGCACCCCAAACACAGCTCGTGACACTGAGAAGCATGAACTGGGATGATGTGTAAAGCAGCACGTGGCAACAACACCTCCACTCTGATTCCAGCGAGGGAGAACACCCACTAAGCGAAATGATAACTCCTTTAACAGCTGTTATCGGCAACACCTCTGTCCGCCCCGAAGCGCCGGGATGCGCATTTACACCACTGTGTGTGCGGGCAGTGCTGGATGTACAGGAGTAAAAACAGACTCCCAAACACATCCAGCGCCCGGGGGAGGCTGGAGCAGGACAAGACGCGGTGACGATCCACAGAGAAGGGAGCAGGGAAGTAGGGGAGCAAGGAGAGAGGGGAGAAGGGAAGGGAGGGGAACGGGGGAGGAGGAAGCAGGGGAGAGAGAGGAGCAGAGAGACAGAGGAGCACAGAGAGAGAGGAGCAGGAGTTACACTACTCTTAAACCCCCTCCAAGCTCTCCCAGAGCAGCCCCGCAGGCTCCCCCGGGCTGCCTCGCACCAGGACCCGGCGGGTCGCGGCACCCGCGGGCACCGAGAGCGGCGCGGCCGCCCCGCCCCTGCCGGCGTGGCAGCTCCCGGGCGGGCGCCGGCAGGCGGGGGGCCGAGCGGGACCCCCCGAAACACCCGCCCCGGCGCCCGCCGCGCCCCTCCCGCCCTCCCTCCGTCCGTCCCGCGGGCCCGGCGGCGGCCGCCTCACCCCGTGCACGTGGAAGCCCTCGGCGCCGCCGCCGGGGCCCTCGGAGCTGGAGCCCAGGCCCATGGCGGCGGCGCGGCCGGGCCCGCTCACACCTCCGGCCGGCGCCGGCGGCCCCGAGCGCCGCTCCCGCAGGCCCGAGCAAGCGAGCGCCGAGCGCAGCGCCGGCGGACGGCGGGGCGAGGGGGCAGCGCGGCTCCACTCCGCGCCCTGGCGCGCGACGGCGGGGAACGCCCCCTAGCGACGGGGGCGGGGCCCGGTTAGCGAGGCGTTGCCGCGGGGGGCGGGGCCAACGCTGAGGGGGGCGGGGCCATCGTGAGGGGAAGGGGGAGCGGGCGAACCGCAGGATTAAAAAAACAAACCGAACGAACAAAATCACACAACATCGCAGGCTCACAAGATTTTTTATTTTTTTTTTTAGGGTGGAAAAGAGCTCTGAGATCAGCGAGTCCAACCTCAGACCGAACACCACCGTGCCAGCCAGACCGTGGCACTCAGTGCCACGTCCAGCCTTAAACACTCCGGGGGCGGTGACTCCGCCACCTCCCCGGGCAGCCCATTACAACATCTAATCACCCTTTCCGGGGAGTTCTTCCAAAATGCCTAACCTGAATATGCCCTGCCGCAGCTTAAGACCATGAAAAAAAAAAAAAAAAAAACAAACACGAAAACCAATCCACACAAACCCAGACCAGTTCACTACTGTTCTCATTCTTACAGCCTTTAAAAGTCATACCCCTGCTCGTATAACCCGCACAGAGATTATCGTTCCTGTTTTCACCGCTATCTGCTTCACAAACACGTCTCTAGAGAGCGCTTCTGGTGCTGGGCTCGAAAATGGTGATTCCACCAGCTGAGGCCATTTTCAGCATGAGGAGGTGAAGAAGGAAACCAATGGGCCTGTGTTGCCCTTCTAGGCGAGGGTGATCACCGAGCGGTGGTGTTTCGACCCCCCAGAAATTTCGTGCCTGTGTTTTTTACTTGGGATGAATTCTTTTGATTCTGCCTCCAAGCTCGCTAACGGGAAAGTTCTGAGGGTTTTCAAAGTAGCAGGTAATAATTTGAGGTGTTACTGTATCATTGTAGGTAAAGTGCCAGTTGTATTTCCTGCGTGGGTACTTTCATTTCAAGTATAAAAGCATCCATTTCAGTAAAACTCCTTGGTAGCACTGCTCTCACCTCCAAAATGTCATTTTTCCAGAGGATCCATCCACAGAATTTCTGTGGTTCAAGTGTGATGCATAAAGACATAAGAGACAAAGAGCTTCTTCTCCATCCTCTGCCTTTGCTTGCACGTGAAACTCTTAATTTCCCTGTCGCTTCAGTAGCTAATTATGCATGAAAGCCACACACACTGGCTCTTTTTTCTCCAAAGAAAGATCTGGATATTCTCAGGAGCCTCTTTAAGTAACTTTTTCTTGGAGTTGTCTCTAAGCTGTGACTGCAGATCTGTGCATCACATTTATTGAGCAGATGGCAGAAGTGCATGTAAGCATTCAGAAAAAAAAAAATAAAATTGTGCCAAACGTTTTTCTGTAAGTTTTTTTTACTGGGTATCTTTGAGAACCTTTCCACATAGTTGTATTTTTTCTTAAATTGCTTTTCTCCACAATATTTTTTATAACAGGTGAGCCAGTGAAGAACGATAGTGTGGGCGGTGTAATTGTCTTTCTACAAATAGAAATGAGAAATATTTCTTCAGACACACCAGAAGTAGATGCCGGAGAAGAGAGTCTGATCCCACTATAAAATTAGCTCTTTGGAAATATAAGATCATAGGAAAAAAAAAAAACAAACACAAACAAAAAAGGCAACTAAAAAAACTCCAGGAATTCTTTGCATTTGTGTTACCATGGAAGGCAATGAGGAGGCTCCCATCCCCAAACCTTTCTTCGCATCTGTCTGATGTCAAGGTGGAGGTCAAAGAGCCCATAAAAGAGACAAGATGGACAGTAAACTTGCAAGAATAGGTGGTACTTTCCCAATCTCTTCAGAGGAACAGGGGAATGAGATGGCACAGCGCAAGCAGTTGTATTGAACTGCTTAAAGCACACTGGCTGCAGGGGAGTGGAAAGTACCAAATACTCTGTTTGTCGGAAGGAATTCTAGTACTGATCTGAAGGGGAGGTCTGTAAACCTCAACACAGTAATAGAAACTATAATAAATAATTTTTTTTCCTGGATGTCTGAGTATTACGTTCCTGTTAAGTGCTCATGTGGCTCTGATAAAGGGACATCCCATCTCACACTTCTATTGCAGTTCCTAAAGGTGGTGACAAACACATAGAAAGAAGTGATATTGTTGTTTAGATTTCAAAAAAAAAAAGCTTTATCAAGGTTTTTTAAGGAAACTAAGCAGCAATACTGTAAGATGTGTTTATTTCAATGAGTGGTTAAAAGGTAAGAAATAGGTGATAGAAGCAAATGATCACTGAATGGAAAGATCGTTCAGAGAGTGATAGAAAAAACCCAGACATTGCTTTTCTTCATCTTCTAAAAGCCCTGGAAAGAGAGATAAGCAGTGAGATGACAAAAGGTGTAAAAATATAGATAAGGTGGTGGTTTTTTTCCCCCTGTTCTTTTACATTTTACTTGTCAAAAGTTCCAACAGTCTGAAACTTGGCATTGCATTAGCCCAGTGTTTCATGCACTTATGCAGGTTAAATTAGGAGTTGTAGTATGAAAGAAATCTAGAGGTGATTTGATAGATGTAGGTATGGTTTAATTTACTAAATAAGCTAGCACCAAAAATAGTGTTGCTGTCAGTAAAATTACCGAAAAAGTCTAATCTGCCCTGGATAATTCTTTTGCATCAGTTTTGTTTATTTAGAAAAATACTTTAGTTCCTGTTTATTCAACACTTGAGCAGTGCTTCCATATTAAATTTGTCAGCTTACCCGAAACTCAGAGACTTTAATAAATTATTAAAAAGCAGCATTGCATAGCGGAATCTGTAGTGACACATTGTGTATTCTCATGAAGAGAAATCAAGCTTTGTTTTCATGTAGCTCCCTTGAAGAGGATTCTCTGCTGCACTAAAGATTGAGTAGTTGCGTGGGTGTTTCTAGAACAGCAGCACAAGAGTATTTCAGACTGTAGAGGGGAACACTAACTAGTGGCTACTTCTTCTACAAGAGGTAATAAATTTTAGGAATACAGAAATCCTGAAAGACACGGAGCACTTGCTGCTCACACAGGAGTCACCCAGGGTTCAGCAGTGGGGACTGAGATGAAGTTCTGTACGAGGTCATGGCAGATTTACGTTCTGTGTCAGGGTAGAATGACATATTAGTTTTCAGTGTCCCTTTTTTCAAAAATAATTTTTTTTTTTAAGATATACTTTCTACAGAATAAAACTTACTACTTTACTACCCAATCTGCAAATGCTGAACAATTTTGATTTCAGTAGCACAATCCATCAAAATCTGAAAAAAAAAAAAATCTGTATTTCAGTATTAGGTGTTTCTTTTTTTTTTCATTTCACTGCTTTTGCCATTCCATGACTTTTCAAAATTTAACACATTTAGAACATTTTTCTTTGAATGTTTGTTTCTAGATTGTGAAGGTGGTTTAAAGCTGGAAAATAAAAGAAGCAGAAAGAACACAGGGACTAATGAATTATATTTTGCAGGAATCTTTTAATGGCTAATGGATAAAAGTGATGAAGGACTTGACAGAGGCTAGAAATGTCTCCTGGGTCTAGGGAGGGAGTGTATCAATGGCATTTCAGCCATAGCAAGGCAGAAGTCCTCACTATTAAAAAAGTAAAATGAGATCATCAGATTTTTATCCAAATAAAAGAACTTACAAATATGCAAAAACTAATGTATACTGTGCAGATTATAATTATTCAGATTCCATTTCTTGTTTCCTATAAAATCTGGGATAATTCTTTTTTTTTTTTGTGGATATATTTACGTGATTCCAAAACATTTTCTAATGAGCAAGAATGCTGGTTTTTTGGTTTTTTTCTACAGAGGGAAAATAAAATAATGGTTGAGATAAAACTGCTTTATCAAGTCTACTTACATTTGTTTGTAACTTTGGAATGACTTTGATGTAGCTACATGCCAGAGGCAAGGAGCCTGGAATTAAAAGGCTTTCTAAACAGGTCTTACAGACTGTTCCACTAAGAGGCAAATCCTGACCTACTGACAAAAAGGTCCAATAAGATTTTCCAGCCTCTTCTTCCTGTGCATTTTCTCTGTGATTGTCCTCTCCTGGTTAGTTGTGTTGTATAGGAAACAGTTGCATTCAAAAAAGTTTCTGAAAACAGTCAAAGACTTTCTGGTCCCATGTGACGCTGCACAAACAAAGGTGGCATATTCATGTCATGAAAACTGGCTACTCCGTAACTGGTGGGTGAAAATTGTTGTCAAGTTTCTTAATGAATACTTTTCAAAATCTTACTTTTTAAATTTTATTCTGTTAATTGTGTATCAGACAGTGAAAATATGATTGTATTATTGTTATTAAATGTCTAAGAGCTATATTTTAGGCATTCTTTCAAATACTTTGTCAAAAGAGGATTTTTATAATAAAGTCAGTAAATTATAAAAAACAGCTAATTGGTAATGCAAGGTTAAAACCATAATAACTGGCAGATCATAAGAAATATAGTATTATTGTTAAAGTGCTTTAAGCCACTACAAATACGGGCATTTCCACACAATGATATCTCTATGAGGTCTTTGCTCTTGCAGACACTGAATTTTGAAAGAAATGTCATTTATCATTCATGGTAATCGAACTAAAACAATGTAATGTGGAACTGGCAGATTCTGCAGAGAACTGTAAGCTTTAAATGATTAATTTTCAAAGCTCTTTCTATGCTTAGCAATTACAGCTTGCCTGCAATATCAGTCTTTTCTAAAGGTTCCTATGTAAATGTGAAATGTGTGCTGACTGTTCTACATTTAGATACGTAGGTACAGTCTGAAAAGCTGCAACTGAATTAGTTGTAGATTTTTTTTTTTTTCAATCAGTGCAGAAAAACAGGCAATCCTTGGCTGTAGCTCTTACTAAAGATTTCACATGTCCAGTGTACAAGTAATTGTTCAGTATGGCAGAAGGGTTGTGTGAATAAAGATCTTTAGCCTCTTTCAGAACTGTTTTCTGTAGAATTCACCAGAAATTATAAAGGAATAACCATTCAAAATTTCAAGAGGGTAAATGTTGTTAAATATTAACTGCCTGAACTCAGCAAGGTTCAGAAGTATGCTTGCAAAACAGAGGAAATTCTGTGAACGAGCTTAAGTAGTTAAATCAATAATGATGAAAAAAGTTAATGGAAGATTAGTTCTTTGCCATTGTCAATAAAAAATATTTGTATAATAGCAGGCCTATGGTAAATTTTAAGATGAGCGAAGAAGCTGACCCTAAACAAGCATAAATGTTTTGGTCAAAATGAATAGGAGTAGCAACTAAACATTACTGAGGACAGATTACAGAAATTCAATATTCAAAATTAAGAGGCAGAGCATCTAGTAGATCAAACCTGTTTAAAATGCATTTTCTTAAGGAGATTAATTTCATCTAGAACTTTTGCAGTTGATTTGCAGGACCTTTGTTGTCCTGAAAAAGTGGGATCTTTTTCAATCCTTTAAAGATGCTGAACTTTCTTCAAAAGGAGCCCTTTGTTGCTTGATCTGTTTTGAGCAAAGTGAATTTGCTGTTGAGTTGGGAGCTACTTGATGGCAGTGTCATTGTCCTTGGTGGAATGGTGCTGACTAGGGTGGTCAGGTCAACATTAAGATCTCCATATAGTGTCTACAGGCCTAATTAATTTGCTTAAACACAGGTTTTCAGTGACAGCTGAGATGCCTCAGGGTACTTGAGAACCTGAGCAAGACTGTTGATTGTTACATATGAATAACATGATGCCAGTGCCTTTCTGGAACAGGTGGTAAAGCTTATCCACAGTGGTGTTATCCACTTCACTGGCAAAGATTAATAAATCTGTCAAGACCTTCAGTCATATTTATTTATACCTCTTGGAAGGTACACAGGATGCTCATAAATGGGAATTCTGGAAGCAGCTGTCTCCCTAACAGTGATAAGACAACATTTTCATATTTACCTAATACATAAACAATTTAAATGATCGTCACCTTGTTAACAGTATCACCTCTTCAGAATCTGTAAAGAATTGAATCTTTTAAAAAGAAAGATATTTCTACATTTAAAAGTTGCCAGGCAGAGACAAGGGTTCAGGATTTTGTGGGTTTTGTTGTGCTAGTGTGTTTCAAGCTCCCTGTTGAATTTACAAGAGAGAATTTTCATTGAATATAAATAACATATTGATGCTCCACTGGTAAAGAGAGTTTTGGCATTTCCAAAGCTCTAGAGCGCAACTAAATTCAGTACAGTCATGTTTAAAAGTCTTTCTTTTTACTGAGGCTTGCAGAGACTAAGCAGTTTATTCTTTTGTCTCTGTTACTGTACCAGTGTGCCAGTGCTATCAGAACTGCTTGGGTTGGTAGGCAAAGGTATTTCCTGTACAAACAGAGCCCTTGGAAATCTTCCAGCATTTAAGCTGTGCTGCTGGATGCAGGAGCAGCTTAGCTGGGTTGATAGCAGTGGGGCAGTAGTGCAGTCACCAGCACACTGAAATAGCTTTGAACAGTGTTTGGATTCGGTCACCTCCAAGCTTTGGAAGTGAATGGGTCTCCCATAGAATAGTCAAGCTTGCAAGAGACATTGGAGGTCACTTCGTCCAACCCCAGCCCTGCTCAAGCAGGGGCTGCCTAGAGCCGGTTTCCCTGGCCCATGTCAGACTGTCAGCCCTGTGAGGATGTGTCAGATACTCCAGGGGACTTAAAAGCCTTTATAAGCCTGTGAGTCACTCCCGAGGGACTCCAAAGAGTATGAGCTGATTAACTCTTTAGGCTTCAGCCTCCTTATTATATCGTAGCCCCTTTACTGGACTTGTTCCAGTACACAAACGTTTTTTCTTGCACTGGGGAGCCCAGAACTGGACAGAGCACTGAAGGGATGGTGTTGCTGGGTGCAGAGGGGGAATTACTTCCCTTGACCTGCTGGCTGAACTTCAGCTGATTCAGCCCAACACGTGGCTGGCTTTATTTGCTGCAGGGGCTCACTGCTGACTCGTGTCCAATTTATTGTTCACCAGGACTCCCGGATCCTTTTCTGCAGAGCTGCTCTCCAGCCAGTCAGTGAACTGAGGTCTCTGGTTTGGGCCAGAAAAAGGCAATTTCAAGGCAGATGTCTGCTCCTCAGTGGATGCCCAAACAACACACAGACATGAAAGAAACTGCTCTGAAAAACTGTCTGAAATTGTTGCAATTGTAATTTCATTTTCAGGAATCTCCCTTACACTCTTCATTGTTGCTGCAGGTTTTTGAAATACAACAGAGAACACTGAAAAATGACCCTTTGGGGCAACCAGGCTCAATTTCTTCTCAGTAGAAGCTGGCAGTGATTATTGTCCATCACCACCAGGATCAGAAGGACCATGTAAGCTACTGAAAGCTATCCAACAGATAGTAAAGAAAGTATTTTTTTAAAATCTCAATCAACCTCTCATTCGTACTTTCTATATACAAGGTGAGAGTAATTGTTCTTTTGGCGTCACATCCTCAAAAAATATAGAAAAGGAAACATTTCTTAATTTTTCAAGACCATAAAATTACCAGGGGAGAATTCTTAGATCACGTTTCTCACGTTAGAATGGAACAAGAGCTGAAGAGGAATACAAACATAAAAAGAAAATCCACCCACACTAGCCACTTATGTCCTTATTTATCTATTTTAAAAAATGTATCAAATTGAAAAATATTTAAAAATTCATATGTAATACAGTAAATCATCAGAAGAGAGCATCATATTACAAATGTAAAAATCAGGTCACACTTAACAAAAAGGAAAATTGCTCAGGCATGGTTTTCTACTTGCAGCAAAAGACGGTTCTTAAAGCCCATGAAGTACTGATATGGAAAAACTCCCATTTACATTTTTGAATGTTTGATTCTCAGGGCCATTAACTGGCAGAAAATTGCACTGAATTAGGTATGAATTCAATCTATGCTTTTACTGAGAATTAATGACATACAACATGTCACAAGCTTTAATGTCTTGCAAGCACATGCAGTTTCATTTAAATAGAACAGCTATGAAGGTTTTCCAGTATTGCTCTGATTTTCAAAGAGTGGCCATCTCCTTATTGTTTGTACTTGACTTCCTCCGTGTTTCCTCTAGTTGTTTATTCATGACAGAAATTATGTTAGCCCTGTCACTTCAGATAGTTAATGATGCACAAGAAAAATCAGTAAAGAATGTCCTTGGCTGATTATTCATAATTACTTGGATACTGCAATAGTTGTGCTAATGGGGAAATCTATCTTTGATTTAATTATAAAAGTAGATTGAAATTGCTTTGGAAAAATTGATTTGCTCTGTTTCTGTCTTCTATGATAAAACTCAGTAGAGAGAAAATAAGAGGCTCTTGATACTTATTACAATTGTTATCTAAATACTTCATTTTTAATTACTTCTTAGTTTCTCAGATAATAATGTAGTTGGCTTATTTTAATTTGGATGATTGATTGTCAAGATGGAATAATTGTTCCCCAGCCTACACATCAGCTCACTATTTTTACATAAAAGTGCTAATCAGGAAATTGCTTCATGAGATAGGTTGGCATCACTAATGTTTTTCCATAAAAAGTCATAGAAAAGGAGTAAAGGAAAGAAATTATGAAAATCAGAGATCTATATCCCCTAAATACAGTCTTTGTAGGACTGAAAAAAGTATTCATTCAATACACATAGAAGAAATCTTTGGGGTTTGTGAATAATTGTCACCAAAGGTGACACTGATCATTGTGCGACACCCATCAGTGGGTTTGGAACTCGCTCTTCCAGGAAAGGGGAAATGTCCCACATGCTTTCGGGATTGTATTAATTCTTTTATTATGTATTCTGATAGTATTTCAAGTAAAAAAATTTGGAATATCGTTTAACGCCTGCTCATATGTAGGGCTTTTTATTTGTGAATCTCCTTTTATTTTTACAAGCTTTTGGCAGATGTCACGATCAGGAATCAGAAATATGAACAGCCAATAAACCTTTACCAGAATGTTGTGGGTAAATCATAGGTATATGACATTAAATAAGCTCAAAGGTTTTTTGTTTATTCAGATTTTCACTCCAAGTTTTGAAGAACTTCCTCATGACCATGTGAAAATTGTTTTTTTAATTTAACCAAAAGAAATTTCCTCTTGTGAGCAAAATCCAGGATTTTACAGGAATTTCTGTAGTGTAACATTAGAGTATGAATAGATCTGACAGTTCGGAAGATCTTTCTTCTTCTAGAAGCTGGAGATGCCACCATTATGTAGATTCTTTTTGGTTCTGTTGCTCTGCTGTTATTTCTTTTAAAAATCCTTACCCTTTTCCCAAGAGATAAGCACTATTGCTGTATCGGATTAATTACAGACACAAACCAAAACAAAACAAATTCTTCATGATTTAAGTCAATATTTGAATTTTTCCAGATTTGAAATCATCTGAGTTATTGTAAGATAGAGATAAAATGTACTTTATTGCTTTATAATTTTTGTGTAACTATTCAGCCTCAGAGAGATGAGTTGTTTTGCTGAGAAAACATGTTAACCTTAATAAAACTAAATTTTTCTTTGAAGCTATGAATAAACAACAATTTTTGGAATCTGGTTGTAACAGCTTTAAAGGACTCTACTGCTGGTAAGGCATGCAAAAAGTATTTGTGGATTTTGGATTTTCAGAGCAAAACCTCTGTGCAGTTTGCGTGACTGCTTTAAGGCTCAGTTTTATAACCCAAATTGTTTGTAACTGGAGTTTGTTTACATCTTTACTGATTTCCTTATGTTTGCTCCAGAGTAGGTCTCTACAGGTGGAGATGACTGGGATGTGTGTGAAGACACAGTAGAGAGGATCTGTCACAGATCTTTCAGCCTGCACAGAACTGTGTTTGCAGCACTGAATAAAAATAACAGTAAAATATTCATTATTTAGATGTGCAATATTTTTTACTTCTGAGCTATTTACAAATTCAAAGCCCCTCAGGAACTCACTGGGCTGAAATGGGAAGGTCATACTCCCCCCATCTTGCTTCTTGCCACATGGTCTCACCTACCTCTTTGCACAGAGCCTGAAAATCATCCAG
Organism: Myiotriccus ornatus; assembly: GCA_036023395.1. NCBI lineage: Eukaryota > Metazoa > Chordata > Aves > Passeriformes > Tyrannidae > Myiotriccus > Myiotriccus ornatus. The sequence continues at coordinate 4,309,799 of JAYRBT010000082.1, read as the reverse complement.
TTCTGCACCTGCCTGATTCAGTTCTCCAAGCCAACAGAGAAACAACCAGCAAAAATAGGAATATATTTTCTCTGGTGTTAGTGAATCAAATCATTTTACCATGTGTGAGGAAAAGTTCCAGAGCCCAAGGCATATAAAGAGTTTGGTGCCAGAAACAGAGTGATAACAAGTCACTTCTTTTTGTAGCAACAAGCTGTTAGAGCAGCTCAGCCGTGTCTGCAACATTACCCTTGGCACAGCTGATCATCACTCCTGAGCTATGTAAATACCTGTAACTGGAGAGCCCACGGGCCAATGCCCTAATGCTGTGTGCTCCTGTGACAAACTATCCTTGCCAGCTGGCTGCCAGCCCTCAAAGGGCTGGTTCCTTCCAGAGCTCAGTTGTTGAAGGAAGTGCTGTTCTTTATCAGTATTGCTCTCCATTTTATTTGCCATCATCACCATAGTGCAGGTGCCTCTTTGTGGATGGTGTTAAACAGCACAGCTAATATCTGGCACAACCCATAGATTCTCTTGCTCAGTGCTCAACAAAGGGAGCTTTGTGCATTTAGTAGAGCTCAGGGGTTTGCCATGACTTCAGGGAGCATCAATTTGTAGATTTAAGGGAGAAGTTTGGAGAAGTGTAGGCATCTGTGTCCCAGAGAGAGATCTGATCCGGCAGCTTTCCAGCAACACATGCCATTGACAGAATTTACGTTTATTTAATGCCTAGCAAAAGTGCTCCATTAATTGCAGAAGCACTCCTTGTCTAAGCATGTAATCAGAAACAAGGTATTTAAGCAGTCATGATTCAAAGTAAGAGTTGTGGTACTTGGGGAAAAGTAAACAAACTCGTTCTCCTCCAAGGCTGACTTCTTCCTTGGCATAGTTTATGTGTTTGGTGACTGATTTGTCTCTTTTTTGAATGGTTGATTTTACATTAATCTGTGCATCAGAACTGGCAAACACAGGATCTGTTAAAACTGTAAGAACTGTGAAGCTATAAACGGCATATGAGGGATGGCATATGCATGAGGAAACCTGTACATCCATTGATATATTATAAAAAGTCAGACATCTATCTGAAGAAATCCATACACTTAGAGTTTATAAGTTTTTAAGATGTACAATCATGCAAATATTTCCAAATTCACTTTTTCTAAAAGGACTCTTCTTTTTCATGGCACTTTATATAGGTAAATATGGAAACTTGACTCTGAGAAGATTGGTCACTCTTTCCAAATAGGCACTTGGACAATCTGATCAAGCTCTGAGGTAATTTGGCAAAGTTGGAAAGGACAGTGACTGGGAACAGAGAGTTTTGAACAGTATGATTCAGATTTGTCTAAATCCTCTTGGGCTTTGGCTCTTCATGCACCACATGACCACAACTTTTCTGACAGACTGTTTATAACTTATGGAAATGATTTTTCTACTCTGGTGAACTTAGCCACTCCTTCCATTGTTTGGGATAAGACTACATTCCTGAGAAATGCTTTTGTCTCTGCCAAATCCAAGACTTCTACTGTAGGGCTGTATAAAAGGTAGGTTGGCTGCTGTTTTGAAGTTTTTCTGTGCATTTTCATTTAATTGTCAAATACATCACCCTTTTGTATGGTCCCTTTTCAATGCTTAAACCAAGTTCTTACACTTTGAAAAGGATTAATTTGATTCACCACTTCCAGCAAGTTATCCTGTTATTCTCCAGGGACAGAACAATGTGCCACTGCTGCCTCAACTCCTTTAAAGCTCACAGTGTTCTCTCCCCTTCAGTCACTGTGAGCTCTTCAAGAACAGCATGAACCTATTAGAAGTACTGACAGTACCACTGTGCATTGTGCTTGAGGACCTTGGCATGGCTTTTACCACCAAAACAAGCCTTTTGAGGTTTTGTTGAGTATGTCAAAGCCATCTTCTCTTTCCTTTCCATTCCCATCTTTCTTCATCAGCACCTGTTCAGTGAAAAGCTGTCAGGTCTGTTACTCCACACCAGTAGGTGTTTAGCATCATACCTGGAGCTGCACAGGTTAAATTTGACTTGTTTAACCACAAGTCAGAACAACAGCCAGTAGAGAGCTTTGCTGCCCAACTGCTTTGCGGCATCCAGACTTTTCAAAAAGGTGATATTGCTCATATTGAGGGTGAAAAGATTAATTGCTTCACTTTGCATCAGCAGCAGGCTTACAAAAGAGGCATCTAGATGGAGTTTCAGATGATGGAAAAAAATCATTCTATTAGTAAACCAAATGGGTGGTACTCATTTTTTATTCCTGGGTCCAGCTGGCAAGACATATCTCACATCCATGTGCTTAAACTCTTTCATCTCTAAACCCATTTGTGTGCAACCCAGTTGACTGTTTGAATTGTATCTGGCCTAAATTATGCACTAAAATGTGACCAAGTATTGTCTGGGACTGTGGTGGCTCACATGGGGCAAAACCACATCAGAAACTGTGTAAACAGTTTCACAATACAGACAGCAGAAAGAAATGCCAAGCCCTAACCTCCGGTGCAGTTTAGTTCTTGGTGTAGAAGGAGCTCTGGATCTGAAGACACATGTGGAAAAGTTCCCTTTGAGCCAACTAAACCTCTGGAGTTCTGACTTTGACTTGGGCTTGGTGATATTGAAGACGCAAAGCACGGAGTTGGTCAGTGTACCAGCTCTCCTGATCCCTTCATCAGCTGTCAGTGCTGGAGAAAGTCCAGGGTTTTATTTGTCACTGGCAAAATGCCTTTGCTAAGCTGTTTAATATTCACTGTCACCCCCTTGCCTGGTTGGAAGGTTCATCCCAGTGATCTGAAAGCTCACAGTTTGTCATGCCTGGGAATATCTCAAAGCCCTACCTGGAGAAGATCATCAGCCATATGTAGTGACAGGTGTAGTATCAGTGCTGTAGTACCAATAGATAAGATACTGCAAAGCTCCCATCTTCTTTACTAGCAAGCACTTAGCATCGAGTTTATCAGCAAGTGATTTACTTGCCAAGAGCTCCAAACATGCTAGTGAAAGTGCTAATTTAAAGCTAATGACCATGAAATGGGGAGCGGGGGAAGAAGGGATAGGAACTGAATCCTAAGCGATGTAGCAAGGACCTGAGCAGCAGGTCCAATGGCTAGAGACCGAGATGAGGCTTTTCAGGTTGGTTTTTTTTCCTTCTTATTTAGCATTTCCTCCAACGTAGCAGTTTCTCGAGCAGTCTGATCCAAGGTTGTAGCTCCACTATATCAGAGCTGACCCTGAACACAGGCAGCTGAGCACCCAGGGCTGTGGGGGCAGAGTTGCAGCGCTTGCTGGTGCACTCACAACCCTCGCCAGGTGGGGTTTGCCAATAGGGATTCACACGGCCCTAGTCTGTCCAAGGACCTTCTTCTAGCCTGTGGGCTCCCAGTGAGTCCAAGAGCCCTGTCTTTCCTTCCAGCTCTTCTTATACTCAGTTCAGGCCAGACTTGCCACCCCAGTCTCTGCTGTCCCTGTTTAACGTGCTGATGTTGGCTGTCCTTCTGGATAACAGCACACCTGCAACTTCTCAGCAGGAGAAATTCTGATCCTCAGTCAAAAATAGCTTCTCTGTGCATCCAAGTACACGTGTTCTTCAGCTGCTGTCTTCTCAGGGGCTGTTGTTGGTTTGGGTGGAACATGAGGCACTGCAAACACACTGAACTGCAGCTAAACTAGATGAGCATCTCCACCAAACCAGCTGAGAACACTCTAGCCACCAACAAAACATCCGCAAGTGGAGGCACTCAGCCTTTTTTCTGCCCTTTATGTTGAGTTTCCTGAAATTGGCTCAAATTGTGTTCTTTGAGATACGTTTTTATGTATATTCCTGCATTCATTGCTTTGAGAACACAAGTCTTTTTCCTTCTTTTTCCTCTTTCCAGAAATTCTGATGTTGAGAGAAACAGGTATTTTAGGGTGTGTGCCTTTCTTTCTACATCAGCATGAATTACACGAGAAAGAAGAAAGCAAGAAAAATAAAGGAGGGTGCCTTAAAGTTGTTACCCTGTGCATATAAATTTCCCTGAGAAATAAATTTGTCAGTCTTCAGTGCATGAATATGCATGCAGGAAAAGCACAAATGTACATACTGACAACGCACTTAGAAATAGGTATAGATAATTAATATCTAACCATTCTCTTTTTTTAACATCTTGTCATTTTTAAAAATAAAGGAAAATGCAGCACTTCTAAAAACCTCCATGCTTGCCAGGCCTGGAGAAGGATGACATTAGCTATACAACAGGTATGCAACTAGTAGCAGTTTAAAAGGTGATATATTTCTAGTCTGGGAAACAGTGTGATTTATGAGATACTTAGAAAAACAAATGTGCAACTGCCCTGTTTACACGTGGGGTAGTTAGAATTTATAGACAAAATTGCATACTCCTTTATATTAGTCACTATTTGAGAACCTAGGAAATGCCATGGAGAATTTGATGTCACAGTAATTTAGATAAATAGAATGAAGAGGTGCAACAGGGTGTAAGAGCAGCAGAAAAAAAAATATTAGAGGAGTTTTGTCTTTGTTTTCAAGAAGGGCCAAATCAGCTAAAGACATTACAGAAATACTGTGTAATGGCTACTACAGACAGACATGATGTAGAAAAAGCTCTCAGTATACTTGTAAAAATTACAAAAAAAATAGATAAAATGGTCTTTAGATCTTTTAATGCAAATTCATTCCCTTTACAAATTGGAAATAGACTCCTACTTTGCTTTTTTACCTATTTTTTTCTCCACAAGGAATAACATTTTCTTCTTAACTTTAAAGTAAAAGCACTGAAATTAAATTAATAAGCATATTAAAATATGATATATTTTATTATTTTTTTCCATGATGAGTAAGGATTAAGAGACAGAATGTAAGCTGTTTGTCTTGTACTTTTTCCTCTTTACTTAAGGTCAAAGTGAACTTTTCCTGTAAGCACAGTAGGCAAGATTCTGATGTCATTAATACTAAATTTTTCCATTGATTTCAGTTAAATTACGAGTACCAGTGTTTATAAAATTCCACAGACTAATTTTTCTAAAGCATGCATTTTATTTACTTGTAGAAAAATCATACCCATAACTCTTAAGTGTTATGAAAACTGTGGATTTCAGTAAACTGCTTTCTAGCACAATGGTTTCTTAGAACACTGACACAGGAGATTGAGTTATGGACTGAATGTTCTGCAGAATCTGGAGCAAGATCAAGCTACTCTGCTGTTAAAAGTAAATAAATGGGACACTATTTCTCAAGAATTTTCTTTCAGTTCTGTGTTGTCCTTAAATAATTTGAATTGTTGATGTTTTGCTCCTTTCCTAAGATTTTTCAATGTAGTCAAATCAATATTGGGAAATAACAGTTTGCAATTACAACTGGTTGAGCATTCTGGTCTTGATCCAACAAAATATTTCATTACAAGCTTTCCCTGCACGCATATGTACACTCAATGATTTTAAAGGAGCTTTATGAATGCTCAGAATTAATCATCAATCACTAAATATATTAAAGCAGGTAACAAGCTTTGCTACTTAAAGGAGCCCTTTGACCTTGTTTTAATGAGCAGTGTTTTGGATAATTAGGAGCCAAATGACCCAAATTCTTCTACTGCAGTGAGGAAACATTGCCACATTGACAGCATCCAGCTGTGACATGTTATTCCTGAAAATTGTATCTCTGCTTGTACTGTGGGAGATGGCTTTCTTTCTGTATCTTTTGTGCTGAAACAAACCGAAAAGCTCATACAGTGGTTTTAATTATGAGAATTTTGATTTGTCTATTCCACATAGTTTGTCAATAATGTGTTGCCCTAATATGAAGATTCAATATTTAAATTTGTCTATATTATGAGATCCTGGAAACCTGCCTGTAGGAGTTCAGGTGCAAGATAAAAAGATAAAGGTATATGTTCAGTGGTTTTTTAATGCTGTATTGGGTGCTTACTCTAAAAGGCAGTACTGAGGGTTATCTCACAATCTGTTAACAAGCTGTTTGGGTTTGCATTACCTTTTTGTAGTACAACAGTGCAAGATACAATATGATCACCAATATATGAAGGGAGATTGATGTAATTCTTGTGTTTTATATTTTCATAGAATCCTATGGTTTGGGTTGGAAGGGACCCTAAAGGGCAGGTCATTCCAACATCCTGCCATGGGTAGGGATACCTTCCACTAGACCAGGTTGCTCCAAGCCCCATCCAACCTGGTCTTGAACACTTCCAGGGATGGGGCAGCCACAGCTTCTCTGAACAACCTGTACCAGAGCCTCACTACCCTCATAGGGAAGAATTTATTCCTAAATATCAAATCCAAACTTGTCCTTGTCAGTGTGAAGCCATTCTCTATTATCCCTTCACTCCATGCCCTCGTCAAAAGTCCCTGTCCAGCTCTCTTGTAGCCCCTTTAGGCTGGAAGGTTCTCTAAGTTGTTTTTTTCTTGGAAGGAAACCATTCAAATTATTTCGACAATGACCCAAGTCCATGCGACACTTAAAACAAAGTGTCAAGGCCAGAATTCAACTCAAACAATTAGCAAAAGTGAACTGGATGTTGTCAGGTGTTGATGAATGAGAAAAAAAATGGGTTGCTAGTTTTTGCTCACCTGACCATTCACTGATCCTTATGTGTTGGTTTGTTCTTCAAATAAAACATGTACTGAAGCAGCTCATCCTTTACCTCCCCAGGTGGTGCAGAAAGGTTTTAAATAAAAGCAGTAAGACCTTCATATGCAGTGGTCTGTGATAAGGACGTTATAAGACCTGTCATCTCCAGCAGGTTTCAGGACCTGGGATTTCTCCTGCTCAGCTGCTGGAGCCCAGTCTGACATGCCCTCGGTGGGACTCTGAGCCTTGGACCTGCTCTATGATCTCCTACTTGCCATCTAGTCATAGAATCATGGAATCATTAAGGTTGGAAAAGGCCTCTAAGATCAAGTCCAACCACTTGTCCTGCACAGCCCCTGTGCATACCCCAAATACTGAAGTTCACCTTTTTCCTTTCTTATCAGTAGCACCATCCAGGTGAGCTCCACCCAAAGCTCAGCCTGTAGTTCCTCAGTGGGCCATCAGTTATGATCTGGAGACTTTTGCCCTTCATCATCACCCTATTTATCCCTTGTCCCTTTGTGTCCCTGTTTTTTGTTTATCCCTTTCCCTTTTATTTCTAATCCCCTTTAAATTAAAAAGTTCTTCATCTTATAACTTTCGTGAGGCAGATGCTCTCACATTCCATGTACCTTCAACAGTCTGTATATGAAAAGTTTTTTAAAAATCACTTTCCAAGTAGAGTTTATGTCCGCATTAGAACTTGCCTGCACCTCAGCAGCCCTATAAATTTATCAGGTAGCATTTCTCATGGATGTGTACAGCCCAGTGTACACTAATTCTAGTGCTACTCAGTCCATTGCCCTTTCCATCAAACATCATCCTGTGAAACATCAGTAAATATGGGGTAACTGTGTGTATTTTGTGAGACTGACTTTAAATTTAGTAAACATTTTTATCATTAAAGTGAGTATACTGGCATTACCTTTTACCGCTTTTCACTGCCAGTGCTGCAATGTGAAGTTTTCACACTTACTGGTTTTATGTTTCCTCCTTTCTAAACATTTCTGTTGAGTTGGATATTTTTTACACGAGCCTTCAAAGATATTCGTCAGGATATAAACAGTGTGGTCTGACAAATTAGCGTTTTCACATCATTCTTACCTAGCTCAACAGTGCTCATACTGAAATGAAGCCTTCATCCTGTAGCAGTGAAAGGAAGGAAGATTCCTTTATCCTCATCGATTGGTTACCCTCATTTACTGATGAATAAGACCACAGTAGCATATTTATTAAGAACTGTGCTTTAGGTCAAGGTTTTAGCAATGGTTTCAGGATAATATATCCACAGACTTTTTTTACTTTTATAGCAGAAGTATTTCCACTCATGTTGTCCTAACTTCTTTCCAGATGATGATAAGCTACGAATATTTATAGGTTAGGAAAGACACGTAAGAGCAGAGCAGGCATAAAGCTGCACAGCAAACATACACAGCGAACCCTCCCAGCATCTGGAATTTAGTTTGGGCTTTAGAGACTCCCTGAAAGATGATCCTCATCTTTGTGCTCAGTAGCTCCCAACAGATTTCATCAAGTCCACCCAAATGTCCTTATTTTCTTGTACAGTCCTGGAATCTTTCCCCACCATCCAACCTACCACTCACAACATCCCTTGTGCTTCCCATCATTCTGAAAATAACCTACACACCCAGAAAATGCTGCTGTCATCCAAATATTTAATTCAGATCCTCTGAGAACAAGGGCATAAAGGCTATACACAAATTAAACAGTGCTAGATCACTAACTAAATAAACAATGTTAGAGCACCATTTAACTAAACAGTGCTGAACCACCAACTTAGACATTGTCCCTCTGTTTTTGTACAGATAACTGTTAGCATACTCTGGCATAACACTGGTTTGCACCAGCCCATGGTTCTTGTAATGACTTCTACACATGATTTGGAAAGCCAGTATGGAAGAGACCCCATGTTCCATGGATGAGATCTCTCTGGTTTAGAGATAAAAGAGTTTTGCCATTTGGACACAAACAGGGCCACGTGTGTTGGCTTTGTGGTGGTAGAGTAGGATGTGATAATCCTTGTGGGTCTCTTCCAGCTCAGGAGATTTCTGATTCTCTAAGATGTCTCATTTTGTTTGCTGATGAAGACTTGGAGCACAGAAATTCCTTTTTGCCTACACATGTGAGAAACCCTGAGATGGCTCTGCCTTGAGATTCTCCTTCAAAGAGGAAGAGTTTTGGGCTCTGATTCCAGGACTGCTCATGTTCTGAAACTAATTTGATAGCCCCTGGAGGGTTATGGGCTGCTGAGCTTTAGCAGTAGCTGAGATGTTGTGTTTTGAATGTCACCTTTAGACTTCAGTATCTCTAGCCAAGCTTCACAGCTGGAGGTCCATGGTAATGCTGAGATACCAAAACTAATCATAGAATCACAAAATGGTTTGGTTTGGAAGGGAACTTAAAGATGATCTAGTTCCAAACCCCCTGCCACGGGCAAGGATGCCTTCCATTAATCAACCTTCTCATTGCCATTAATACAAATTGCAGTATTTTTTCATCTCCTCCTGCTACAGTTGAAGTCCTAACTCATAAATTCAAATTTTTTCACCCTGGCAAGTGCTTGTATATGGAACAGCTTCCCAGTCCCAATGCTTGCACTCCCCTCTCTCCATTCACATATGTCCTGTAGGTCAACCACTTCCACAAGCACGTACGTAGAACACAGAGGGAAACTCAGACAATCCCTTAAGAGCCCTGCACTGAAACAATGCCTGGAGTGGAGGAATTCTGAAAACAGCTGTAATTCTTCACCCTCAGTGTAATTTATTTCTCCTTTGAGCGTAAGAACCCAGCCCCACATCAAAGCTGCACAATGAGCACGATACCGTGTTCGTGGCTGCAGAGGACAGATCATGAACAAGTAATTGCTCAAGCCAAATGCCACAGTGTCCAAAAGGAGAATAAACAACTGCATTGTTAAACAACATTTCATGTATGAAACTCATAAAGCCTTTAGAAAAATAAACTGAAGATAAAAAAAATGAGTGAGTTGGCCCAGGCTAACATCTAGGGATGATGAATGTAGTGAAAGTGAGGGAAGAGACTACTTAGGTAGGAGGCCACTTTCTGACCTCCTTTGCCAAAACTAACTGGAAGCTAACAATGATCTATGATGTAAAGGGGAAAATGTGTTCAATGACTTAAATAAAGTCTCAGCGCTGAAACATCGCACTGATCTTTCTATGGCTTCCAGTAAAATAAAAAGGATTTGTTGACGAGGAATGATAGGGAAAAGGTCCTGTTCCTATGGTGTCTTTTCCATGGGGGGTAGATTCCACCAGCATACCTGGGTGGGTGACCCATGCTATCTTTTCCAGCAGAGTGTCTCGCAGATGAGGAGGGAAGTGAAGAACTGCTCCCAGAAGGAAAGACCAAGAGATCCAGAACTGATCAGTCTGGAGAAGGGAAGGATATCATCAAAGTGCATAAAAACCCAAAGGGAGGGTGCAAAGAGGATGGATCCAGGCTCCTTCCAAAGGGAGGAAGGAGCAGAAAAGGATCCTAAAAAGGGCTCTGCATGTCCAGCCAAGGTCAGTTTAACATGTCCAGCCTAGGCTGAACCCCCCTCTCTTTTTTTTTTTTTTCCTGTTTCATGGTCCTGTGGGAACCATGCAGTGTGGACCTGTTTGTGTAACCTTGGGCTCTACCTTGAGCAGTACGGGGTTTTTCCACACAGTGAACATTTTTGGTCAGTTTAGTGAGTCATGAGTATCAATAAGTTGTATTGATCCCAAATTTTGACACAGCTTCTTACCAGATATTTTAGTATAAAAAGACATTTTCTTGGAAAAATTGCGACTACTTTTTTAAAGATGCTTCAGTTTCTGGTTCTTCTGAGTTGCCTGGGTAAGATGCAATTTGTTTGATCTGGGAAGGGTGAACCTCTCAGCCTCTAAGTGATGAACATTAGACCATATCAATTTTTTTTTTTTCCTCTGCAGATATTGTGCTGGGGCAAGCCCTGATGTGACAGGGTTTTCTTCTTTTTCAGGAGCATTATCTCCATGAGAAAGATCTGGTAGTTCTGGGAGGGAGGGGAAACCTACACCCTAAAAGAAAGAGGATTTATGTTGGTGCAGAAGGGTGGGGTTGGAGTATGGGGAATGAATCAGTTTATACCAGAGCTTTGTGTCTTAAGTCCTGTTTCTGGTACTTTTCAACCATGGAGGCTTTAAAGAAGCCTCCAGAATGGAGAGTGATCACAGTGTCACCACGTGCAAGTCTCAGTCACTCCATCTTTCAGACCTGGCTGGCTGGGATGACTGATGCTCTTTAGGAGTCCACATGACAAACTGCTCTCCTTTTTTTTATGTGTTAGGGACAATCTCTGGAAGCCCCCTGAGGGACACTCTTCAAGATGTGCTGACAGAGTGAGTAATTGGAGGCCATGAAGCCCAACCAAACAGCTGGAAGTGGCAGGTAATACTGGCCTGTCTTATACTTCAGAAAAAGCCTTATATTTGAAAAAAAAAAACAAAAAAACCAAACACAGCAATGAGAAAAGGATAGTTTCTGCTGTCCAAAGCCACACACACTGTTTCTGCAGAGGCATGGCTTGGGTGTAAAATGTGTTGATGTTTCCTCCAGGTATCACTTCAGATTGCCTACCCCAACGACCCAGGCTACTATGCTCACATTTGTGGTAGAACCCTTATCAGCAGCAAGTGGGTCATGACTGCAGCCCATTGCCTCAGCGTGTGAGTAGGATAAAAAGTGTTAAAACTCCTGTTCTGCTCCTCATTGTTGCTGCAGAAGGGAGCCAGACCCTTCTCATCCTCTGAGCTCCCCACTGGTTCTGTGCCTTGCACAGCTGGACATCTCTCTGCTCACTTAATCAAGGGAACTGGAAAACTCTGTTTGCCTTAGCCTTGATTCTACACCATAATTGCTGACTTCCTGGGAGTGGAAATCAAGCTGATTGCTGATTTGCATAAGAAGAGGTGCATTTGCATGGCTTTGAGCATTTCCAGTGGGTTTGCATCCCGGAGAAACCTGCACAGAGGTGGAAAGATGGAATAAAAGGCACATTTACCGGCACCTGAGCTCTGCAGCATGTCTGACATGCACCACCTCAGCAGTACAGCAGGACACCAACAAGCTGTAACACCAGTGAAGTGTAACAAGCTGCTCTTTCACACTCCGTTTCAGAAAGATGTAGAGATGCAGAATGAACCTTCTCGTTCCAGGCCAAGCTCAGCACTGTGTCAGCTGATGCTGCACCTTGACTTGCTTTGCCAGCAAACTGCAGGCAGCGTGTTCCTGATTCCGTTTAGAATCATGGAGTCATAACTTGGGTCGGAAAAATTATCTAAAATCACTGAGTCCAGTTGTTAAACCAACACTCCCAAGCCCACCACTAAACCAGGTCCTGAAGTGCCACATCTAAGTATCCTTTAAATCCCTCCAGGGGTTATGAGTCCACCACTTCCCTGGACAGCCTGTTCCAATGCCTGACAACCCATTCAGTGGAGAAATTTTTCCCAGTATCCAACCTAATCCTCCCCTGGTGCAACTTGAGGCCGTTTCCTCTCATTCTGTCACTAATTACCTGGAAGAAAGACCAACTCTCATCTTGCTAGAATCTTCTTTCAGGTAGCTGTAGAGAGCAATAATGTCCCCCTTAAGGCTCCTTTTTTTCCAGGCTAAACACTCCCAGCTCCCTCAGCTGCTCCTCATCAGACTTATGCTCCAGACCCTTCACCAGCTTTGTTGCCCTTCTCCAGACTTACAACAAATTTAGCAACAGTCCATCAAAAATCCTTTGATGGAAGGTGCTTTGGAAATTATTGCACTGGTGGAAGGATTTACACTGCAAAGCACTTGGTGGGGAGTAGTTTTCACGTTAATTATTCTGTGATTGGTTTTCAGGCCCCCAGGAGCATCCTACCGTGTGGCTCTGGGTGAGCACAACCTCCTGGAGGTGGATGGCACGGAGTACTATGTGGATGTGGATGCAATCTTCATTCATGATGGCTGGAATCCCAGTGACATTGCCAGTGGGTAATTATTTTGAGTAATGTCAAATGGTTGAATGATATTTAGCATCCTGTCCCACTAGCATTTATGTGTGCATTCAATCCAGTTCCCAGTGAGGATGGATTTCTGGGAAGCACTGAAAGATTGTGCAAGGGAGATTTCCCAAGTGGCTTCCTCTCTTGGAAGTATTCCCTGGTGTCTGTGTGGATGACCTCAGTCCTGTTTTGCCCAAGATGGGCCTCTTTTCCCCATCTTGGAAAAAAATGGATGGATCTTGGATGCACAGCAGGTTCAGGGGCTTCCAGCAGTCACATCACTGTGTGCATCTGACGAGGGGAAGCCAACAAGGAAATGCTGAAGGACTGTCTTAAATCACCCTTCAGAGACATGCCTGTCCTCCCAGGATGGACCAAAATTCACTCAGAGGTTGGAGAGCTCCAAAGCAGTAGGAGGCTTTCGAGGGATATTAGCCCTTTATCAGTCTGTACCACGGCCTCTTCTCCCTTAATTGCTCCTATTTTCCTGTTGCCTGTGATATCTACAAGGAATAACTAATCATATTTGCAAGGTGCATCATGCCAGGATGCCTGGTTTATGACTAATTCGGGATTTTCAGCAAGGAATCTTTCCCCTCTATCCTGTTTCAGCTACAACATTGCCCTGCTGCGCCTCGAGTCTCCTGCCAGTGCCAGGTTCATCGAGCTGGGAGTGCTTCCACGTGGAGGAGAAATTCTGCCCAATAACTACCCCTGCTATGTCACCGGTTGGGGGGAGGTTAGTGGTAAGTAAGGGGGAAGCAGGAGTGTTGAGGGTCCCCCCTGATTCCAGAGGGAGCACTGTGCAGGTAAATCTTCCTTCCTCAACGCCTGGAGCTCCTGGACCATCATCTCCCCTTTCCCTGCTAGTGGGGGGCGGCAGCGCGGACAGGCTGCAGGAGGTGATGCTGCCGGTGGTTGACCAGGAGATCTGCTCCCAGGATGACTGGTGGGGATCCCAGGCAAAGGACACCATGCTCTGTGCAGGTGGAGACGGAGTGAAGGCTGGATGCAGTGTAAGAGCTGTTATTATCAAAGGATTTTTAAGCTCCTCTCTGGTTTTTTTCCTATGTCTCTGACCTTGCTGTTCCTTTGCTCGGGACCTGTTTTTGCCATTTCTCCACCTACAATAGCTCTCCTGCAAATCCTGGCCCCTTCACTGATTTCTGCTGAATATCTTCCAGATCAGACCTACTCCACATTCCTCCATCACAGCAGAGAGAAAACCTCTAAATCCTCAGGGTGTGCCTCTGCCCTCTGATTTTGGAAGGGATGTTTGCCCTGTCTTCCAGCAGCATGTCCCATTGACCAGATCCTGGGGACTAGGTTAAAACTTTGGCAGTTGCCTCTGCCCTCACCCAAAGGGTGAAGCTGTGGGGAGGTCAGTCCACTCCTCCAGCACTGCTGTCACACTGCACTCTAGGCCAGGCAGTGCTTCCCTCTGCTTGTCCATCCTTCCCTCCCCTTCCACTCTGTTTGCATGGACAGCTGAATTTGCTGCAAGTTTTCTCCATGTCCAACTGCACTGTCTGGCTCAGATTAGGTGGAAAAGGAAGATGATGTGAGGTTCTCATTATCCCGGGAGTTCCAGGCTGCCCCAGCATCGAGGCAAGGAGGTTTGGCACGTGAAGGCAGGGAATACCTGTTACCTCTGCCTGTATTCTCTTTGCTGCAGAGGTGGCTTCTGGTAAGAGCCACCATGCAGAGCCCTTAAAAAATTGTGAACAAATACATAATATATTTGATTATGTAAATATATTAATATAATAGAGACACATATAGAAATAAAACAGGTTAAACAGTTATGCATAGTCAATTATAGATATAAGGTAATTATAAGTCTGTAGGTATTTTTTTTGGTGAGGTTTAATTATGGCAGAACCCTGCAAAAAACAGATCCCGAGCCAAGCAAAAGCCTTTATCTTCTCATATATTTTAATTTGAGTTCCTTTCTTTTTCACCACTTTAACTTCCTGGGACTCTCTGAATATACCTGTTTGTGAAAAACAAGGGGAACAGCATTTCCCTTCTCCCTGGTCCCTTATAACTGGAGAGTGCACTGATTTTTTTAACAGAGATGCTGGGCAGGTGGACCTTGCAGGAAAGGATGGGGTTTTATGCACCATGCCCTGCACCATTTACTTACAGTCACTAAATTTGCAGTGGTGGTAAATTAGGGTTTCAGCCCATCCTGGGGGTATGTGTGTATATGTAAGTGTGTGTATGTGCATGAGGACTGAGATAATACATCAAAGGGCTGATTTTTACAGCATTTCATGCTGGGCAGCCTCTGCTCTCACACTGCTGGGGACCAGTCAGCCCTTGGAAAAGAAAGCAGCACAAATTTTTATTTTCATATTTGTTTTCACGTCTATTTCCATGCTCCTTAATCCTATCCAGTCTTCCAGCTGCTCAGATAATTTTGCCTTAATATGCTCCTTTCCTTCCTCTGATCCAGGGGGATTCTGGGGGCCCTCTCAAGTGATACAAAGATGATCACTGGGAAGTCCATGGGGTAGTCAGTTTTGAGTTAGTGCCCTACTGTAACACCTACCAGGAACCAACAGTCTTCACTCGAGTGTCAGCCTATGTGGACTGGATCTACAGTGTAAGTTGCTTAATGCCTGTGAGGTAACCTGGTGCATCTCCCATGAAAGCAAGGGGTTGCCAGGAGAGCAACCTTGGAGCCTTTCATTTGTTAGACCATTGGAGGTCAAGCTGGGAAACCTGGAGAGGTCTAAAATCAGGATATTTGATGTTACTTTTGGTGTAGTCAAACAACAGCAAGGAAGGAGCTGCTGCCTTGGAGCTGCAAACGCTCTGCTGAGGACCATGGACAAAATTCAAGCCAGGCAGGAACTGGGCTCTGTCTCCAAAAAATTATCATCACCATTCACCCAGACAAAAACCTTTCTGCAGGAAACCATGGAAGGATTCAGCTGAATGGGAAATGCAGCAAACATAAAGTATCTCTGCAAGTGCAAGTCCTGCAGTGCTGCACTGCCCACCCTCAGCTTTACATTTGGGAGTGAACAACGAGCTCTTTGCTCCCAGAAATAATGATGGGCACAAAGAGCAACCGTATCCCAGGCGCAGGGGATGGTTTTGTGGAAATGCAGCTGCAAACTATGAGTCCTGCTGGAGAGAAAGGTGGGGAGAGGTATTTTAAATCAGTGTGAGGAATGAGGAGGTTACTGTGGTCCATAAACCATTTTGCGTGGGAACAGATTTTTAGAGCAATCTCCTGGGCCAGCTGGGAGCAAACCCTTCTTCAGAGCTTTACCTGGGATGGAGATATGCCTTATTCTGGCTCTCTGCTGAATTAATCTCTTTTTTGTTTTCCAGACTATGGAGAATAACGGGGGGTTCTAGAGAAGGATTGACTGGTGCATGAATATAAGAGATTAGAATGAAGTATCTCTGCTCATTAACTCTCCTCTCATCCCTTATGCACTCTCTGGGCTAGTGGGATAACAAAGTGTGTGACTAATGGGGTAATAAAGTCTCAGTGACTGCAACCAGTGATCCATTGCTATGTTTGCTCAGCCTTAGGCACAGCTGAGGCCAGGCCAGCAGGGCAGGAGACTCCAGTGAATACTCCAGTGATGGTGTCCTTAACTTGGGGCTGGGCCATGGCAGCCAACACAGCTCCTCAGGGGTGTGATTTCGACACCAAACCCACCCTGGAAATGACCAGGATGGGTTTTTCCTTAGGGATGACCCCACCAAAGGCAAAGGTGGTCAGCTCAGTGCTTCCAGGCCAGTGGGAGCAGAGCAATGTGTGACACTGCTGGGCACAAGGATAGAAATTCCTATCCTGTTCTATTCTCAGAGCAGCCAAGCAGTTTTGCTTGCAGAACTGGGTTCTCTCCATATTCCTAAACAAACAGCCTCAATACAGTGCTGCTCATGCAGAGACCATCTGCCTCAAGTGTAGTGGCAAACTCAACCCACAGAAAGCACAATCCATCTAACTTATTCTTAAATCCACTCTGTACAGGATGATTATTTTTTTAATTCATTTTATAAGACTAAGAGTCCAGAAAAGGGCATTTCTGGAGGGTACTTTTCTAGAGAGGAAGCAATAAATTCAGTGTTAAACAATCCCTTGTGCTGTTAGGTGTGCAGGGGCCTCAGTCAGCTGGGCAAGCCTGTCTGTAGTGCATAATATTTCCAAATAAAAGCCATCTCCCTATTGGCACACAGCAGGGTTGGTAAAGGGAGGGAAGGAGGAGGAGAGAGAGATGTATGTGCACAATAAAGCAGGATTTGTCTTTTCATGAACTAGAAAGCCACCCCTTCCCCTTCACTGGACATGTTCAAGGACGGGTTTGATTTGAGCTTGGCCTAGTGGAAGGTGGCCCTGCCCATAGCAGGGGTGTTGGAACTGGATGATCTTCAAGGTCTCTCAACCCAAATCATTTTATGATTCTGTGAACTACAAATCACCTCTTGGAAAACACAGGGAATCCCACAACCCTCCCTTTCCCTCTTTTGCTGTGTTTGAGATGCACAGTTATGGATGAAGGGTCTTGATTTAGCTCTTCTATCATTTTAAACCACCTGTGTCCCACCTCTCCCAAACCCTGCACACACTTAGGGCATAGCAGTATTTTAGCGAAATCCTCTCTTTGTGGAATGCACATTTCTCCTCTCCGAAAGCCACTAGAGGGCATTGGCCAACCGAAGGAATATCCAGCAGGGTTATCACCGACTGCTAAAGAAGTTTTGCGGGCCAGGAACGGTGACACGTCCTGTCTCAGCCTTGCACTCTGTCCCCCGTGTTTGCCTGCAGACCCACAGATAAGCAATGACGCACGGGAGCTGCTTTTCGCTGCTTTTATGCAGAGCTCTGATCTGCAAACACACAAATGTTCCTTGTTACAGCAAATGAAAATGAAACCTGCAGAACTTTCTTCAAGTCTTGTGAAGGAGCAAAGTCCTGGCTGTGTTTTTGGCTCTCAACTTTATTGGGCTACACTTTGAAGTGTGTCCTAGGCACTCAGTACCTTGGCAGTTCTCTTCTTCTGACAGGTTAAAAAAACCCTGAATCTCAGCTTTTCTACTCTTCAATATTACTGAATGGTTCTTGCTCCATGTAAGACAGCACGTGTGATTTCTGCTGCTAGACCACAGATCACAGAATCACAGAATGGTTTGGGTTGGAAGGCATCTTAAGGGTCATTTAGTTCCAACCCCCCACCGTGGGCAGAACCCTTCTGAAAGAGCCTGGAGCTGTTGGGCTCGGAAATGTCCCTTCCAAGAACAACTGCACAGCCACGTGTCAGGAGCACTCTGGCACCTGAAGTCTTGCCTGACTGTATTCAAGTTTTGTCTCTGAGCTTCAGAAGGAACTAAAATAACACAGATCAAAGGCTTTGGGACATGAGATCTTTTTAAAGGGAACACCTCAAACCACTTCCAAGAATTACTCAGGTGCTGAGAAATGAAGTCTTAGAGTGCCTGATGCCTGGGCTGGGGGTCTAATCCTGTGTGCTCATGGGCCATGGGGCAATTTTGGGGATGTCACAGGGGGTCACAATTTCTAGTTGCCCTCCATTCCTGGCCGGGGCTGAGCAGAGCTGGGAACCACTGGGGATATTGCTGCTACTGGGACCACATTAGGAGTTTAGTGACTATGCACGTGCCTCGACTCAATGCTAAACACCACAGCCATCCCTTGTTTGTTCCCTGCTGTGACACCAGTGACAGGCTGTCCCTGCTCCTGCCCACAGCCCTGGTCTCCACAGGGCAGCTGTGGCCATCGGGTGCTTGAAACCTCTTGTCACAAGTTGCTCTGAAAGCCAAGCTGGACATTGCTCCTTTAAATTCTTCCTCCACATAAGCCAGACCTGGACCTGCTCCTGCAACATCCAGGAGGAAAAACCTCAGGCTGCACCCACAGGAGCAGGAGAATCAGGTGCTGGAGATGCACAGCCCTAATTCAGGGTCATTATCACATCTCCTGTGCCAAGAGCAGCGTTTCTTTCCATGTTTTGATGACAGGAACAGCTTGTGCTGCTCAGCTGTGATTTATGGCGCAGGATAAGAGGGAGGCGGGAGCCTGGCAGCACACGGACAGGGCACGTGTGCTCCTCCTGTGCCCCACTTGCCTCTCAATATCCAAGTGCCTGGATAGAGCTGCTTGTTCCCTGGTGCTGCTGGGCAAAGCTGTGACCTCGGGAAGCTGTGGAAAATGCTGCGCTTCACACAGGGTTTGCTGTGTGGAGATGGCAGGTGGAACAGCACTGTAATATCCAGTGGGAAAACACGGCTGGGCACAGTGCTGTAATGCTCACACAGAATGTCCACGTCCTTTTCTCCAGAGCTGGCTGGTGAGGGTGCAGCTAAAGCAGGGAATGAACTAGATTTTGGAAAACCGGTGCTCCCCGCGTCTTTGTGGAGAGCAGAAAAAGGAGACAAGCGTGGCAATAGAATTATCTCCTGGCTCCACCACATGTACGGTGTTCAGTGATGTGTAGGACCAGCCACAACACACTGAGCCATCTGGGGAGGTAAGGCTGTAGGAGCTGTGAAACACAGCGTGGGGATGCAGGTGTCAAATTAGTGCCGTTAGGGATGTCTGAGGACTACCTATCCCATCCCATCCCACCCTGCTGCATCAAAGGGGCACAGATTTCCTGAGGTCTCTTGCCAGCTCACCAGCCCCATGGGGACATCTTCATACCCTTGAGTACCTCAGCTGGCCCAAAACACAACAGAGCTGAAGAGCTTTAAAATCACAGATAAATCAGAGATAAGCTCAGCAGTGGGGCCCTCAGCCACACCATGGCTGCATAGAGATTTTCTGGTTATAGATATCTCCTCATCCAAATCCTGCCCTGGGGCTGCTGTTCTTTATCAGAATAACCTCCAACACCTCTATAATTGAAACTGTACCACTCCTTCACTGATCATTCCATTGCTCACTTGCCGGTAAAAGTGATGGGTACTGGGAGTGTGGCTACAAGGGGCTCCCTTGCCTCCTGACAGCTTTTCAGCCTTAATTACCAGAGAGCACTTTGGGATGCTTTGACTGTGAAAAACACTTAAGGACCATTAAGTTCTCATCTCCATTTACTCCAAAGTAGCAGCCAAGTATTTATTTCCAGAGAAGTGTAATAGATAATAGTTTCCCATGCAGTGTATCTCCGGGGTTTATTTTAGAGGGAGAGCCTTCTACGGTATTCATCCTGGTGGCAGGGTTCTCCTGTAATGTTTTACCCTGGTGTGTGGCTCATGTGTTCCCCAAAAAATCAGGTCTCCAGGCAATTTCAAGCCTTTCAGCCTCCTCAGCTGGACTGACCTGAAAGTCCCCAAAGCCTCTGTGCTTGTGACAAAATATTTCAGCTCCACTGATTGCAGATATTCCCACTTTGGTGAGTTTCATGCACCAACCGATGTAATGGAGTCAGGCATGCCCAGCACTGGCATTTTTGTCCCTCGTTCAGCTTCTCTGGTCAAGATGTAGGTGCATCTATGGGGTTATTTTGAGCATTTACCTTATGGAGGTGGTTTCATCCAGCTGAGGATGTCTGTGCCAGGCCAGATGTGGAAACACAGCCAAGCCCCAGGACACTCCCACCTCTCCTCCAAACCCAAGTGAGTCGTTTAAGCCTTATTTTATTTTATTTTACTATGATGTCTTAGTGAGATACATGGTGCCTCTGGTCCCATAGAGGAGGACAAGCACTGCCCAAGAGCACTTTGGCCAGCTGAGAGGTTGGGAGAAGGAGGCAGCTGCCCAGCAGATGGCAATACTGCTATTCACACAGGAGCGGGCTTGGAGGGATAAAACAAGCTGATGGATATGTGTGGATTAAGCAGCACTGAAAACTCCTAGTGGTCATAGCTGTGAAGGAGTCATAGAGTTGTAGAATCACAAAATGGTGTGGGTTGGAAGGGACCAGAAAGATCATGTAGTTCCAGTGCCCCTGCCATGGAGAGGGATTCCTTGAACTAGACCAGGTTGCTCCAAGCCCCATCCATCCTGGCCCTGAGCACTTCCAGGGATGGGGAATCCACAGCTTCTCTGGGCAGTGTCTCACTTCCCTTACCGGGAAGAATTTCTTCCCAATATCTAATCCCATCCTGCCTTCTTTCAGTTTAGAGCCATTCCCCCTTTTCGTTTTAAAGCCATTACTCCTTGTCCCATCACTATGTGCTCTTGTCCAAACTCACTCTTCAGCTCTATTTGAAGCCCCTTTAGGCACTGGAAGGGGCTCTGAGGTCTCCCCAGAGCCTTCCCTTCTCCAGGATGAACACCCCCAATTCTCCTAGCCTGTCTCCAGAGCAAAGGTTCTCCAGCCCTTGGAGCATCTTCGTGGCCTCCTGCAGGTCCATGTCCTGGAAGCATCAGAGTTTATCGCAGCCTCTGTGCCAAGAGGAGTTCATATTTCCTTTGAAGCTGGGGGCTGGAGAAGCCCTGGAGGAGTTTCCCACCTGGTTGGAGATGTTCTCTCTGCAAGACCCTCTGGCGTTCAAAGCGTGGCCACTCTGCTTTTAAGGGGCTGCATTTTAGAAGGAGTGAAACCACGTGCAGCCCTCAACTTTCTCCCTGGGCATGGAAGGGCTGAGACCATCTGACTGTCTGTACTCCCCGGGAAAAACGTGTCCCAGACCGCTTACACCGAGCTGGGACTCCCGCCCCGTTTGGCAGCGGGCGGGACTGCTCCTCCCCACCCCTGGAAATCAATGATTTATTGACCCCAAGTAACCCATCCCTGCACCCCCCACCCTGCTTAGGGCTTCACCACCCTCTTTGTTTTCTTGGGTTTTTTCCTTTTTTTTTCCTCTCCACACAGCCACCCCGTCTCCACCCTGCTTGCAGCACCCACAGGCGCAGCATTACTCATCCCCCCCCGCTCTCGTTTCGTTTCTCGGTGCCTGCACGCGTTGAACCGCGTGTGCAGCCACCAGACCAGAAAGCATTCCTCTCCGGGTGGCGGAACAGCCTCCGGAAAAGGGATGAGTCATTTGGGCACCAGGGGCCGGCGGGGACGGGGACAGGCTGTGACGCCAGGCTCGGCGGCTCCAAACCTGGCGCCGGGCGGGAATGAGAGTCCCGAGGACTTTTCTCGTCAGGAACAGCTATAAAATGACGGATAGGATGGACTTTATCTTCGCCAGGAAAAAAAAAAAATACAAACAACAAAACAACGCAGGCGCTGCAGGGCAAGGTCAGGGCAGGGGTGTTGGCTCTGCAGCAGTGAGAGCATTTCTGCAGGGATCGCGCCTGTCTTGGGGGCAGGAGCTTTGGGGGGGGAAAAAAAAATCCCTTTTCTCATCTGTCTGGCTGATAGAAGGAAAAGGCAGGTTTGCACCTCGTGGCTGAGCAGTGTGACACTGCAGGGAGTCCCAGGCCTTTGGCAAAGGCAATAAAGGCAATAAAAATATCCCAGGTGATGCCTCTGCATCCCTGACTTCTGTCAATGTAACACTTCCTCTGCCCGTGCACATACACTTTGCATGGAATTCAGCAGAAGTTTGCCAGAGCTGAGGTTTTAACTCAGACCTAGAGACTGGCTTGGCTTTTCCATTAAAAGGGCACAGCAGAACTGGCAATTATTGGCATCTTCCTGTGGCCCACTTGAATCTTAGTCTCTCACTGGTATGTGATGGGAAAAAAAAACAAGGTCCTGCACCTGGATCAGGGCAATCCCAAGCACAAATACAGGTTTGGTGGAGAATGGGTTGAGAGCAGCCTTGTGGAGAAGGACTTGGGAGTGCTGGTGGACATGACCTGGCAATGTGCACTTGCAGCCCCAGAAAGCCAACCACGTCCTGGGCTGCATCAAAAGAAATGTGCCAAAAGGAGCTACAGGAGAGCTGGAGAAGGACTTTGGACAAGTGCGTGGAGTAGTAAGGCAAGGGGGTTGCCTTTAAACTGACAGAGGGCAGATTTGCATTAGATATTAGGAAGAAATTTTTTACTGTGAGGATGGTGAGGTACTGGCACAGGTTTCCCAAAGAAGCGCCAGGGCATCCCTGGAAGTGTTCAAGGCCATGTTGTATGGGGCTTGGAGCAACCTGGTCAAGTGAAAGGTGTCGGGGGGGGGGGGTTAGAACTTGGTGATCTTTAAAATCCCTTCCAACCCAAACCTTTCTAGGATTCTGTAATTCCCCATGGAGATGCCCGTGTCAGAGGCTGGTTGATGGGATACAGCACCCTGGGGCTGTTTCACCCTGGTCTCTTGGGGGTAATGGGTCCCTGGGTAACGATGCCCTTTGCTGGGGCACGGCACAAAGTCATCGCTGTGAGCCAAAAACCCACCAGTGCAGCAGCTGTATGCTGGGGACTGTTCCCTTCCCAGTCAGAAAGCAGTTCATGTAAGAGGGAATTATAGGCATATATCCCATAAAAGAAAAAAACCCACAAGCAAACACATCCTTCTGGTTGGGGAAATGAGCCCGGGTTCACCATGTGTCCCAGAGCCTCTTTTCAGTGTTGCTGCTTTTACAGCTCAGCAAATAATTTGTAACAAATAGTTTATTCAATTAATTGAGCTTCTCTGCTCTGGGGGTAGATGGCAACCTTTAAAAATGGATTGCCAATGGAAAACTAGACAATGGCATTCTTTGACCAATTTCCCTTGCTTTCAGGTCAATGGCAGGGGTTATGATTTATGCCTGTGCTGACAGACACAAACCCATGGGAGAGGTGTGTTTTTGCCTATCTCGATTCCTGGGATTTATTCAGCTTTTGCTTTGTACCATGGGCTGGCTCACATGCTCACCCCCTTCTTCTTTCTGTGCTGTTGCCAGGACCAAGAATATTTTCTCTGCTTTTCCCCTGGGGTGCAGGACCCTGGTGATGCTTCTTTTTTGCTGCATCCTTCCAGGTGCCATCCTTCCAGGAATGCAACGGAGGGATGAGAAATGGTTTGTAACTTATGAGGGAAAGTGGTTTCCAGGTTTCCCAAGATTTCTCCTAAATGCTTCTGGGTGATGTGGAGGCTGCCATGACTGTTGTCTATTCTACCATCCCACAGAGAGAGGTAGCCACCATCCACAAGACCAGCAAGTTCAGGAAAAACCCCACCTGGACCCCAGCCCTGGATTTTTACTTTATATTTAGGGAAAAGAAAAAAGGTTCTGGTGCCACACAAGTAACGCTGGTGGAGCAGGAAGCAACTCGAGCAGGATAATCATCAAATGCCTCTGCAAGGTGATGTGCCAAGGACACTGCCATGGCACAGCTGAGCAGGGGCACCTCAGGACCCTCAGGATCTCCTGGCCACGAATCTTGCCAAGAAGCAAGAGGTTACATCACATTTTTGCCTCCCTGAGATGTTTTCTGGGGGTGAGAAAAGCAATGGGAGTCCCCAGGCTCAGGAGAAGCCTCCTGGATGACACCAAGCTGGGACAAGGGCTGCTCCTGCCGTGGTAGGATGCTCCCATTTTGATGCTTGGGGTGGGAACCCCAGCACACACATTAGCTTCAAGAATGGATCAAAAGGACCAAAAACAAAGAAAGAAGAAGCAACTGTGACATACAATGCACCACACGCACCCATCATCCAAATTTCTGAGCCACAGTAACAGATAAACAGGGTGAAGACGCTGCCATATTCAAACAAAATTCTTTTATTGAAAGTGTAATGGAAATTTCTTCATATTGCTTTGATGAAATGAGAGACAGCAGCTGTAGACAAATATGCTTTTTTATAAACAAATGCAAATGGATAAAGTAAAAATAAAGCATTTTTTTTTAACTTGTACCTTTAAGCAACGTAATCACAATATATACACAAAGAAAGCTAAAATAAAGCTATGTTGAAACCAAAGCGTTTCAACCAATACATTAGATAATTACAGATTGTGTCAATAAATACCCAGTTTTTAAACTGTTCAACAGGCGACTTTTTACACAGATACCGAGCAGAAAAAAAAATTATATATTTACAATTCAGTGCCCTGGGAGAAAAAAAAAAAGAGAAAAAAAATCTTTTTTCTTTCTTTTTGGCACCAACACAAATAAAAATAATAAATTATTGAAAAAAATCCACAAAGGCAGGACTCAATCCCAATCATTCATTTAAAAAAAAGTGTGTGTATATATATATATATAAAATATATGTATATATTTTATATATATAAATATATATATATGCAGAGAAACCTAGGAATGTCATAAAATATATTAGTGCCAATAAATACAGAATGGTACCAGACTTTCAACTGTCAGTATTTTTGATGCAGTCCTGAAGGAGAGAAACTACCACCTAGGGAGATAAACTGAAGGGGGGATTTTACAGCCTAAAGAAACGACGACAACGACAACAACAACAAAAAAAATAATAATAACAATAATAATAGTTATAATAATAATAATTATATATATATATCCAGGAAATCCTCCATTCTGCCAGTAGTATTCCTACAGTCGCCCTCCTGCCCGGTGGGGGGTCCCCGGGGTGATGCTTTGCGGGAGGATACGGCAGCGAGCGCGGGGCGGGGACGTGGCTCCGCTTCCGAGTTGACCGGCTCAATTCCAGAGAAGATGTACAATTAAATAATAGGAATAACAACGATTGGAAAAAAAAAACAAAAAAAACCAAAAACCAAACCCCAAGCAACCCAGCCTTCACCATATTCGTACGCCAGAAGTTTCCTAAATTGCCGGCAGGTTTGCAAGAGGCACCCGCGGATGAGCAGGTCCCCAACAGCACCATCCCTGTCATCGGGGATAGAAACAGTTCGGCCAATAGAAAAATCCTCAAATCCATATTTTGGGGTTATTTCACCGTGTGTCTCTGCACTCCTGGGAGTTCCTTCCAGCTGCTCCCAGGGCAGTGGGGCTGGGACACCAGAACTGTGTCCTCCCCCAGTGCTGGTAATGCTCGGAATCACTCCCATCACCAAATTTTCCAAGGGGGAATTTAAAGCCAACAGGTTTTAAATCCGTTTTGTTTTTTCCATACCACTGGTGTAGGCACTTAGTGTATCACTGACATACAGATTTTATGTCCAGTTACATCGCGTGGCCAAATAGTGTCATGTTCTCAGACTGATTTAAATAGCAAAAGGCCAAGGCAGCCTCCAGTATACTTCCTAAACACGATGATTTACCTCATTTTAAAAACCAAAAGCCTTCAGTTTTTCAGCTTTGTCTTCAGGTATTGTTCTTTCTTCCCTCAAAAACTGTACTCAAAGGATAAAAAATCCGTAAACCTCATATCCATCTGTTTTACTTGAATCACCTGATTCACCTCTATAAAGAAAGAGTACAATCAGCCTGATCCACTGGACTTTGGAGCTGCGATATCCTCGGTGTTTGGGAGTCCTAAAGAGCACTTGCTGAGGAGCTTGAGCACAGTGTTGCTGTTTTGGCTTTGCTCTCCCAAAGCCCCCCCAAGGGCTGCAAAGGTCCTTATCTTTACACCTCCCCACTGCTGCTAACAGTTCCCCTGCACATTCAGGCACCATAACTGATGGGGAAAGATCTCATGGCCAAATCCTCAGGAAATTAAATAAATTATAAAATAATTTACAAAAAGGGTTTGGGTTTTGTTTTGTTTTGAGCTAGTTCTTGTTATTTCTTAAATAGTTGAAGTTTTTGCTTGTTTTGCTCTCCATAGGGATATTACGGAGACCAGACACCATCTGAGGGCTGAGAGAAACCAAGGAATGTTGCACAAACGCTTCCCCCGTCCCTGCCCTCCCACCCACTTGTGTTCAGGATTTTTAGAAATGTGAAGTGAAGACCAAACAGCCAACATCATTCAGACTCAGAAAAAACAGGGTCATCTTCCTGTTGAAGACCTTATTGCCCTTCCAGGTCATCGACAAACCACAGTGCTATTCACGTACTACAGGTAGAAAATAAATAAATACAGATATATTATGCAAAAAAATATGATTGTACACATAATACATCTGAGGTATTACCAATTTAAATAAGGTTTCATGCTAGTTCAAGCTTCAGTGGCTAGTTAAATTCTGGAATTTGCAATAAATAGATGAAGAATGATTATGTATATAGTGTATGGATCTCTTCTGTAAACCTCGTCCGATTTAAACGCAAGAGCGGGTTGGGCTGACTCTTACGCAAACCACAAATTTTCACAATAAATACAGCTTCAAAAAGTTGTCGTAAAAAGTTCCTGCAACACTGAAACGTTTCTGGAAGGGGCTGTTGTGTACGACTGGCAACATTAGCGAGGAGTATTTCTCAGCGGGTCTTTTCATACAAAACACAAGGAAATTCTTATGTGAAAGTCTTTTTCCCTCCCTCCCCATCCCATCATGAAAGTTTAGAAATTTTTGCACAAACAGCGAGAGAACTGATTGTAGCTGCAGTATGTCAAAACGTCCACGTTCTATAAAGACCAAAAATAGTTAATTTGCTTAGAAAGTCTTTTGTTGTTGTTGGGTTTTCCTCCTTATATTTGAGAAGCACATTGTCACCCGTCCGGTGAAAGTTTGCCCATCCAACTGTTCTTCCACTTTCCTTTCGGCTCCAGTCCTTGTTGCCTGAGCCACACGGGTGTTTCACACTTTCACCGTCTCCATCAGCGATGACTTGATGGCATCCTCCAAAAGTTGATTGTCTGTGAAAGGGGCCGGGGTTTCAGGGACGGATTCAGACAAACCAATGAGGGACTCCAAGAAACAGGAGCCCTGATCTCCGGCTTGCGGGAAGCCTGGGAAATTAGGCAACTGAAACTGTAACGCTGAGAAGTTATCGAGGTTCTCGTACTCCTTTAAGGAGTTGTAAAGCGGTCCCAAGTTATAGTCTGAGAAGGACTGGAAAAAATCCAAGGAGTCAGAGGAAAGACTGAGGTCGGCGTAGCTCTTGGAGCAGGGCTCGGCGGGGGATGAGGCGCAGCAGGACAGCCCATCGCACCGCGCGTGGGCAGCATCCTCCAGCAAACCCCCGCTGTCCTGGTTGGCATTCTCGTCCAGGCACTCCGAGAGGTGGGACAAGTGGCCAGGGACAGGCTTGGCCTCGCTGCTGTGGTCCTCAATGAAGAAGTCAGCGGGGTGGAAGCAGCTGAGGTCATCCTGGCCACGGCCACCCTCTTCCTCGGCATCCGAGTCGTTGAAGTGAAGGATGCGTGCCAAGCCGTCGTCGTCCACATCCGACTGGGATTTGTCGGAGGGGAGGCTCTCGTAGGGCTCCTCCAGGTCCTCGCTGGGGTGGGAGGAGATGGAGGAGTCTGTCATGTCACTGCTGCAGCTGTTCTCCCCCAGGGCCTCCAGGTCAGGGCTGAACTGGAAGGCAGGTGCCATCGGCACCGCGCGCTCCTCCAAGGAGCCCTTCCCTGCCGCACATCCCAGAGGCGGGAGCCGCTCCCGGAAAGGGGGCTCAGCCTCCAACACCTTCTCACTGCTCTGCTGCTGTTTCTCCAGCTCCAGCTTCATGATGGTGTGGATGAAGTGTGTCTGCACACGGGCCTGGTTGAACTCGATCCTGCCCTCGGTGTTGCCACAGCCATCCTTGGTGCAGCCGCAGGGAAAGGAGGTGTGATCCATCTGGCACAGGGAGAAGAGGTGGAGGATTAGGATCAAACAAAGTGGCACAAAGTCAAAACTGCCTGCAACTCACCCACCCTGAGAAACCAAGTAACAGCAGAGGAGGGGTTCATGAGCAGACAAAAAAAGAAAAAAAAAAGAAAAAAAAAAAGGATGCCCTGCTCTTTCGAAGGGTTGTCGTAACAAGCTGGATTTCAGTGAAGAAAATTAAAAGATTCAAAAAATATAATGGTCCAAAAGGAGACATAAGGGGGCAAACTTGAGTTTTCCTACTTATTGCTATTTATAGATATCATTATCTGATCTGCAGCAGCCACTAGAGGGGGGCTGTGGCACACACATGGAGCACCCGTGTGCACCCATCTGACTGTGCACATCCACCTACGCCACCTCCAGCCCCCAACCACCACGGCATCGAGGGAGCGAGCAGTGCCCAGAACAGGGAATACAGCTCCTCAAATGCAGCTAGGCAGGCACCCATAAAAAAATAGTCTGAAAAATATAACACACTACTTGAATACAGAGGGATTATCCCACTGTGCAGGTGGCCTGCACAGCTCGCTGTGGGCTGACGCTCAGCTGACACTCCCACGTTCTCCTGAGAGTGCTGGGAGTTGTGACACACGCCAAGGGAAAACAGAATTAAAAATAAAACCAGGGGGAGGGGGAGAAATCGCAGCCTTGCGTGAGGAGCAAGAAGCTTTCCCTTGCAGACATTCCCACGTGGCCCATCTCCAGCAGGAGACCAAGCAGGTACGGGTCTCGTGGGGACACACGTGGTGTGTGCATTCTCGCTGCAGGCTCAGGCACATCCCCACGGCTGCTCCAGCAGCACAGGGATTGCTGCACGTGTGATTTGGGAAGTGGACGCTTTCAAGCAGGGTCTGCCTCGCAGCCTGGGGAGCATCTCCAAGAGCTTTCCTCACCTGCTCCGCTCCGAGCGCAGCTGGGAGCGGATGCACTTTACAGGCTGCTCTAGCCCTGTCCTGCTGGCTCCAAACCCCCCTGCTCTAACACACAGCTGGAGCCGTGGTGCTCCCCCGCGCCCAGAGGTGAGGGCAGTACCTGACACTTGATGCCTGCCAAGCTGCAGCTGCAGGTCTCCGGGTCACAGACCTCCCGGCAGTCGCAGCCGCAGTCCTCCCGGGACAGGCGGATGTTGTGCAGCTCCCGCTTCTCCTCCTTGTCGATCTTCTTCACCCCCACGGCCTTCAGCAGCGCGCGCCTCTTCTTGGCAGGGTAGGGCTGCAGGAAGAACCCATCCTCCAGGTCCACGTTGGTGACGTCGATGTCGTCGTCGGAGATGTCGTCGATGGTGAGCTGGTTGGCCTCCTCCGACTCCTTTGTGCCGTTCATGGTGAGCTAAGGGCAGAAAATGGACTAAGCATTAGTGGCCTGTTGGGGTTACAGAGACATCAGCATTCCCAGATCAGGGGAAACGAGAAAGGAATGACCTGCCCCGCCTATGATAGCCAACGCTGGGAACAATATCTGTGTCAGAGCCCCCAAAAAACCTGACAGGGGCTGCTTCCTGGGATATCAAGTGTCTAAATCAGAGATGAAAAGCTTTTGGGAGATGCTGAGAGGAGTCTCAAGTCTAGGAATAAAGAGGTACTACCAAAAGAACAAAAACATCTTCAATGTCTTTTCCATCACTTCTCAAAGATGGAGAACTAAGTGAAAAATCCACACTGAAGCCTGTGTTTTTTGGAGACCCAAACAGGGCTAAGGACTGATGGCCCCAGGTCTCAGAGAGGCTCCTACTGAAAGCTGGACAATTAACTAACGACATCCACCAGCTTCTCATCAACTCAGCCCCATGTTCCTACTCACTTTCCATTTCAACGCTTCCAACTTCTCCTCTTTTAATTTCTCTTCAAGTTTCCCCCGACGGACGTTTTCCTGCTCCTTTGAAAACTCTGCCAGCGTGAACTGCCGGGAGGAGCTGTGTTTGCTCACCATCCCCAGGGTACAGCCCCCACGACTAGGCACGCTCGTGAACCCCTGGCAGCGTGGGAAGTAAAACACAGTGACCCGGTCAAACTCCACATTGTTCTTCTTTAGTCGCTTGGATTTCTTCAGGATGGACGTGGCTAAAAATGGGGGGAGGAAAAAAAAAGGCACAAAGTCAGTGCTGCCATCCTGCAGATGGAACAGAAATGTTACAAACAGGCTGTAAATATTACAAACACCAGGGCTCATAATTACTCTTTCAACAGGGACGTGATGGGACAAAGCTGCATCACTGCTTGTAGCAATCGAGGCTACACCATTGCTTGATGGTGTTTTAGGAGCTAACACTTCAAAGGTGGGATGAGGATGGAGAGAAAACTAAGGCAAGTCCTGCTGCATCAGAGTCACCAATGAGACTGACCCTACAAAACGGCTGCTGCTTCTCCTTCCCGCCTGACTTCCCCCAGGAAACATACATTTGCTTATTCTTCACGTGCAGCAGAGCATAACGAACAAGCAACCAGCCATCCTAGACGTCTGTCTCTCTAAACCCACACACCCTGCCCCACATGTGGTCTGTTCCCAGATGCTGGAGCACTGGCACTCCAGCACTGTATGGCTCCAGCTTTTGTGGCATGGCAGAAAACAGCCCAAACAGCTGTTTGTTTTTTTTTTCTGGTACTTCCTTTCACCATCCACGGGGAGGAACTCTGAATCTATAGTTTATCCTCAAGAGACTCATTTGAGAGCAGCTGCAAAGATGTTAATCTTCGTGCAGGTGATCCCAGGGTAAACACGGCAACACATGACTCTGGTTTATCTTAAACTGCTGAAACATGCTACACACCATTTAAAGGGGAGCCTCTCCAGAGATACCTGGTCCTGCACATCTGCACATGCAAACACAGCAGATGTAGGGGGACTAATTAGTCAGGGCACGTTCAGAGTCAGTGAGTTTCCGCGAACGTAGATGGCCAAGAAAGCAAAGCGAGGCACAGCAGCACTGGGTCACACAGCTGCAAGAAAGTGGCAGGAACGAGAGCCAGCTACACCCAAATTTGGTGGTGGTGGGTATTTTTGGTCCTATTCTTTGCTGATGCATGGGTGCTTTGGTGGTCACCATGGAAATTACGGGAAAAAACAACCCAGAAAGGATGGGTGACTCCTGCAGAGCTGGGACCGAGCCCCGTTGTTCAGGTGGAAGAGCCACAGGCAAGGAGCCAACAAAAGGACTGTGAAAACCCGAGGGGCTTGGCTGGTTTGGCCTGGCCCTGAAGGCTGGGAAAGTGCAAGACTGGACAGTTAGCTGCACCCACATTTCACAAGTCTCACTTGCCAAAATACAGTGTTTCAGTTTCATGGGGAAAAAAAAAAAAAAGAAAAAAAAGAAGTGTTCACCCAGCTGTGTCAGCAGCTTGTGCTCAATAGCTGGGGGTTCACACTGGGCGCTGCAGTCGCTCTGATGATATCTTTGCGCTGCGCGTTGCACTTTCATAATAACCTTGACTCAATCTTCTAAAACACGAGCCCTTTATCAGAAAGCAAGTTAACCACTGCGATCATCTATCGACTGAGCTGCTGCACTTTGGCATTTGCTTCTCTCTCCCTGCACCCCCTCCTCCGAAATTGTTTTCCCATTCCTGACCCTTTTCCAATTGAGCCAGGGGATACAAAAAGTTCATTGTTTTGTCACAAAACCTGGGAAGACAAGCAAGAATGAGACTCTTTATTATTAGAAGACTTCTAAAGCCTTTTCAGACCGCTGGGTGTTTGTGTATGTCTGCTAAGCGGACCTTAACTGCTATATACAGTGAGTGTTCAGTATAATTTACTAGGCTGGACTATTTCTCCACCATGAAGATGTTCCTCTATTGTATCTTTTATTTTTTCCTTCACGTGGCAGATAAAGGTTTTACAACCTTGCCTCCTGTATGTTTTCCTAAAAGCTCTCAAAACTGATATTGCTCGGAAAACAAAATAGCATTTATCTGTACTAGCAGCGGAGGCAATGTCAAACATGTCATGTTCTTTGGCAAAGTACCCAACTTATGTAGGAAACGAGTTCTGAAATGGTAATTACACTACTGGTTAATCATTTTTTAAAAAGAGTGTTACGGGCCTTTGCTGTCTGATTAGTTTCTGCCTACGGAACAACTTGACAGGGAATTGAGGGCTGGTGGGATGGTCCTGCAGCATGGGCTTGGAGGCACCCACATGCCTCTGCACACCCAGGTCCTGGGGTGTCTATTCCTGGAAATTTGGACTTCAGCAAAAACACGATAAAGCAATGACAAATACTGGGAGGAAGGGCTGAAGAAGACAACCCTGAGGATGCTGGATGATTAAAAATTGGTGTCATGACAGGCATTACAGCCACTTCCACCCATAAAGGTGCACTCCAAGGGGGGACTCTGCGTGGTGAAAACCCACCAGCATGCTACAAAAAAAACCCATGCAGAGGCACAGCTGATCCCAGGAAAGGGGCTGCTGGAAATACTCACGGGTGAAGCTGGACGTTAAGGCAGAGCTGGGCTTGGGCTCTCCATGGGAGCTCTCCTCGTCAGTCTCCCAGCCCGAGGACGCTGAGGAGGAGAGGGGGGAGCAGGAGGAGGAGGAGCAGTAGGTACTGTCGTCCCCCAGCTCTTCATACTTCCTTTTCAATACTCCGCTCATGGTGACGTCGTATTTTTCATATACCTGGAAAACAAAGGAGAAAAGCAAAATGAAGCAAGGGAAGTACTGGCAGTTTCTGATGATGAGGAGAATGGCTTTAACCCCTCCCCCCAACAAAGCTTGTCCACCAGATCTGCTTGGCCATGCAGGTATGATTCCCAAAAAGCGCTCCCCCCAAAATACCACACCTTACTAAGCTCACTGTGCACACCTGCTGAATTTCTCTACCATTTTACAATGCTGGATTAAAAACGACTATCCCAGACAACAAACTGTCCAGAAACCAATGCAATCAACACAAATGTTATCAAACAGTAAGTATTACATTTTGCTTACTAATTCTTTTATGTTCACTCTCCTTACCCAGATCGCTTTCTATGCAGTTACAGCTTTAACGTCTTGCTAATTACAAAAATAAGCCAGTTTGCAGAGAACAATCTGTTGGCATGATTTACTTGCTACAGCCCCCCGGGGAAACAGACTTATTAAATGAAGCACTGAAATACAAATATATCAACTGTGAAGAACAGCCCTTCTCCTCACGGTGCCTTTCATAGTCAGTACCCCATTCAATAAGCTATTCTTGTTTAGGCTGGGTTATGTATCAAGCATAGTAGCAATTAAAAACAATGCA
This sequence comes from Myiotriccus ornatus, assembly GCA_036023395.1. Classification (NCBI taxonomy): domain Eukaryota; kingdom Metazoa; phylum Chordata; class Aves; order Passeriformes; family Tyrannidae; genus Myiotriccus; species Myiotriccus ornatus. Next base: position 4,276,461 of record JAYRBT010000082.1, on the reverse strand, counting down.
GCTAATTAAAAACAAAGGAGCTCTGTATTTGCCTAGATTCCTAAATTTCCTGCATACTTTGCCTCTGCTCATCTTAAAGAGAAAAAAAAAAATAGAAAAACTGAAAATAACTGTGTTGGATTTTTTTAAACTTTGCTTTTATAAAGTTTGTACAATTTCAGGAGACAAAAACAAAAGAAACAAACACAAAAGCTACAAACTTTGCCTACAATAGGTTTGGACAATGCTCTAAGGCACATGGTGTGATTCTTGGGGTGGTCCTGTGCAGGGCCAGGAGCTGGACTCGATGATCCCTGTGAGTCCATTCAACACAGGATATTCCGTGATTCTACTGGATATCAGCTCCCACCCAAGCTGGGATGCTCCTGCAGCGATGATGGACCATTCCACCTTTTAGACACTGGCAACACCACCCCAGCTGCCCCTGCTTCTGCAGAAGGCTCTGCCAGCTTATTTTGAAGCCAGTGAGCCATTCCCAGAGCTGAGACTCAGGCTGCTGCCAGAGGGGTGACTTGCTTCAACCCCCTCCCACCAGGCTGTAAGACACAATCACAGTGGCAGAGATGCAGCCCCAGCCCACAGACTCCTTCCAGCAAGGAGGGGAGAGCCCCAGCAATGTGGGATGCTACCAGCCACCCCATAATACACAGAAGCCAAAGCATGCCTAAAATCTGGACAACACAGAGAGTAAACAGCCCCACGATGGTGACAGTGCAGATACAGGGGTATCAGACACCCAGCCCCCATCCCCTCCCACCACCTGAAACTCCTCCACAAACCAAATTCATTCTTTTCAACCTTAACACTTTCTCACCCTCTTTTGCATGTCTGAAGTTAATTTAAGTCCCTGAAACAGAAAAAAGAACACTAAATCTGTCCTTCTGACAGCCCTGAGAAGGCAGTACAGACACTACACCAGCTTCAAGAACCTCCCCACGATGGGATTTTCAGTATCCCGAGAGCACCGTGCAGTATCACGTTGCAGGATGGGAGCACATGCAGTACCTTCCAAGCCCTGCACCAACCCTCGCTAATTATGTTTACCATCAGCTTCCCAGGAGACAACAGTTCCCTAAAAGGTCAGAAAAGTCTCTGGATTAAGCAGTCCCCTGGCCTGAGGAAGTTAATTATTTGCTGCAGCACACGTTTATGGGGCCAGTACATCCCCCACGGCCCCCTGAACCTGCGGGCTGGGGAGAAGTGATCCCTCCATCCCTCCTCCTCCTCCTCCTGCAGACCTGGAGCTGCAGGTGGTTTTGCCACAGAGGGGCTGTTGTTTTTTTGGCCTTAATCCAAAATAGATGCAGAGAAGGTGGATTTGGCCACCCTCCAGCCCCAGCAGCACATGTCCTACCCGACACCTGGATTAACCCCTTTCCTGCCTGCTCCACAGCAAAGCTGAGCTCACAGGCAGCCACGACACCCAAACCAGCAACCTGGCTGCATTTACAAAACATTACAATTTTATTATTTTTATATATATGCCTTCTGCACTGCCTCACGTTTGCTTTAGGAAAACAACCAGGAGCATACAAACCCTCCAAATCCAAGGCAGGGGTCCGAATCAAAGCCTGGGCTGCAGCCAGAGGTTTGCAGACCCCATTGTCCACCTGGAATGGCCAAAAACTTTGCAAAAAAATCCCACAGCTGGCTTGAAAGAGCATCAGTTTATGCCACAGAGCAGCCACTCGCTGCTCCAAAGGACACCTCTGACACTGCCAGTGAGGAAAGCCACTGTAGCCAAGGAAGGGAAAAAACAGCTCCTCAGAAAGCCCGTAGGGGACACATCCAACAGCAAACAGCCTCAGAGATACAATGCTGATCACATACAAGCCTCGTGGGAGACACCGGAGGGTGGTAAAGCAGCCAAGATCACTCTGCTGAGACCGGGATAACTCCCAGCTCCGGACCAAAGATGCCACCCTGACACTCAGGTCACCTGCAAACCCACCAGCCCCTCAGGAGCCACATCAGATCCCCCCCAGATCACAGCACAGGGAAAACCGAAGCGCTCTTCTCAAGCCAGAGAACTGAGCTAACACAAACAGCAAGCCGGAGCCAAGGCAAGCTGTGCAGAAGATGGTGCAATTCCATTTATTTATTTTTTAAATACTATCGTCAGCCAGAAGGATGAAGGGAGGTGTGTGCAGCTCCCATCTATGAGAATGAGCCAAATGCATAGGAACACCCCACACACACACACTTCTGACATGCTATCTTCTTCAAAACACCTATTGTTTTCTTAATGCAAAGTAGGTGTTGTGCAAACGGGATTCTCAATTAATGGGAAAGACCTGGTGAACATGTTGCCCACCAGCCAAATACATTAATTTTCCCCTGTAATGCCTTCCCCCTCATTGCTGATTTATGGCTCTGATGTTTTCCAGGTGAAGTTTTCAAATCCTTCTCAGGAGGGATGTAGTTGGGCTGCAGCCATTGGTGCCTACTTCTATCCATCCCCAAAAAATCCTCTAGGTGGGGGTATTACTGTCAAAGCCAAAATGATCTTCTCCTCCCCTCCTCACCCCAGCACATGGGAGCAGAATTCCTGCCAGCAATTTGGATGCTGCCTTTAAAGTCCTGTCACCAAAGCTTTTGACCACTCAGCCAAAAAAGAGGCCCATTTGGACACAACTAGGATATTTTAATTGCATTAATTTTGCAAGGAACCTTAAATTCACAGCGATGTCTTACAAGGAAGCCCTAAAAATGTCCACAGTAGCATGGAAAAAATAAATATCTATATCTAAGCTTGCCATTGCAAATCCCTGCAGGCACTGCCGAGTGCAGAATTTTACCACCTTCTCCTTCTCTCTCTCCTTTTTTTTTTTTTTTACATAACCTGAAATAAAATAATCCTATCTTCCTTTTAGTTGCCAAAAAAGACATTCTGTTCTTGGCTAAGACTTCTTACTCATCTATTTTACTGAAAACAGCTTTTGGAACAAGTACATAATGCAATGGATCAAACCCGCAGGAATTCCTCTCTGGCACCAGAACTCCCACTATCCTGGGAATACTTTCTAACAAATATTTAGCCCAGATGTGCATTCCTTTCTTTCTCTCTCCCTCCTTTTTTTTTTTTTTTTTAATTTTAAAGTATTAAAGTTTGGGTGGGGGCAGCTGGGAGGGGGGGATATCTAGTTGGGGGGAAGGGAACAGAATCTGCAAAGTCCCATTTCTGGCGCTCAGCAAGTCGCAGGGTAAAGCTCTAATACACTGGAATGCGAGGAATTAATGTTTTAACTATCCTCCTCTTGGACGACGTCTCAACAGTAAATATTTCGAGTAATTTAGATTTAAGAAGGTTTGGCATTTGTTTAGCCAAGCGCAGAGGAAGGCAACTAAAACTCCTACCAGTGTCCAGTCTCCAAGAGACTGCACAAGGAGGCATCGTGGCTTTTGGCAGCGTTATGAGGAGATGTTTCAGTGTTACATTTTGGGGCTGTAGATGTGCTTTGAAGCGACAGGCGATTGCTGCAGTGCAAGCAAAGCAAACTCCTCACAGAGAGCCCAGCAGCTGCCTTTGCTTGTGCCATGGTATTGCAGGATAACACCTCTGAGCAAGGGTATTTTAAATTTTGAGGGTTCTGTTGGTGAAGCATCCTAAAGAATGGAAGGATCCCAAATCTTTGCATGAGTTATTGAAAGCAAAGTTTCTTTTGCCAAGCAATTTGGGTAACACCAAGAAAACAACAATCCCTGCTACCCCACAAACCTCAGTGCAATGCACTGAAAATATTTGTTTTCCAGTGACTTTTTGAGCTGGCTTGCTGACTTTAAAGCACAGCCTGCAGCCCGGGAGACAAAGTGGGCTCGTGCGAGTACACCAAGGTGGACTCTCCCCGGCACACCTCCCGGGACGAGGGCTCGGGCGCCGGGAGTGAGTTAACAACTCTGCTGAGCCATGAGTCAGAGCGGCTCCCGCTCCCTCCCCCTGAGCTGCAGTGGCTGTGCAGGTCTAGCAGGAGTAAATATTAGTTTAAAAAACACCACCGCATATTTTAGCCAGGTACTGCTCCGAAGGCGACTCGTGGGGCAGAGCTGAGGGAAGTTTTTGGGGCTGGTGTTTATTTGCACTCTGCCGTTTATTGCGGGTAAAGCGACCTCGGCGTGAGAATCACCAAAAACTGGTGTGGAGCTGAGCTTCCCGTTTAGCTATCCCAGAAATTTGACGTCTAACAGCAGTGGTGATTCCAGTAACACCTCTGGGTTACTTAATAATCACCACGCTATCAACACGGATTCATTGCTAGCTCATTTAACTATTTCAATTCTTTGCATATTTACTTAAGTGGTTTCCCCAGTGCCGCTGTGACAGCCTCCACAATGACAACATTTCCCCATTTTGGGGCTGATGGAGCCAAGGTGAGTGGGATCATCCCATCAGGACCCTCCAGGGGACAGTCCCACGCGTGTTCCCAGCCACACAAAGCTGTGCTTTCCAGTTCAGACCAGATTATTTTCACTCAGCTGGGTCTAAGGTTTCATAACCTTGCTCTGGTTAAAAATAGCCTCTGCCTACTATGCAACAGCACAACCCAAAGTACCCCGTGCCATAGAGCAGGAGCATGAATCAGTCCAGAGCACCACGAGTTTATTCTCCTGTCAGAGACTGAACAGGCAAAGTGCCTTCCCTGAGAAGAGTATCAGAAGTCTTTACTCCATCTCCTCATTTTTGGAAGGCCACAAAGGAAAAAAAAAAAAAAAAAAAGGCTTGTCAGATTTTTCTACCAAGCCCTTATTTCTCCCTGACAGCTTGAAAGGTAAATAAGAAACATTAGCAAACACATTAAAGGTTATCTGACACGGCCCGAATGAAAGGAGGCTCGGATGTACTCGGCGCTGATTGTGCTGTAATAAACAGGAAAACAGCGAAGTGTGCTTTGTCTAGGAAAATCCTCTATTTGATCACACCTCATGAATAATTCACACCAGGTTTCCATATTTGTCCTCCTGTAGGTACACGCTGTGCGCTACCTTCCCTGCTATATATACGCACGCATTTCCTGCGCTGAATTATTAAAGGCTTTGCCGGGAGCTGCGGAGTCTCTCCGTGCGGAGAACAAACTAACCCTCCTGAAAATAACCCCGCCCCCCCACACCCCTTGATGGGCTTTATCTGAAAACTGCTCAGCAAACTAAAATGATTTGCATGGAAATAAAACAGAATAAGAAAATAAAATAATAACTGGTGATGAATTCCTAGTAACAAATGACAAGACTGGCAGGGTTAAGGGTTGGACTCGATGATCTTAGAGGGCTTTTCCAACCTTAACGATTCTCTGATTCTGTGACTCTGAGGTTTGTAAATGGCCGTGAGGGTTATTCTCTCCATCCATCCCACCCAGGCATTCCAGGCGTTAGCAAGGCTGAGCTGCTTTAGGAAAGGGCTGTCCCTATGTGTCAGCCTCTTCCTACAGCGACATTATGTAACTCGGAGGTGACAGACACTTTGGAGGATGCCGGGGGGAGGGGGAGGCAAGCAAAAAAAATTTACAAAAACCTGAGAAAACTTAGTAGTTTGGGGGGGGGGTGTTATTCTTTCCCTACCCCCCTCCCTTTTTCTAAGGTGGGCGGTAAAATCC
>JAYRBT010000082.1:4153922-4261882 GCA_036023395.1 Myiotriccus ornatus | reverse complement strand
ACTCAAGCAGGGCAAGCAGTGCCCTGTGAGGTGGAAGCTGCAAGGGAAAACTGCCACTGAATAGTTTGTATGGCAGAACACTGAGCCTTTGGTAATTTCTTCAGCATAACCTGTCCCCAGTGCAGTGGGGCAGCTGGTCTGGGCTTTGATGTATCTCACCCCACCTGAAGGTTATTTTCCCCAACCATCCTGTAAAACTGAGGAGCTGCATTTGTGGTTCTGCTCCCTAACTTTGTCAAAAGAGTAAAAATGTAGATGTGTTATGGAGATACACTTAGAGATACACTTACTAACATAATGTGCACTTTGTGGTGACACCTGAGGGAGGTGGGAAACTCCATAAGACAACAGGATAAATGATTGACACCTCATTTAACAAGAGGGAGAAAGGCAGATGAACATTGTCCTGCTGGGGCCAAAATACCCACAAACTCATAAGAAATAGGAGCAGCTTGGCCAGGTCCAGCTTAAACACAAATGTGCTGCAATTCAGAGAGGATTGAGGAAGGGAAATAAACCTGAGTCCTTCTGGTTTCCGTTCTGGTTTTTGAGTTCCCAAACATTTGCACATACAAGGTTTTCTCCTAAACTGTGGCAGCTGCGAAAATGAGTTCCCTCCTCCAAGCAAAAGCCAAGATTACCATGTAATGACTTGACCTCAGGAGACAAACTCCTGAGAAAAGGACAAAAACTGTGGCAGTTTCCCTGCATCGGCAATGTGCACATGCATGTCCAGACATGGGATTTAGGGGAAGGCTTTGGTGAGCCAGCATTTGGCTGCACACAGTCTGGAGTGCAACGAAAAGAGGAGGCCCTTTGTTTCATAAAACGCTATTTATTTTATTTTTTTAAATAATCTACTCAAGACAACAGAAAGAAAAAGGTGGCAAGAATAGTACAAAAAAGGAGGTTGAGTTCAATTCTAAAAGTTAATATTGGAGGAGGCCTGAAATAGCTTTTCAAGATTCATCTACTGCCCACAGGTGTGATTTTTCTGTTCATTCATTGACCTGAGGATTCCCTGCCCTGCCAACAGTGCTGTTGAGGTTGTATCATGCATGCTGGAAAGCATCACGGCTTCAGCTCCACGGAGAAACGCTGCAGGGGAGAAATAGTTCTTGAAGTCAAGCATTATAATTTACTAACAGGTTTATTAAAATCTTATTAGAAGATTATTTTTTAAAGTCCGTTTTACACAGCTGTTGCCCTTCTGCTGCTGTCTAATCCTGGAAAATCTCAGTGAATGAGTCATTTGCACTTACTATCTATTACACCCTCTTATTATAAGCCTGAGTGTATCAATAGAACCATAACAGTGACATAAAATATCCCACATGTCCCCTTTTGGAGTCTCTTTTGCTGTTGGAAGAGAGGTTCCTCACCCAAGGGTTTCATGGAGAGGTTCTTGTGCCCAGAGGGACTCAGGGAGCATTTTGTTTGGAAATGACCTGTGAGTTAATTACCCCAGCCCCGATCCTTAAGAAGAGGTTTTTAATGCATGTCTCTTGGATTTGATCAGACACATTGTGGAGGGTCAAGGATCTGCAAAGGACATTCCTGCTTCCCAAAGGCAACCTCAAGCACCAAATACTGTTGTCCAGGTGCTTGCACATCCTCAAAAGGAAGATATCTGGCAGGGATAACTGAGGGCCACATTGGTTTTTTGCTTGTTTTTGCCATCTGAAGGCTGTTGATTATTAAACATGACCTCAGGACCCTGCACCTCTGCCTTGTTTGGCTCCAGGACATGATGTTGCTATTTCCATGCAACCATTAAAAAGAGAGTGAAGGAGAACTTGATACAAGGGTGTCAATTCCTGGAGCAGTGTTCGTTAGCAGGAGGTGCAAACATTGTCATATAATAAAAAGTAATATTGATAGCTACAGAGTGAGATTTCATTCCCAGCTGTGTCCTCTCCCTTTACCCACTGTTGAGTTTCACCATCTCTTTGGTGTCGCAGCCCCTGTGCCACATTCAAAGCCCCAGACATGCACAAACATTCCCTCAGCCCTTCCTCCTCCTCCTCCTCTTACCCACCCAGGAGGACTGATAGGAAACAGGGGGACATGTGAGGAAGCTGCCCTGTCTCCAGATGGGCTCTCCCTTGTTGGGCAAACCATGTTCTGACATCGCAGAGCAACCCTTTCCTCTGGGACAGTTGTGCAGAAGGCAAGGGAAGAGATTTGCTCTGAATGTAACTACAGGAGGGAGGAAAAAAAAAAGCACATTCAAGGTTTAAAATTGCACTTGCTGCAGGGGATGTTTCCATTGGCAGAGTCTCCAGAACCAGCACAAATGATTCAAAACATTTTGTTAAATGAAATTCTCAAATTATGTCAGAGCTGAAGCTGCTTTAGCAAAACCAAAAGAGAAGGAAGGTTGAAACCAAAAAGAAGAAGAAAAAGAATTATACCATTTGACAGGGAGGGATTAGGAGCTTAAAATTATATTTATAGGCTATCCAAATATTTGAAAGCTTGGAAATTCATAGTTCCAGTGCTTTAGCTCAGCTCTAGGGGCCTGCCAGCCTCTTAGTGCAAGTCACGCAACACAGTCAGCTGGGCTGGACTCACTAAACTCGTGAACCCTATTTTCTGTTATCCAGCCCTGGCTCCCATTTCCTGTAGCCTCACAGGCAAATCCCACCACCTTTGCCTGCCTCAGTTTCCCCCTCTGTCAAATACAGAGGATTCTATTCTCCACTGTAAAGCGTTTCGAGATTTGGCACTGGGAAGAGCAGGGGAGTGTTTTGGTCTCCTCTCCCATGTGGCTCAGCACCTGTACTGTGTGGGTCCTGACAAAGCATCAGACTGATTGTTCCAAGACCAACAGCAGCTCTTTGTGTGACCTTTTGTTACACCACCCGTTTCTGTCGGACACAGAAAACCCGTGGCTGAGGATGATGCTGTTGAAATGCTGTTTTCTTTCATGCCTCTTGCACCTGCCTGTTCCTCCAGGGCTGTGCAAAATAATCACGTCTTTGTCACAGCTCCACTAACCCACTTCATCTGTATTGATTAATAGGTCATAATCCTATTTTAGTGAAAACATAACCGTGCCCATGGCTAGAGGATTCAGATATCACCAATGTGAAGATTACAACCTCTTACTCTGAACACAGAGAGTGAGACGGGCTGTCAGAACAAGTGCACTTGTTAAGAGGAAAATCAATAGTAAGCTATTTGGGGAGGGAAAAAACAAATCCCTACTACCACAAATGCATTAAACACAGGCTTCAGTGATCCAACTTTTATAAGCCCAAATTAAACATGACCATAATAAACTGTTTACTTTCTTTGGGTTTACCCAGTAGAAATGAGCTTCCAGTGTGCTGTAACACCCATGACAATGCAAGTGCTGGGTCTAGTTAGTGGGAATATGGTCAATGTTGTTAAGTTTTGCCAGAAAATACTTCAATACCCTCCCCTCCTTTCCTTACCATTGTAGCTAATCACGAAGTGTTGGAGCTGTAGCCTCAATTAGTTACATCCTTGCTGAGGAGCTGTGGTGGCTCATGAGGGTTTGGAGAACGGAGATGAGATGTCCCACCCTTTCTCTTCCCTTCCTTCCCCCTGTTTCACCTCACTTAAATCCCGTGCTGGGACTGAAGGGACATCCATGCCAACCAATCTCAGTGTACTTTTGATGCCCAGGGCAGTGCTTACCTTCTCATCCCCCACTATTTGCAAGTTTCCCAGGGACTGCTGGTTATTGCATGAACATGCAGCCTGGGGCATCAGGGAGGGATCAAAATCCTGTGCTTTTCAGGCAGCCCGTGATGTACAGAGTGCTAGTTTCACCCACGGTTTTCAGACAATGATGCTGCTGTGAGTTTCCTAGCAAGGGTGCATTTAAGCATGGGTGACCCTGCAGCTCTGCTCCCTCTCTGGAGCCAGAGAGACACAGATTTAACAGTAAATAATGAAAAAGAACTAGATTTCCTTTGTTATGCAGCTCATTCAATGAGGTTTCCCACATCTGTAGGACTCACCACATCTTTTATGAGATTTGACTGTCAGCGAGATGTTATGAATCCCAGATGTTAAAATATGGATTTATTTATAACTCAGAGCTTATAATAGAGCACTCAAAAAGATTGTATCCAGCCCCCCTCCTCAAAAGATCTTCCTGAAATAAAAGTCTTAGCTTTTTATTATTTTTAAATTATTATTGCTATGTGATTTATCTTTGGTATTACCTCATTAAATGCCCTTTAATTATTGTGGCTTTAGGACTGGTGTGCATTTGGCTTCAGGGAGCACTGGGCAAGGAGAGCTCAGAACCAGTTGTCCCATCCTGAGTGAGACTGTTGCTGCTTGGAGGCTGGAGGACAGTGTGGGCAGAGGGGTGGGCCGGGGAAAAATTCAGCTGCGGGAGTTCCTTGGCAAAACCATCAGCTGAAGGCACAGCCAGCTCTGGGCACCTGCAAAACTTGGAGCTGGAGGTGTTTGGTATCCATTGCAGCCCCGAGGAAATGCTCTGGTCAATAAAAAAGCGGTTCCTCACAGCTGGTGACCATTACTCCGAACACAGCGTTGGACACGCCACAGCTGCTATCCTGCCGGAAGATGGAAATGTTTTTGGAACCGCTTTTGGAGCATTTGTTCCGTTAATGCTTTCTCCCTCCCCCCTCCTCCCCCTTACTTTTCAAATCGCTGCAAGAAAAACCTGCAAGTGGAAGAGGAGGGGGCCTTCAGGGGCACAGGCTGTGTTGAGGGTCAGGGTGCAAATATTGCTCTGAGTTTATTCTCTGGCAACACCTCCAGGTCCCAAAGGAAGCTTGCAGTGCTGGGAGCTGTGCGCTTGCATGCAGCAAGAGACACTCTCTGTCACAACCATCCCACGCTGCAAACATAGAGGACAGGTCTGAAGGGAAGTGTAAAGGGTCTCGTTCTGCACATGAGGAACAGAAAGTCAGTGATTTTACCTCAGTTCACACAAGATGCTGTGTTCCCTCAGGAAGCAGGAGACAAATGTTTGAGGCAGGGGTGCCTGAGAGCAGCTCTCCTTCCTGTCCTTCCTGCTCTCTCCTTTCCATCCTCCCTGCTGCCACAGCAGCCCCTGCTGCCTTCTTGTTCAGCACCTTGTCTAGATTTAGGAAACCCTGTGTCCCATTCCTCTCCCTTTCTTTCGTCAAGCTAGGTCATTTTGCAGAGCCAGTTAGGAGATTAGATCCAGTTCAGAGATAGCAGAGAGCATCTGGCTGGGTGTGACACTGCCATCAATCCCTTGGGTGCCACCACTGCAGAGATTAAGGATCAAACCCACTGTCCACCTTGCAAAGGTGCTCCAGCTCCTGGATCGTGTCCAGACCCTTCCAGCTTGCAACTGATGGGCTGGAGCAAAGTTGGTGCATGGCATCCCAAACTCCTGCCTCCAGGCTAAGGGTCAGCTGGACAGGCGGGAAGCTCTGCTCTCACTCCTCACCAGGTCCACCCTTCACCAGAGAGGGTGTGGCTCTGCAGCCTTCTCTCCTGGGCAGGGCATTTGGGCATTTAAAAGGCGAGGTAGGAAGGGGGATGCCTTGAAGTCATACTTGGATGGGGACCTTGAGCTCTGCAGAGCTGGCGACCTGAACCTCGTCTGCACCACATGGACGATGAAGTGATGGAAAGGCAGGAAATCTTCTGTCAGTGCTGACACCACACAAATCTCACAGTGCTGTGAGGAAGAACGCCGAGTGGGTAACTGGGAGAAACTACCTGGGCCTGGCATTCCCTGGCTCCTGGGATATGGTATGGAGAGGGCCAGAGCTCAAGTGTAAATCAGCACAGCTCCCTAAGAGGAAAATCTTTGGAGGGGGTTTATGGGACACTTACCAGCCCGTAAACATTTTTTTGGCATATCAATTTGTGTGTCATAAAACTTAAAAACTTCATCACCCTAATGTTTTCCACCCTGCAGAGAGCTCTGATCTGAACATGATATGTGCTCAAGAAAGTTTGCCAGCAGTGTGGTGTTACAAAACTTGTGAAATGCCTCGCTTAACCACAATATTAAGCATTTTCTAAGCCACATACCTATGTATTACAAGGTCTTTCAGATGGAGTTATAGACAGCCTGTGGGTCATGAGATCCTGACCTTGGTGTTTTTTTACTCCCTTCTTCTCATGAATTAACTCCTGAACTATTGACTCTCTGTTGAATGGATAGCAGAGTTCAGCCACATTTTACATGCAAGCTGCTTTTCCATCCCGTATCTCAACAACTGCAAACCCCAAGGACGAGTAAATACTTCAACCTCGGCCATAAAACTGATGTGTTGCAAAATGAACAAAATGGTTTAGTAACTTACAAGGGAGATACCATCAAGCCCATAATGAGCCAGTACTGAGTTATCCTGTCCCTCTCCTCAGCAGCGTGGCTGGGAGAGCTGTGAGCAGATCACCCCTTTGCAGGTACTCAGATTACGCCTTTTATCTTGTTCATTGAAAGCAAAATCTACCTGTGGTTGTGCCAGATCTCAGCCTCATGAGCCCCCCCGGAAGGGGAAGACTGACCTAAGAATCGCAAGGTTTTCAAGGAAAGTCTTCGACTTTGACGTTCTCTTCTTGCCTCCTGGTTTTTGAGTCAACAGGTTAAGCTTTCCTCCACACCCAGAAAGGCCAAAAATTCATCAATAAAATAAGAAGTTCTCAAGATCTTGGGAAGCCCCAAAAAAGCAATAAAAGCACAGAAATCATTGAAATTGTCAGTACCACGTTAGCACATCAACAACCACACTCTGCTGCTGTAGCAGGGTGCAAATGGGTATAGTAAATGGGCTACAGCTGCAGTTTGAACCCCTATTTTGTCACTGAATAAACAAAAGATCCAAAAACTTAACGTATAACACTGGCATTAGAAGCTGTGCAGGCTATTTCTACATTGCACATCCTACTAGGCAGAGACCTTAAGAAGTCAAAACTGAAAACCTGAAAATAAAAGGTACAGTTTTCTTGGAGTTACAGGTCAGATGGAAAACATAGTTTAAGTTCTGGTAAAGAAGTTCTCTTTAATATCTGAAAGTTGCTTGACTGAGGAGTGAAATAACTTCAAATCTTCACTCCAAGTCTTCCTAGCCAGCCTGGCTCTGAAAAACACCCCTCTGTGCTCCTTTGGCATCAGAGGCGAAAAGTTTGAAGCTTTTCATGCTGATTCTTCATGTCTAACTGAAAATTAAAACAACATCCGCCTCCCCACTCCAAAATACAACAGAAGCAGTGGTGGCATATTAATAAATATTCTCAGCAGAAAATACTATGAAAAAACAGTAGGCTGAGCCTCAAGGCAGAATATTTCCATCATCTTGGCAGGGTAAAGTCACTTTGCAGATTAAACTACAAAGGAGAACAGAGCAGAACTGAACCTACCAGGTGCAGCACAGGGGTGGTAGGGAGCTGGAGAGATGTGTGGGGTGGCTTTGCCTGCCTTCCTGTGGATGTCTGTCAGGTACAAACAGGGCAATAACAGTTCCCTATCCCGGACATGGCTTATCAGGAGAGGTTGATGATAGATGAACGCAGGTCACATCCCGGCTGCCTACACATATTGTCACTGGGGCACCTCTGCTACAGAGATCAAAGGGGCTTCTGCTACCCCAGGCTGGCAGACTGGTTCCTGCTTCCTCCTAGACCTCGTGGAGGGAGGTGATGGCAGCACATGAATTAGGCTTGGTAGTAGGTGGTCTGAACACTCCAGTAACTACCCAGAACCTGGGCAGGGGATCAAACGCTCTGCCATGGTGACCAAGGAGTTACCTCATTCCCTGGCATGTTTTTTGGTCAATGCAAACTCTCAGGCTCCAATCTGGGCACAGTTCAGGGCATTGCATGGGCCAGGGTGTGTGACCTTATATGGGTAAGACCACTCACCATGTGGGATTTTCGGAAAGGGGTAGGGCAAACGTAGCTCTGTGGATATGAGCCGTGTCCTTGTACTTGTCCTCAGGGCCATGTGGGTCTGGGTCAATCTGGCCCTGTTTGGTTTCCTGCTGTAGCCACAGCCAGCATGGGCTGCCAAACCCTCTGACTGGAGTTAAAGATGACCCCTAAATATTAAAAAATATTAAAATGACAATAGGCAGCTAAATTGACATCACATTTAGCGAAGCATCAGTTCAGACATGGCTCCTAATGTCTAGAGCCTTCCTTGAGCAATGGCCAGACACACTGAACTCCCTTGCCTGCCTAAAAGTCCTTAAAAACTGATGTCTTGGTTCCTAATAAAACATCAAGGTAAGGGAATAAAAATAATAATTAAAAAAAAAAAAAAAAGAGAGAGAGAGAAAGAAATGGAGTAGATTAATATTTCCCCAGGTTTTCTCAGCCAGCCCATGTGTCTCTGAGCGGAGATCAAGGCTATGTGTGTTTGGGATGTCAGACATTTGCCTGGGATTTCAGCCTGCCGCAGCCACAGATGTTCTGTGTGCTCAGCCCATCCATACAGAGCATTTTCAGCAGTCTGACAAGCCTGGGATATTCATGTGCTGCATAATTTTTTTTTTTCCCCAGGAAATCCTGTGAGAATCCTACAAAGCGGGAATAATAAAATATACATGATACACCAGTGTTCACTGAACGCATTAGCCTTTGCTGCACTTCATCTCACTTCTTGCTCTCTCTCTCTGTCCTGGCTAGAAAGTCCTTAGGACACGGAGTGTGTCCCTGAGTCCTTAATATTTGAAGGATGCAAAGGAAGGATGCTGGAAGTCCCAGCTTGTCTTGGTCACCACATGCCTCTACTGAAGCTGACTGGGCTCTCTGAAGAGGGAAAGGGGATTTAACCTAAAGAAGATGGCAAAAAGGGTCTTCTGTACTTCAAGGTTTGATTCTGCACTTTAATTTCCATAAAGACAAAGGATGCTAGGAAAAAGGGAGAAGGAACATTAATGGAAGCACATCAGAAAGATCATGCTACGTGATGAGCATCTGGATTCATCTTGTGGGCTTGTTTGGAAAGTTAATTTTCGCTTTCTAAGGAGCATCCATGTTGGAAATGCCATCTCAAAAGAACGAGAGAAGGTTTTAAGACACACACACAAGGCAAAGCTCACTGAGACTGCAAAGAAAATCAGAATCCTCCCCAGCAGCAGAAGAAGAAAACTAAAACTAAGAAAGCAAGTTTAGGTTAGCTATTTGGAATAAATTCTTCCTGTGAGGGTGGTGAGGCAGGGTTGCCTGAGAAGTTGTGGATGCCCTTCTCTGGAAGTGTTCAAGGCTAGGTTGGATGGGACTTGGTCTAATGGAGGGTGTCCCATCCCATGGCAGAGGGGTTGGAACAAGATGATATTTAAGGTCCCTTCCAACTTAAACCATTCTATGATTCAATGATAAACCTCTTATAAGATGCTTCCAGACTTTGTTTTAACATTTTCATGTAAGTTTGCCTCCATCGTTTGCCTGCAATCAGTCATCCATTTAATAAAATTCATTTTACCAGGAAATCTAAATATCTATTTTTTTCTTCCATTCTGCTGAAAATCGCTCCAAAAACATCTGGGTCTGTATTACAAGAGGTTCCCCCTCATCCTGCATTGCTCTTGTGACGTGGAGAATTTCCCCTTTCTTCCAAAGCAAGGCAGCTTTGTTGGAATCACTGCTGAGGATGAGAAAATAAGATGTTTTATATGGATCTCACGTGCAACACACACAGACCCTGCTTACCTAATCAAAACTGCAGTGGCTCATAGTTAAAGCTTGTTTGGACCTGACTGAAGAGTCTGGAAAGGCCTCTCTCAGTGTCCACTGTCAAATATCCACTGTCCTTGCTCCAAGCCCAGCTGGCTGGAAAACTCCAGGGCTCTTCAGGAAGTGCTGTCAACCAGACATGTGCTGTGACAGAAAAATAGGTCAGAGTCATCATGCTGTGATCTGATTTTCAGTGTGCAGCCAAAGGCATTTTTGTGACCGAGTCTTTAAATATGTGAAGAAAAAGGGGGATGAACCTTCGGGATGCTGCGATAACCACTGGCTGGCCCGTGCCTTTTTGGCTGCACAGGTCCTCTGGTCAAGCTGCCTCCTGGAAACAGCAAAACATCCCAGGAATGGCTGTGGGTAAGTGCCTACAGCATATTAGCCAAGATGAAGCCCTTGGACACTTCAAAGGCACAAAGGGAAACCTAACTCCTCTTGAATTTCATGCTTTGGAAAATCTACCTAGCCATAGTATTTTTTGCTTGACAGGCAAAACTTAGGCTCAGGTTTCTCCTTTTTAAAATAAGCTTGACAAACTAATTAATTAAAAAAATCCAGCTATCATGTTCTGCTCTTGCATGTGACACAGTAACCATTAGCACATTAGTAGATAAATTTATCCGAGCTCAGTGGGAGGAAGTTCGTGTGTACCTGGTTTACATTAAATAGTAGGTCAACATGGTAAAATATAAAGTTAAGCACACAAGTAAGCTTCATCAGGACTAGAGAAAACATTAATGTGATTAAATATGCCATTAACTGATGATTCAGAAAAGCCAGACTGGAGGACACCATGGAAATACTCCAGATTTATTTCCTCTTTTCTTCCATTTGGATGAACACATCTAGGGGTTAAGGCAGAGAATCCAGCTAATTCCTGCAGGACCTGAAAGGCAAAGTGACAAAACACAGTGGAGACATTGTCCATGACCTGGCAGATAAAGACTGACCTGCAGAAAAACTGATTTAGCCATGAATTTTTCAATCAGGTGATCACTTTGATCCTGGCTTTCCATCCCCTGTCTAAGAGGCAGAGTAGGTTGCTTCACAGTCCTTTAGGCATCTGCTGGATTCTGGGAAAATATAAAGCTAATAGATTTATATTCTATTTAGATTTATGAATTGTAAGGCCTGGAGGAAATTATTCTTGTTTTTTATCATTCAAATGTATATGTATCTTAGAAAAAAAAAATCTGTTAAAAAATGGATGGAAAATCAAATAAAAACATTATAAATTGATTCCCGAGGTTGATAGATCTTATTGTTGAAATATATATTTTTTTTTTTTCCTAATCTGAATTTGTTCCTCTTTATTTTTTTGATGTCTGATTTATCATATCCATGCCAGGTAAGAAGAACATCCTTTGTCATCTTGTGATGACTTACCAGAATTAAGTCACCCTGTAGATGTTTTCTTGCTTTTCTAGACATCTTGAGGGCCCTGTAAGCCTTTCAGTGCAGGCCATATACATTCAAATCATTTTATTAGTCCTGTGACCCTCCCCCGTGTATTAACACTTCTTTAACTTGCCTTCTATACCCCTGGAAGATATTCTTCAAAATCTCTGCTTCTTGGGACTGTGCTGTACAGTGAATGTGAACAGAGTCTTCATTCTTCAAAATATAGATGTACAATATATATTAAATATCAATTGCCTTCAATGAGCGTAAGAGGTAATCAAGGGCCCCACTAACCCAACCTCTTCTTTCTTTGGCAGTTCCCAGATTTCCCCATCATTTCCAAACACCAGTAACGTGTTTCTCTCCAAAATATTAGTCAAAGAGGTTAAAGTGTAAGGCCAGAAAGAGCTCTGCAAAGTACCACTGGAAGCAGAGGAGCTCAGTGAACTGTCTCCTGTTGCAACTGGGGTTTGAGATCTATCAAATGTCGAGTTCTTAACAGATTTTATGTATGCCAAGTGGATTTAATCAGCTTAAAATACCCTGTGCTACCGATACCTTTATAAAGTGCCAACTCTATTAACACTGTTGTCCCTATCAACAGGGAAAAGGTAATTTTACTTTGACGGGATCTCCTTTCCATGAACTGGTGCTGAGTGGTATTGACTACATTAGTGTCTTTATTAATCTGTTACATTTGAACTGATGTAGTTATCAGGGGTTTATTATTGTGCTACAATTGATGCAGTCTCGAATTGTAACTCACAGACACCCTGGAAATAATGAAATTCAATACTAACAGCCCTTGGGCAGCTTGGTGAAAATCCTGGGGTTCAAGTTATCCATTTAGCTTTAGTCACTTGCTGCTTAATGACCACAACAAGTAGTAGTGGAAGGGGAGGTATTTAATTTTCATCACACACTAAGACTGTCAGTGGGCTCTTTCACCAACACAGTACAGACATCTTTACTGAACAATTCTTCCCTCTGTCCTTTTGCCTCCTTTATCAATATTCTACAATTTCTGACTTCTCTTTTTAAGTTATTGTTAAAATCATCTTCTCTTTCCTCTAAATGTGCCAGGTTTGACTCTGTGTGTCAATGACCCAGACATTACCCTATAGGTAGTGCATATTCATTAGGTTTTGGGGCAAAGGCAAAATATGCTCCACTGAATTTCTAATTTTCAGTTACATTTTTACTTAAATTCTTTCTTTCACCTTTTTTGGCTTGTAACTGATATAAGCCTCAGGAAACCAGCCATTTTTTGCAGTTCAACATTCATGAAACATGCACCTATGTGTATATGTACATGCATATGGATTTTCTTCTCAATCTGCTGATTTTTGTGTGCATATCAGAAAATCTACATATTTCCAGTTCAATCCCTGCTTCTGTCTAATTCAGTCAGTAAAGGAGTAGCTAGAGATGTCCCAGGAAGATAAGGGAACTGGGCTGGGGAGCTGTAAAAGCCAAGCATCTGTTGGAAAGCAGAACTCTCCCCCCATGGCAGAGGCTGATGCTGGATACCTGCCAGCTTCTCCTGCCCTCCCACACCAGGATTTTTTCAGCTGTCCCTGCAGCAACAGCAGTAGCAACTTTAACTCAGGGAAGAGAAGAAGGACTCAGAGGTATCTCAGGGGGGTATTTCACCCATTCCCATGTACCTGTGGGAACTACGGTAAAACTTCTTAGAGCAACTTTGACGTTAGAATTTATATTCCTATAAATATGTATTCCTATATATATTCCTCTTTTTCTTACCTGGCAAATAAAACACTTGTCCCCTGACTGGGAGAGTATCTTCCTTACAAGGAAAAGGAGCTTCAGAAGACCAGTTTAATTACAGGGGTGACCTAAAGGTTCAAGGTGAGGCTCTTAGGTCACATCCATGAGCATCTTCTCTGATCCATGTGGTACTTGGGGTGTGTCTTGTGATTCTTGGTCCCAGGCAGATTTTGGTACACAGATCATGAAGCCAAAAAACCAGAAATGCTATGAGCTCCCCTCTGAGAGCATGGGTGAGCCCAGGTGATCAAAGCCCTGCTCTGAACCCAAACCTTCAGCTGCTGTTAACACCGTGAGGCTGGTACCTCTCCAGGAGCAGCCATACCCATTCCCTCTTCAGTACAGCAAGAAGGATTCTTCTGGTGAAGGCACCAGCCTCGGGCTATTCAACACAATGCTTGAAGAAAGACCTTATCTGTGCAACATACCTGAAGGTAACCACCCAGGTTTGGCCAGTGTGATCTCTCTCCAGATGGCAATGGGAGCTCAGACACGTAGCTGAGCTACAGGCAGTGTAGCAATAAATTTAAGTGAATGGCTAAATATAGATTTTTTTTGTCTGTGAGCTGAATCTCATCCCACTATGCCTTGCTTCAAGCCACAGTTTACCCTTGGATTATCATATCTACAGGACACCCTGGTATTCTGAGTACAACCCTTTAACTGAAGGGATCTAGCCATCAACTGGGTGTCCTCTCCCCTTCTCCTGCTTTCCATGGGTTCCTGACTCCTGTTTGTTTTGAAAAAACTCCACATTTCTCAGGCGTCCCAGGCCAGTTCCAAAGCCCTCAAATTTCAGCCAGACTTGGATCCCAGCCCATCTGTATAGGACACCTAAGCTGACACTGCTTGAGTTTTACCAAATACCTTGGCCTCAGAGGACTCAAAGCATCAATATTTGACGCAATACCGGGGGACAACCTCCGTTCATGATAACGCTCAGTGAGTGTTCCAAGAGCTCTCCTAAGCCATTGGGTGTCATCAGTAATGTCCACAAAAAGGCCAGCACATTCTGTGGGCAGAGATCTGACCTCCTGGATCACTCACGATTTCCCAACGCTCCTGTACTGTGACAACAGTGATACATTAACTTGATAGGCTTGTGCAGGTTTGGCCTGAGGAACCTCTCCAGCTGTCTATCTATTGCCATTCCCTTTCTTGTTAGACTTGGGAAGAAAATGAGTTTTCACAGATTTCTGTTGTTGTTGTAAAACGTAATTTTCTCTGATGCAGAGCAAGCCAGGCAGAGTGAGCTGTGACTCTTTTCCTTCCTTGCTGGCTGCCTGTCTGGCATCATTTTCCCTCATAAGCCAGGCTCTTAAGTGGAGACAGTGCATCCAAGGTAAGGATATTACCTCAAACCTCCTCTCTATAAATAGGCCTGGCTGCCACCCCGAGGTTGCTTGTTCTGCTGTCAGAATGTGGCTAAATGGCCACTTACGAATTCCAACATGTGCTTGATGTGGAGATTACAGCTGCTATCCAAAACAAAGGAGCTTTCTCTCTCACATCGTGCTGCTCCCTTTATGAGGCAGTTTGGAAAACTCAGGTCTCTTGAGAGGGTTTAATCCATGGCCTGGTGCTTCTTTTGTGTGAGGACAGCACAGTTTCCTCCAGACCTAAATGAAAGCAGGATCCTTGAGTGTCCGTGGGAATACGTTTGGTGTCCTGAAAATCACAAGGGAGGAAAGGTCTGATCCCTGGGGGTTCACCTGTGGAGAAAAATGCAAAGATACAGGCTTATGTCAGCACAGCATAGAATAGCAGAGTGCAGGGATGCCAACCTGGACCCCAAAAAGGCCTCAGTGTGCAAGTGTGGAATTGCCTGCATACCCCCCAGGACCCAAAGGAAAGCCACATGGTTTGGGCTCAGGACCATGCTGATGTGCCAGTGGTGGCAGTGGGGATGTCTGAGGGCTGTGATTAGCTGAAGGTGGCTAATGAATGTTGGTTGGTACAAAAAGGTGAGGCTTTGCAAAGAAAATAATTGGTTCAATGCCCCTGCACAGCTGGGTTGTCTCACAGGAGTTTTAACAGAGCCAAAGAAAACTCTGTTTTTCTCGTACTTTGTTCTTACACTGTTTTTTCCTGCTTGAGGCATTTTGCAAAGGAAGTGGGAATGGCTGTGCTTGCTTGATGGATGTGGGAACTGGGAGATCAGGTGAAGGGGTGTTTCCTCATGTCCCCCCACAAGTCCAGGCAGGATTTGGAGCAGACTGCTGGTGTGGTAGTGCTGAAGCATGGCTAACACAGAAATAACTTCTCTTTCAGCTCTGGCGATGGAATTTGGGCCTGATTTATTCACGTGTGCTTGGCTGGCATCTCCAGCTGCTGCTGTGGCTCTAACCAAAAATTATAATTAACTTTCTCCATGGCAGCCACAAGGCAGATGGCCATCACGGGCCTGGCAACAGCAAGCCAGATGGCATGGTGAGGGTAGTGACTGAGGGGTGGCCATGGGGAAGCACGGCTGGAGCTAGGAATATTCTGTGGGTGGCCAGTATTTATATTTGCTTGTAAATTACGGCCTGCAAAATGCTTAAATGAGTCTGGCTGCAACCTCAGAGCGCAGCCTGGCTCCTGCGACCACGGGTTTGAGTCGTGCAAGCGGAGCCGTGCTCACCTCCCAGTACAAAAGAGCCCTTTGTGTGCGTTTTCTCCTGCTCCTCAGGCTGTGCTCCTCGGCTACTCCACTGTCCTGTGCCTCAGTCCTCAGCCCCGCTGCCTCCAGCCGTGCCAGTGCTGGTGACTCAGCTGGACTCAGCTCCCTGGAGCTCTTAGCTATCAATCACTACACCTACCACTCTCCTCCTGCCATCTGCTCTCCTCCTTTCCTGACATCTCCAGAGCTTTGCTCCTCACCCACATGCCATTTGGTTCCGTGTCTCATGGAAAAGCAGCACCCGGGCGATGCATCCTCGCTCTCGCCGCCAAAGGTCCTTGCTCCGGGAGAAGGAAGATGTGGCTCTTGGTGGCAGGAAGGTTGGTGATCTGCCTGTGTTTCAGCCTTCACCAGCAAGTCAGTGCCAGAAACAGTCGACCTCTCTCCACCTTCAGCATCCTAAGGGAGGGTGCACAGCCTGAGTCACCAAACAAGGATTGCCATCATTTCAGGAAGGGAGGATTCATCGTTCAGGCTCTGCGGATATTGCCTTCAGCACTCAGCCTGGCATGCTCCCATGTCCTCGGTTCCCCCACTTGCTGTGGCTGTATCAGTCCCTCAGCCTCACCACATTACATGAGAGGGAAACCTCAGCTCATGTCTGTGACCGTACGCTCGGTTTCCTTCCCACTGCACTCGTTTCCCAGCCATGGTGATAGGCAGCTTCGATTTACTGGCTCCGAGGGAGTTTTGTTTTGAGTGTTTTATGCAAGCCAGAGCGTGGCTGCAGCCAGAGGCAGGGCTCTGGTCCTGGGGGCCGTGGCATCTCCTTCCTCCCCAGCGTGGCTGTAGGTGTGGGAAGCCAGCGCAGGGCATGTCCTTAGTGTGAATAAACATCCAAAGGGATTTACTTTGCCACTTGTCTCACGTTGATGCAGCCCTCGTTAGCTGATGATTTTTGATGGAGATATGTGTGCGCTAATGGGAGGTTGCCAGGCTAGAAGTAATTAAAAAAAAAGTTCCTTTCAGCATGTTATAATCATTCTGAATTATTAAACAGGACAGAATTTTTAAAGTCTAATTCACTTTTCCATTATTTATGCTGTCTGCTTCAGTTTTATTCTGTCTTTTGAGAGTTATGAATTCACCAGAAAGTTTCACTTTCAGGTTGTGACGCTGCCGGTGTTGGAGGCTGCCAAGACTCCAATACTGCTCGTTTAAAAAGCCCATACGAGGGCTGCATCTCTCCCCGTTTCCATGAACAACATTTAAATTTCAGGCCATTTTTAGCACCGCACCTACAAGCGTAGGCATTTTTCCTGTTGCAGCAAGAGGCCACCGAGGATCAGAGGGAAAATGTCAGCACATCAAAGGTGCAGGGCAGGGAGCAGCACATGGGCAGATCTGTCCTGCAGTAGGTATGTGATCAAACAGATAAGCGTCCCTGCTTGCAACCGGTGCTGTTGTCCAGCCCCTGCTAATGCATCCCAGCTCTAGCTGCAGTCTTTGCTCCTTAAATGCTCTGAAACAAAAGGGTTTAAAACCGTAATTTACTGTTTCTTTTTTTTTTTTTTTTTGGACATATTTCTAAATCGGTTCAATATGGTCTTGAACCACTAAACTGAAGTGTTTGACTCGCTTCCAAATCGAAGTGTTCATTAAAAAAAAAAAAAAAAGAAAAAAAGAAAAAAAAAGAAAAAAAAAAGGAAAGGGGAGGTGGAGGAGAAGAAAATGCAAGGAAAAGAGAAGTGCTCTGGCAGTTTAAATCAGTCAGCCCTGTACAGTGATTTAAAACCAGCGGAGCACTTCAGGTTTTCATAAGCACTTAGCTTTGGAAGCAGTCCGAGCCGGGAACACGTGCATTTGCGGAATCATTTACCATTATTAGCGAGTTTGAATGGTGCTTGAGCTCTCCCTCTGCCCCGATAAGCACTCTGGCTGCCTGTGATTAGTAGGGTGGTTTCAAGCCTGTGCGCAGTTGAGGGTGATTATTTTCCAGCGTGCCATCGCCTGTCCCTATCTCCAAAGATCTGAGATCTTCCAAATTCATTAATTCCTTCAGCTCATCTGAATGGAAATTAGTAACTAGATGTAGTTCCCTCAGTGCAATTTTACAGCATGTGTCACAGAGAATAATAAATGTTTGCAGCCAGGGCAGATGGAGCAATAACCCGCATGCCAAAGAGCACTCCTGTGCTGGGGCAGACCTGTTATTAAGATATGTGATTGTGGAGCCTCTGTGCTCCAGCCACGGACAGGAGAATTCTGGTTTTAGATGCCCTGATGCTTCCTTGAGCTGGAAAGGGCAGAAGGACGGCGCTTGATATTCCCATGTGTTTTATAATACTGTGTTGTGTTGTGTTGCTGGACAGTACTTGGCTAACCCAAGCCCAGGGTCTTGCACCAGCACGTAGGGAGTTGAGGAGGTTGCCAGACAAAGCTGTGCGAAGAACTGATCGTTCAGGTTTACTGGCTGACCTGAGGAAGTTTGGGGAAAAAAAAAAATAACTGTAAGAATTCAGGTTGACCAAAGATGGAAACGTTTTGCTTTTCCGAGCTGAGGAAAAATCAGAAAGAAACGGTCCTGTTTCTTTGTTTTTCACTTGTAAGATTTTTGGTTCTTAACTGCTCACAAATTTTGTAAGAAATTTCTGTTGCAATAAGAAAAATGGAATTGCTTTGCCTTGAAATCATCTCAGCAATTTCCCCCCGGGTCTTTTGGTGAGGTGGTAAAAACAAAGAAAAATGCAACACTAAATTCCTAGTTTTCCGTGGAAATTTTTGACTAGCGAAAAACCACACATGGTCCAGTATAAAGAAGACATGAAATATCCAAATTTGTGCATGAAGCAAGCTGGGTCAGTGTGCAGCCCAACTCCCTGAGAGACAGGGCTTTGCAGAAGCCCAGAGCTCTGCTGCTGCCTTCAGGGAAGACCTTGGGAGTTTGAACTTTCGAGAGGGTCCCTAGATTCCTCCATGTGGAAAATCAGAACAATCTGCTGGCAAAGAGGTCAAACTGGAGGCATAAGAAAGATAATCCCCACCCCTACCTCCTCCCAGACGTGCAGCCAATGGTCTCCAGTGGCCTGGCCCACTCCAGAGCTCCCCCAAGCCCATCTCGGGACATCAGGAGCTAGCTTGTCTCTAAAAAGAAAAAAGAGAGGGAGTTTTCCCTGGCAGACAAATGATGGGAGTGCTGATACTCTCCCTGTCTCTGGGGTCACCAAGAACCCCACTGTGCTGTCAAAGCAGGGTATCAAGGGCTATGAGGGTCCTACTGCTCTTGTGAGTCCCCCCCAGCTCTTGGTCAGGTGTCATTTCATGCTGGTTCCACTCTTTGCTGATTAGTCTGCAAAGGAAGGGCCAGGGGAGGACCAGAGGCTTGGGTGTTCCTGCTCCATGGGAGGCTGCAGTCCCAGCTGATTCCCCTTCTCCAAGGCTCAGCCTTGAGTTTGTATGCCTAGCCCATGGTTTTGTAGAAATAGGTCCCTCCAGAGGATGGTTCACCTGACCCAGACCCCTGTTTTCTGGTAATTGTTGTCTCTGTTGCTCATAAAAATTCAGGTACCCAAATTTCAATCTTTCATTGAAAATATTTGCCTGGAAAAACTTTTATTCGATTTTTTCTTTTTTTTTTTTTTTTGCAAGAGCAAATTCTGAGAATATTTTTGAGAGAACTGCCCAAGGGATACGTCAAAACCATTAATTTTACACATCCAAGATTTCTGTGTCAGAAAGAAATTCATAGCAGAAGGTTTTCCCCAACCCCTCCATACATTTGTGAAAAATAAAACAATTTTGGGCCAGACCTAGCAGGCATTTCTTGGAAGAAGAAAGTCATTCATTTACACACTGCCTTGATATTCTACAAAACACTGAGAAGATGGATCTGAAGAGGGTTATTGCTTTTTGGAGATACAAAAAAGAGTTTGAAAGACCAAGACAGAGCTGTGATAAAGGGTGACAATCCTTGGGTAGCTGTGCTGGTGTCTTTAATTGCAGGAGTGCAGGATGAAGTGAGATCTGAAGATGTGGTTCCTATGCTGGCCACTGGCTTCCTGAATGATGCTTTTCAAGCCATTTTACACCTCTGTGCCTCAGTTTTCCCTTCTCCAAATTGGTGGCTGGGATTCAGTCCTTCCCTGCAGATACCTCTGAGCTGTGCTTAACACTCTGCTGTAAGGTCTGGGAAGTTTGTTGGGTTGTGAGGGTTTTTTGCCCCTAGGTGCCTGGGTCTCATTTGTCCCATTTTACAGTCCTAATGGAGGGGGAAAATACACCTAAATTTGCCCTGATTTGGAAGGGGAAAGTCATTCTCATTATTAAGCTGTTATTTTTATGAAGCTGTAACTTACAGGCTCGCAATACTTATGTTATAGTCGTCAGAAACCAGGATGAGATCCCATAAACCATTCTTTATAGTAACCAGATGGTCATCAAGGCTGCAAAGGTACCTGACAGTGCCTATTACAGGGAAACACCTGCATGAACCTTAACCACCTCTGTGCCAGCCCTGCCAGTGGGGTGACCTCTCCTGCAAAAGCTGGGTAGTTACTTGGGGGACACTGTCACACTCTCCCTGCCCAGACCCATTAACAGAAGCTGTCCTGTCACAGGGATGTGCCACCAACCCTGACTCCTTCTCTTTTATTTTAAAATATTTTAAAATATTATGCCCTTCGTTGGGCATAATGCGAGTAGGTAAAATAACTACTCCAGACTCCCTCAACCCCTTAAAAAACTTGGTTGGATTTTTCTTGGTTTCCTACTTTATTTCTGTCTTCCCTTGGGAGATGCCACTGGGAGGGGTCTTTGGCAAGTCCCCAGATCTCTGTGGGCAGGGCTCCCATTTCCCTCCGAGACCCTCCATGCTGGCAGAAGCTGCCAGGTCCCACCAGCCTTCCCCACGACACCGAGTGTAGCCCCTCTTGGAGGCCACTTTCCTCCCCATTTTGGGGCTCTTGGTCCTGTACCTATGAGAGCCAAAATGAGCTTGTGTGAGTATGAGGTTGGTGTTAACTCATGTCCCTTGACCAGCCAGCAGCCCCTGGGGGCATGTGGGCTGGCTGAGGGCAGGAGGATGCTCAGAGACGGTGTTGAACAGAGGATATCCAACAAAAAACATAACCCATGCCGGCACATCAAGTCCACTGACAGCATCTACATGATTAATAATTCCTAATAGCAACAGGTTCACAGCACCAGGTGTGGCAGGGAGGTGCTATTACTGAAAGGCTTATTTCATCTCTCCTAGAAATCAGAGATGGACTGGTTTTGCTGTCTTAACCAGTAATTAAGCAGAACTGGTGAAAAAAAATAAATTAAAACCCTACAGGGAAAGACACACCACTGATTTTGCAAAGGGGAATGCTGCTGTTTCAAACCTGTTTTGATCCACATGTATTCCCAGTTTCCTTACAACATCCTGCAGAAGTCAAACACTCGATTAAAATAACATCGTTCAAAACCACCCTTTCAGGAGAGAAAACAACTTCTGAGAAACAATTTCATTTTATTTGGTATTATTTCTCTTTTGCCCAAAAAAGGGCTTTCATAACCAAAATCCCCCAAACACAGCATTAAACTCTGTGGCTTCTGAGCAAGGGGGGAGTGCTGGAGCTCCTGCAGTGCCCCTGCTCCCTGACAACCTGATGCAGCCTTCACTGATGTGCCCCTGTTCTGCATCGACCAGTTTCCCTTGAAAACTGAAAAAAAGGGAGGGGGAAAAAAAGCCCTTACTCACGGGCTCTTTCCTTGGAAAGCCACGCCACGCTCAGTTTCCCAGAGGATGAGTCACTCGCTGACGTCTCCGGCATCCTGCCTCCGACTGCTGAGCCCAGGGCAGGACGGAGGAAGGGCAAAGAGAATTTCCAAAGAAAAGGCAAACATGTCTTGGCAGTGGAGTTATCAATGCCACCACTGCATGGACGTGCTTTGTAACCTTGTCTCAGCGTGCTGGTGATAGCTGGTGGTGTGGAGATGCCCTGCTGAGCACTGTGGAGGAGGAAGCGCAGCCCATCCTGCAGGTTCTTTTGCCCTAAAGCAGCAAGTGTGCTGTAGTCCTAAAAAGGGACACCCAATGGCTTGGGGGATTCCTGTAATAAGTAGATCTCTCTGCTTTCTGCAGAGTTTTTAAATTGTGAAGGTGTCTATTTTCATTATTTGTTTAGAGATATACACGACTGATTTCCTTTGTCTAAATGCTCAGGAGTGACTTTCTAACCTCCACTTTTTGATGCCTGGCTAGTATCAAGGCTGCCCAGGGAAGTGGTGGAGTCACCATCCCTGGAGGGATTGCAAGGACATGTAGATATGGCACTTGAGGACATGGTTTAGTGGTGACCTTGGGTTAATGGTTGGACTCGATGATTCTAAAGGGCTTTTCCAACCTTAACGACTTTATGATTCTGTCTGTCCTCTAAAGATCATGGGTTACCTCTGAAAACGGCAGTCAAAAGTGATCAGAGGGGGTCTGATTATTCACATTTGGGGATGTTTTTGAAGGTACTTTGGGGGCCATAAGTTTCAAGATTGCGTCTCCATGATCAGCCTTTCAGACTTCTACTTCTCCATACCCTGCCTCTCCATGCCTTGCCTCTCCATCCTCTGCCTCTCCATCCTCTGCCTCTCCACCTTCAGCCCCACAACAGAGCTTCCTTTACCCCTACCATGTCCAACAGTGACACATCCAGCCCACCAGCTGCCCCTCAGAAGTGCTCTCTGATGTCTTTAATCCACCACAGAAGGACAACTTTACATCTGTCCACCAGCATCTCCACTTCTATTTTAAACCCAGTTTCCAGACACTTCCTGAAAACAGTCGATGGCTCATGTCCCTTCCTGAGCAATCAAGTGGTGTGAGCTATCTGCATTGGAAAGTGCAGATATCCAGAAACAAGGAACAGTGGAAAGTGTTGATTTCCAGGCTATTTCAGTGTTATATTAAAGCATGACGGAAAAATAGATGCTTCGGTGTTGCCAATGCTTTTGAGCTTAGGGCTGGTAGCTATAAATAGAAACACCCAAAATTATTCTTAGAAATTGAGTCATTAGTTCTTAATATTTCTAGTAAGTCAGTGGGAGTAGTGCTACTCAGGACAGAGGCAAAAAGTGGGTAAGCCCACACAAAAAAAAAATCAGCTTCTAAAAGCAATTACTGGCCTTTTCTTGAGCAATGTTTTCACTAACAGGAAGATTTGCTAAACAGTGAGATAACTTACCCACATCAGCTGTGCACAGCCCTTTTTAGCTGTAAAGGCACAAAATTAGGGCCTCCCCCACACCCCTTGATTACTTCCCCATGACAGTAACTGAGATTTTTCTGTTCTGTTTCTGTCCCCGGGGGCAGCTCAGACTTTCTGAAAGCACTGGCCAGGGTGGGATGAAGGGGTGGTGGAGGAGGAGGTGGTCTGTTTCCAGGATTAGGGAGGTGGTGTGGGTCCAGGTGTGTGGCAAAGGGAGGTTTGATGGCATCTCATTGTGCAGCATTTAGACCCATGCATGGGAACACACGTGGGTGTCCCAACACTTTATTAGGAGAAGGTTCTGCACCCAGAGGGAGGTTGGGCACCATAACAGGTTTCTCAGGGAAGAGGTCACAGCACCAAGCCTGGCAGAGTCCAAGATGTATTTGGAAAATGCTCTCAGGCACATGGGGTGATTCTCGGGGGTGTCCTGTGCAGGGCCAGGAGTTGGACTTGGTCCAAGTGGGCCCCTTCCAGCTCAGGGTATTCTATGAACAGCAGGATTTTCTGTTGTCCACCAGTGTGTGTGTGTCAGCACAACTGCAGAGCCCAGGGGTGATTTTCACCTTGTTTTATACCTTTCCTCCTTGGCTGCAGCCAAACATGTTCAAATCGTGTCTCCTCTGTGCCGAGAGGGAAGCAGGGATTTCCCTGCTGCTCTTGCAGCACTGACTCCTGCATCTGGTCTGCAAAAGTCACTCCATTCACACAGGCAGGAAGAGGATGAGTAACAGAGCCCCAGAAGTTCTTCCTCTCGCAGATTTATGGTCCTTTCCCTGCGTGAGGGCTCAGTTCTTTCCCTGAGCAAAATTCCTAAATCAGTGGCTTGATTAATAGCTGAGAAACATTTTTCCCACCGAGTCTGGAAGGAGTTTTCACACGTTATTAGCCAAAAGAGCCAGAGAAGACATACAGATTTTTTAATTGTATATTATTGTTTTAAATTGTATAACGTAATCAGTTTTAAGAGTCAGATGAATAAAATGACCTTCCTGAGTGTTCAGTCATACAAAGGAGAGCAAAATATAAAACAAAAGATCTGAGATACTCCGTAAGTCAGAGCCTTCAATTCACAGCATGCCAAAATATGTGACTAATGACCATCTCAAATTGCATAAGGACCTGAACTAGTAGAGGTCACCTTAATTTCCTCTACCTTAACTAGTGCATCTCTGATAAGCAGTGTGTGTATATTAGAAGATGGGAATAAGCCAAAACAGAACATTCCTCGTCTGAGTGCACACAGGATGGGGGGGTAGGGGGGAAATCTCTCAGAAATTAGTATGTCTGTAGTGTGTTTCGCAGAGTGACTCCTGTTCAGACAAGCATAACATTTGCAATTTCCCTCTAAGATTTTTCAATGGGTTAAGGTTTCTCTTAAAAAACCCAAACCAAACCAAAACAAAAAAAACCCACCAAAACCAACCAAACAAAAACCCAACCAGAAATAAGCCCTAATCTATTCAGAGTATGAGGCTAGTCAAGATTGGATTTTGTAACTTCTGATGCTACATGAGTTTCAGGTTCATTTATAAGCGACACCACATTGTGCTAGAGAATGCAAGGCACAGGGATAAGGCAGACTGTCTCTGCCTTACCAGGAGAAAATACATGCTGCATTTTAAGTCTTTGTGTAGCCCAAATACAGACTATCACCACACGAGAAGAGCAGGAGGTGAAAATCGTGGTGGATGCATTTTGGTGGATTTCAAACAATGCAAGGGTGAAAATTGGGCTTTCTGTCCATCAAACACCCAGGTGTGGTTGGGGGTACTGACAGCTCTGAGTGCCAGTGGGAAAGGGTGATTCATCTTTCAGCCAAACCAGACCTGCTCCTCCTTGCAGTTCCTGACCACTCCAAGACCTTCATGGGACTCCCTTGGCCAAGAAGAGATGTTTTCCTGCTGTCAAGACTTTGAAGCTTGGGGAACAGAGGTATTAATACTTTGGTGGAGATCCATCTGGCTTTAGCTTCATGTCCTCACCTTCCCCACATCAGCATGGGAAGGAAATTACCGCGGGTTGCACCAGGGGAAGTTTACATGGGATATTAGGAAAAAATTCTTCACTGAAAGGGTTGTCAGGTATCAAAACGGGCTGCTCAGGGCGGTGGTGGAATCATCATCCCTGGAGGTCCCTCAAAGACAAGTAGCTGTGGTGCTGAGGGACATGATTTAGTGGCAGACTTGGCAGTACTGGGTTAATGGTTGGACTTGACAATCTTAAAGGTCTTTCCCAACCTAAACAGTTCTGTGATTCCGTGATTCTGTATTTTTGGAGGTCTGTCCTTCCTCCAGTGCCCAAGACCAATGTGCAGGCTGGAGTGTTTGCATGGCAGCACTCCCAGGCCATCTCTGATCCCCCACTCGGCTGGACACCAGGACCAGGTAGGGGAATATCTTATGCTGAAGACACCCAGCTGCCAGCTCAGGGTTTGACCAAGAATGGTGAGATTTTGGCTGAGTCTTCCTTGCAGAGATAAGGCCTTGCACACAGCCCGAGAGAGCTAAGGGTGAGTCCTCTTGACTGATGGGAACATGACAAACCACCAGGTCTTCAGGAATACTTTGCATCAAATTAGAGAGTTCATGTTGAACACAAATCTCTCCTGAGGTTAAACCTGACACAGAACCAAGAGGTTTGCTCCTGCAGAGGGGCAAGGTCTGGGTTTTATCGTTTCTGCTAACATGCCCTCCAGCACACCAGAACACCTGAATTTGCTCCAACACACAAAAAACCCACATTCACCTCATCACACTTTACAACTCACTACCCCTGCTGACCACCTGGGACCCTGCCAGGGTCAGGGCTTGAGAGCAAGGGGCATCGGGCCAAGTTTAGCTGTCTGCCTGTGGAGGAGAGAGTCCCGGTCTCCCTTGATGAGATCTCCAGCGACTGAGAAGGGAGACCGGGGAGACTCGCTCAGATGGGCAATTTGGGTGTCTGCTCTTGTCGGATGAGTCACACCCAAAATATTCAAAGGCATCCTACCTGCTGCAAACAAGCTGCCTTTCCCATGAAACCTCCTGTTTGCTATTCGAATACTCACACCAGAGCTGATTTTGCAAGATAGAAATCAAGGCTGTGCTTACTTTGGTGCGATGAGTGCTGTTTATCAAATCAGTTAATTTCTTTTAGTGGAGTGAATTTTCAAGGTGATTATGGCAATTAAAGTTTTGTGTGGGAACACCACACGGAAGCCCCAGGAATAACATCAAACTAAAAGAAGTTTATCTTTTACCAAGACACAAATGATGATCAGAGAAACACGCCGGGAGAAAAGATGAATACCCAGGGGTTGGAGATAACTGCACATAATTTCCCCGGGTGGTATTCCAGCTCTAGAAATTTAAGCCAGAATTCATATTTTTGTGTAGAAAACAATTTAATAAATTGTTTGTTTCATTTCCTGGAAGTTTTTCCAACTGAATCACTTTGTAGTCCACTCTCACTACTGCTGGTTGAGGGAAAGGAATCCTGTTGAAAGGGGAGACAAGCAAGGGGATGAAAAAAAAAAAAAGGCAATGATTAGAAACTGTAATTTCACAGCACAAGGGCAGAAAAACAGGGTATGCAGAGGATTGCATCCATCCCCTCTTAGATAGTCACCACCATGGGGAAGGTGAGGAAGAGGAGCTAAGGCTGGATGGATCTTGTCCCCGAAGCATCCCAGTGGATTCTACTGACCATCTCAATCCCCTCCCTGGTCTCCCTGTGTTTTTGCTCCCCGTAGGAACTGAACTGGTTTTAAGGATGTGCAGAAAACCAGCAGCACTGTTCAGGGTCTTATAAGGGCTGGCTGTGAACACCGAGTTTTCTTGTTGTGATGTTGCTCATGGTGCAACCACAACGTTTAGTTCAGCTGATAAGACATGGCAGTGTGAGCTACTGTGCTGAATGGTCCCCTAAAATCTGATTAGCAAAACATGACACTAGGCCTGGGAAACATTTATTGAATCAAGTGATTTTAGATGGTTAAAAATGGCCTTTCCCCTAAATTAAAGACTCCCAGCAGTGTCTCATTTTGACCCTTTATTTCTGTTTCAGCAAAACATGCCCCAAACAACAACAACAACAACAAACATACATCCAGGTTTCATTCACCCTCCCTCTCTTTTTTTTTTGCAAACAGCAAGAAAGAAGTTTTCTGTGTGTGAAAAACTAAATGGATGGATGTTTGCACTGATACAGCTGAAAAATGTCACATTAACAAATAGCTCTTGTCTAAAAATTGTTGAATGAAAAGATTTACTATTCTGTTCATGAAAAGATCTCTATGTGGATAAATAATTCTATGTAACTGCTCCTAACTGCTGACTGCCTTTACAATACAGCCAGCTCCCTGCAACAGGGAAGGGCACAACCTATGAATGGATCTTGTCCTGCCTTGGGCAACGTAGATGAGGGATAGCTTAGGATGTAAGAGATTTGCTCATGGGTATCTCCAGGCACATCTTCTCTGGGTGGTCTCCTCTGAGTTTTTTGAAGCAGGCTTTGCTTTCAGGAAGGCTGACATAGTTTTACTCAGACTCAAAATGTCACTGCCATGCTCTTCTGTGGGAGAGGGATGGCATGCCATGTTCTGGGACTGTGGTTACCACGCCCTGGGGCTGCACAGACCTGAACTCCCTCCTGGTCTCCTCCAAGTCCTCTCCAAGTGATGTCTTTTTCTTATTTGCTTGTTTGTTTTCCCAAAAGAATAGCCCCAAAACAAATCAAGCAAGGAGCAAATACCAAGATGGTTTTTTTCAGCTCCTGTTAGACCTAATGATTTGAGCCTGCTACAAAGGGAAGTAATCAATCTGTGAAGGTTGTGGGACCTGCTGGGGAAATTCCAAGGGAGTTTTGAAGTGGGATGACCTACACTCTATTTGGAGGAAGGAGGTTGCATCCAGCAAACCAAAGTGGGAGCAGATACATTCCTTTTTCCCAGTTCCTCTCTTTTCCTCCCAGTTTGCAGGAGATTTCTCAGTTTTCAGGTTCAGGGGAGATTGGAGAAATTGATAGAAAAGGATTTTCAAACACAGAAAATTCATATCCAGCTCAGGAAGTCCCTGAGCTGCAAAAGGCTGAGGCTGGGGAAGATCCTTGTGGCAGCATCACCTCCTGCCCCAGTTCTTACATCCCTCTTGGGGCATCTGTGCTTGGCTCCTGCTGGGTTCTAGGTTGGCTGGACCCTTTTCTGGCCCAGTTCAGCCCCTCTCTCATGCTCAGCACAGCTTCTGCTTCGAAGTATCTCTAGGACCTGAGCTCCTGCAGGGTGGGTAGCAGAGATGAGGGTAGGTGGTGTTCACCACCAGTTCCAAAGCATCAGTTATTCACCTTTGTTTACACCATATTCTTCAAACAAAGACTGACCCTTGCACAGAGCACTTTGCATAGGATGGAGACCATCATTTTTGCTTTGGAGTGGGGATTGGAGACTTCTGTGGTTTTATACTTCTTGTTATTAACCCAATTGGCTACAGTGTCAAGCCCCTATTTGTGTATCTGTGAATATATATATAAAAGTATGTATGTGCTTGTGTGTTTGTGTGTGTGGCACATAACAGCTCAAAACTGATTTCTCCCAATCTCATTTACTAAATATTTTTAAGAAGTAAATGAGTTAGGGAAAAGCTGGGAGAACTGGTGAGTATGCTAAAAAAGAGTAATTGGTGTTTTTTTTTCTGTGCAGCTCCAGAAGTGAAGCAAAGTTAAAAGCACAGAACAAAAAACACCAAAAGACCAAAAGCAACAATAGAGTGTTTTCCTTCCTGTATGTTTGTTACAGTTCTTGCTGGCCATGCAAAAAAAAAAAAAAAAAAAGCCCAAATAAAATCTGGCACACAGGTCATTATGTTCTTTGGAAATCAGAAATAGACTGAGTGGGCTTGGTAGGCAAACACACATTTCACAAGCTCCTTCTTGTCACAAAGCCAATATTTGTTCAGGAGAGAATTCTTCCTTTGGGTAATTAATATTTTTTTGCTATTTATTGCTCACTGGATGGATGTTTTGGAATGTGTAAGGAAGGGGGGAAAACCTGGCAGCGTTCCTTGCAGTTATTACACTGCTGCTGAGGCCTCCAACAAAAATCACAGCACCGAGCGTACATTCCTTTCGTAAGCAAAATGGATCATCAGGCGATGGAATGCCTTCAAAGGAATGCGTGCATCATGCCTTTGACATTTTGCTGCAGCTAGAGCAGGAATGGGGGGAAAAATATGCTCAATGGATAAACACTTTCCTCAGATTGTACATTTGTTCTTGCTCGTCCGCTGCAAAGGAAGATTTCCACTTGGCACCTGGGAGGCTGGAGCTATTCTTCTTCCAAGCCACACGTTCGAGAAAAGCCAGAGAGTTTACATTAGAGAGGAACAGGAGGTGAAGGAAATTGTAAACTCGAGTGAGATGTTATAGGGCAGGTTAGATGCTGGTGGGTAGACTCACAAAAGTGGAATGTTATTGCTAAAATCTGGCTCCTTCCAAAAAACCCGTAACGTTGTCAAAGCCTTGAGTTTCGTCTGCTAGTTTCAGACATTCCAACATATGCTTCTTATTTTGTTTTTAATACTTACAGTCCATCCAGAGACAATTCATGGCAACTGTGGCTATTGTAACACTATATAAAACACAGGGTTTGATGACAACTGATATGAAGTGTGATTGGAAAAAATAATGCCCCCTGGTAATGATAATATTTCCTGCTCAGATTGGTCTCACGATAATAGGGCTGCTCCAGTGGTGTTTTCAGAGTTATACACAGGACTCTGGTATTACATTACAGCTGCTGCCTGGTTATACATCCGTGTGAATAGAAGGGAATAAATGCACATGCAGAAATACTAGAATGTTGGAAAATGAGGGCCAAAAAGTGGTGATTTCTTGTTTGGCTTGGGGTGGGGTTGGGTGAAGCATCGTCCGCTTGGACCCGGCTGACCAGGGAAACATCTTGGGGGTTGGAAGCAGATGATCTTTAAGGTCCCTTCCAACCCAAACCATTCTATGATTCTCTAATCTTGCTTTGTTTCAATGAGAAAAGTAATGCAGCCTTCAGTGTGTGTCTCCAGCATCCCGAGCTGCGCAGGTCCCTTCCCTGCCTCAGCAGCCCCTCTTGGCCAGCTCATCCCTGGGCTCTTGGCAGCCTGGCTTGGGAGGTCAGAAATAGCCCAGAGCAGGAAGCTTGGCTTTCAAAGGGGTGAGTGGATGTGGATGAGAACCAGAGCTGCTGCTCTGGATGGAGGCAGGGAGAGGGGGACGACAACCTGCCCAATGGATGGGGTTGCGGATGGTTTGCTTCATCCTGTTCCAAGAGGAAACACATTTGAATCCTTTGTTGTAGCTCTACAAGGAGTCCAGCTCCCTGGCTTGGAGGGATTACTCTTGTGTAGGAGCAGAATCGTCTCTGGCTTGGGATAACATTGCTAATTCAAGCCTGTTTATCTTGGGTTTCCCCATCTCACCCTTCTAACTCCATGGCACTTAATTCCAGCAGTGCCAGCGGAGCTAGGGAAGGGCTTTGTTTCCTGTCCTCTGGCTTTTAGCATTTAAATCCTTGCTTTTTCTGAAGAGTTCCAGGTTTCAGAGGTCAGTGGGTGTAAGGAGGTTAAGCTGAGAGACTGATTTCCTTGTCCAGAAGTGCATGAATATCTGCACTGGTGAAAAACCTGCACAGGGGGCTGCTGCTGCAGGACTGGGACACCACGAGAATCTTGGAGTTATCCATTGGCTTTCTGTGACCTGTAGCAAATTCCTTTCCAGATTAAAGACATAGATCAGTGGATGTCAGATAAGGGTAACTCCCCTTAAATATGGCTCTGCATGGGGGTGAGCTCTGCACGAGGGTGAGCTCTGCACATTCACGGCGGCTGCAGGATGGACATTGAAACCCAACATGGGGCTCATGCAAGCCTTGGGGCAGTATGAAGCTTTCAAATCTGATTCCTGCTGTTAAAGGTGACCACGACAGCTCTCAGGAGACAACTGCAGCAGGAAAAGTCCTCAAGAAAAGACGTGAGCAAAGGAGTCATTACTGAAGGAAGAGTAAAAACGTCAAAGGCGTTTTCTTATGACTCTGGGAGAGATGCGTTGGTTCTCTCAGCCTCGTTTCAGTCCCACACAGCAAAACTAGGAGGAAATGAGAGCAAAGCACTCTCTTTTCTTGGTTGGTGGGAATCTTGGGTATGAAGCTGGGTTGTAGGATTTCACCTCCAGAAAGCAGAGATGTCTCAAAGACCCTCATACCAAGGAAATGTGCTACCAACAAGAAGGAACGAGATGATGCTGGCACATGAAGAGTCCCCCAGAAATTCAGAGCTCTTGAACTTGGTGGCCCAAGATCACATATCTGACAGTTATCCAAGCAGGGGGACATAAGACAAAGCTGACAAACAAGATCTGATCTCGCTCGGAGAGGGAGGGAACAGTCACCCAGAAACTTCAAGGGGAAACTTCAAAGAGGCCAAGAAATTCAGGCTCAAGGACTCTGAGGAAATATCTTCAAAGGCTGAGCAAACTGACCCTGGGGCTGGGAACAGTGCTAGTGTCCGCCCTCTTCGGGATGACGGCAGAAGGGGAAATTTTGCAACTCTCAAAAGTCTGCAAACATGCGCAAAGACGCGTGGAAACCGGGGATCGTGCAAGACAACTGGCGTCACACCTTGGGAGAAAAACCAGCTGAGGACCCAGCGCTCTCAGGAGGGAGCAGACAGGACTTTGTCTTGCCAAATCCCAATGGCTCTGTGTCATGGATATTGGTAGTGAAATTTCCAACCGGGTTTTTATTCTTTCCAAACTGTCTTTCGCAACTGCTTCCCTGCCCTGTGAATTGTGTTGAGCTGCTGCTGCTGAAGGACCCTGGTTCCTGTCCCAGCACAGGGACAGTAAGTGTGGGGGGCATTTAGGGGGGTCACTCACTCATGGGGTCTGCCCAGGTTATTTTGCATCCCTCTCTAGAGCATCAGTCTGCTGAGTTAACAGTCACACTGTGTTCTCCTTTGTGTTTGTCTTCAGAGGTTTCCTTCAGCCTGAAGTGGAAGATGTCTGGCATGAAGGGACACAGTTTGCTCTAAGTTTGTTGGCAATGTCATGGAAACTCATTTCCCCATTGAAAATTCCAATACCAGTGCAAACCACTGCACTTCGACAGGCTTTGGGGGCAGCCCTGCAGCCTGACCTGCCCCAGTGGACACTGGGCTAGCAAAATAACCAGGAGAAGGCCTCTGGAGAAGGTGGTTCTGGAGCCACTTGCCCGAACAGCACCTGAGGGCACATTTGACCAGCACCAAAGGCAATGAGGGCATTTTCCACTAGCAGGAATGCCAGGTCCCAAGAGGAGAGGGAAGAGCCTACAGCAAGGTGAAGCACAACTAGCTTTTTTCCTGGAGTCTGCACACAGCTCAGAGAGACCCCACCAGCTCAGAGAGAGCATGAAGAGAGTCTTGGAAACCCCAGCGTTAGTGACAGCCAGCCTTGGTGTGTTCTGAGCTTGGCCAGGGCTGAATGCTGATGAAAACCCTCCAGGGCAGGTTTTACCTGCACTAAAGCTCCAGCCTTTGCACTGTGAAGGCACAGCGCTGGATGACAGGTGATAGGAAGAACAGCTCAAAGGATGAAGATGCTGGGACCAGGCACCCTGTGCACCCAAACACTGCAGAACCATAGAATCATTAAGGCTAGAAAAGACCCTCAAGATCATTGAGTCCAACCTCTGACCAAACACCATGTCAGCTAAACCACAGCACTAAGCGCCACGTCCATTCATTTCATGACCACTCCCAGGGATGACGAGTCCACCACTTCCCTGGACAGCCCATTCCAATGTTTGACAACCCTTTCAGTGAAGAAACCTGAATATCCCCTATTGCAGCTTGAGGCCATTTCCCCACGTCCTGAAGAGAAACACTGACAGGGTCAGCACAGTTTTGCACACTGGGCAAGGACCCCACTCCTCCTGCTGTCACTGAGCACCGCAGAGCACATCCCTCTGCACAGCCTTGATGCTGCAGCTCCATCCCCCGGGTACCAAGGCCGCCTCCATCCAGCTGGCACAGTACTGTGCAGGATTGGCTGAGGGATGTGATGGCAACCACATCCAGCGTGAGCTCTCTGGGGGCTGCCGCTTGCCAGGCCCTGCTGCAGCCCACGTTATCTTTCCCTGGCTGCTGTGCTCCCCTACACAGCCAGCACAGGTAGGCACCTCGCCCAGACCAGCCCTTCCCTTCCCCTCCCAAGCAGGGCAGACACCAGCACCCAGCTGTGTGGGTTTGCTGTCTGCCCGCGATAAAAATCGCGGAGAAGTGTCGGCTTTTCGGTAACGGCTGTGATATTTTTCACTCTTAGGCCTAAAGCCCTGCAAATCTCCCCTGAGCACTGCTGTGAGGGGCAAAGGAATTCCCAGTGACAGGCACAGAGAGGGTGGTTCACCCAGCAGCAAGCAGAAAATGTTTCCGTGGCCCTGGAACCAAGCAACGACTAGAGGCCAGATTATGATCTTAGCCTTACTGACAGAAGCTTGGAAGAAACCCACTGGAATAACTTGGGTTTGCCGTGGTGTAAGTGGGATCACAGTCCCCTTCTCTGCTGCCTGCACCCTTGCTCTGATTCTCGGGTGCAAGTTTGGCTTCCTGGGTGGGAATGCAGCCAGTTATTGCCAGCCAGGAAACCGGCTCGTTTGCCATCATCAGCAACCGGCTGCCAGCACTGGGACTCGGCTTTTAGCCAATATGTGAATTTATTTTTTTTCTCAGTGGTAAAGAGAGCTCTTATTACTCAGAGTGTGTGATTTTGGGGTGTTCCAGGCACAGACATCACTGTGCATTCGTTTCTCAGCCTGATTTCTACTTGGGACCAAGCACAAGAAGCACAAGTGAGCTTCGTCTCCTGTTTTCCCTTGGCCAGAAGCTCCAGGCAGTAGCCATTTACAAAGCAGGGCTCTGAAACAATCTGCTTGCCAGCAGGCATAAGCTGGCTTCTCCAACAAGGCACTGGGTAGGTTGAAATGTTCAAACAAGACTCATCCCCAAGTGCTGGAGAGACACATGGAAGCTGACATCCATTTTGAGTCAAACCCCTGGCTCTGTCTCAGGACAATGTGAAAAGAAAATGGTGTAAAATTGATTAAGACCAGGGGGGCCATTTAGAGATTACCCCAGTAACAGCACAGTGTGGAGGGTGAAAGGCCAAAAGAAGGAGGAGAGGTCCGGGTAGGTTGGGTACAAAGACTGAGGGGATGTCCTGCCCCATCCCTGCTCCTCAGGGAGTTCCTAAGTAGGTCACTTCAGCTCCCAGCACCTCAACCAGGGATACCTGAAGAAAGAAGGATATAGGGTGCAATGTGAGGCCATGGAGGTGTGGGGCTTCCATACTGGAAATACCTAAAAAACCCTTTGCAGGAAGATCCTCATTGACTGAATTCCTTGGCTAACACCTGGTCTCTCTCCAGGCCTCCTACAGTCTCCTTTCTAGCCCTGACAGAGGAGACTGAAGCTGCTTTTGGCTGTTGTTACCTTTCCTCCCTTGTGTTTGGGGGGTGCCAAGCAGAAGCCCTGGCTGGAGGGAGCTTCCACTTTGTGGGAACTTTCCAGCCACCCTGTCTCTTCTCACCACACAGCCAGACTTGCAGCCGGCACAGTTGTCTCCATCTTAATCCCTTTCCTTTCAGGTGGGTTGGGAGCAGAAAGGAGGAAAACACGCTTTGCCAAAAGAGGAAAAGGCTTTGGGAGGCTACAGAGGAAACAAGAGAAAAATGAAATGCTACTGGTTAGATATGGTGATGTTTATTTTCCTGTAGAAACCATGGCAGAACTATGAGAATAATTTTGCCTGTGCCATTGAGCAAATTAGAAGACTGAGGCAGGGAATACACCCTGAAGCATGTTTTAAAAAAAAAAAAAAAATTGTTCCAGTCTCTGAGGAAATAACTAATTTGGTGCTTTTTCAACCAAATAAACGAGGTGCTTCTAGTTTGGGCACCCTTTGCCTGTTTTACCCTGAGTCACATCCCATCCATGCCACACTAAATCCA
Source organism: Myiotriccus ornatus (assembly GCA_036023395.1). NCBI lineage: Eukaryota > Metazoa > Chordata > Aves > Passeriformes > Tyrannidae > Myiotriccus > Myiotriccus ornatus. The sequence goes on along the minus strand of JAYRBT010000082.1, from coordinate 4,227,165 downwards.
GCAAATATTAGCAACACAAAGTAGGAACGTGAGCCTGGATGGAGGACCTGAAACAAAATCGTTTTGCCCAACTTGATATGGATTGTTCATCTCTGAAACTGTTATGCAATTCTGAATATTGCGTGTCTGTATATGTGGCTTATTATTAATTTATCCTTTGGGATTGCATCCTGCCAGGGCAAAGTATATTTATAATACAGTTATGTAGGTGTATGGAGATGGTGTGTGCCAATGTCAAGTGAAAGTGTGTTGCAGCAGTAATTTAAATGACAAGGCTCCATGCTGATGATTTGGCCCAATGTCCTCATAACAGAGGTTGAAGGATTCTCATCCACAGATTTCCACAGATTTCCCTATGAAACCTGTAACTTCTGGTGGAGGATTTCCATTCCTTCTTACAAGCTCCTCTGGGCCAAGTGCACTGTAAATTAAATTGCTTTATTTAAGGACTAGAACCAAAACCCTGGAGCCAAACACCTTTTGCCATCATTCATATTTGAATTTGTGGCTTGGGCCCTTCTCCAGCTCTATTGTAAAGTGTCTTTTACTTTTCCCTCTTAAGGTGTAGTCAGAGCCAGTGCAGGAGACGACGCCCAAAGTGCTGAGTTCCACTTTGACATTCAGCAGGTCCTTTGAGGTCCATGTACCCATATGCAGAGAGGGCTTATTTAGAGGAGTAAGACCGGAATACAACACTGATGCCCTGAGTTTTCTAAAGGAATATCGTACAAGATTTGTTGGGTGATCAGGCACACTGACTTACAGGAAGGAGAAGGAAACCAAACCCTGAGGTCTGAAGGAGGGAGGATCGGCCCTAAGCCCCATCAGGTTGAAGTGGGGACCCCACCACCTCTCTTACCTGTGCCTACAGCCCATGGCGTTCGTGACTAACAAGGCAGCACGAAACCTGAAGAACAAAGATCTGCCCAAAGGTACCAAACCCACTCTGCTGCTTTGCAAACTGAAGTGCAGCAGCATGTGGGTGTGAGGGGAGGGCAGGGGTCCCACCTACTTTGGACCCAGCCATATTCCTGCCCCAAACCCACACACCAGCACTGGTGATCCGGATAGAGGGTAGAGGGGATTGCATCCGTCTCAGGGCAGAGTTTCAAACATTTATGCCATTTTCACCTTTTCCATGGCGTTCTCTTGTGAAGCTGCTGAGAGTAGCCAGGTCAGACTGTTCACATGTGGAAATAACCCCTGGCCAGCAGAAAGATGAGCAGATAGGGTGAGATGTGACTCACAAACACTACTGGGACAAGCAGGGCACAACTCGGTTTCCTGTGAATCTGATTTGGGATGCAAGGCAGGAACCACATAACAAGGGAATCTTGTGGGTTTTTTCAAAGAAGGTGACTGAACTCTGAAAGGCTGAGAGCCACATGCTGGTGACGGCTAGGAAACAATAAAATACACAGATTCTTAGACTGGGAGAGACCTCAGCTCAAGGGTACCGAAGCTCTTGAAAGTAATAATTCCTTCCACTAATCTTGCAGAATTTATCATGAAAACTGGGAGCAGTGTGGGTAAAGACGTAGCTCATGGCTCCCAGAAAAGCCAGTACAAGAAATAGGAGCTCTCACCCCAAAGATTGTTCTCTGAAAGAAGGGTATAGGTGGAGAAAGCATGGTAGACACCACTAACACACTCATTTTGGCCATAGCCTGGTGAGTGCTTCTACCCCACAGATGGGCTTTCCTCTGCTCCACATGTGCCTCTGGGAAAAAACAAATCATCCAGAAAGGATTATTATTTCTCTGCATGGGTCCAGGAATGAAGCTGAGCAGCTCACCTGACTCAAATAGGGAGATTCTTGGGGTTGTCCTGTGCAAGGTCAAGAGTTGGACTCAATGATCCTTGTGGGTCTCTTCCAACTCAGGATATTCTGTGATCCTCTGATTCTTTGACTGGTGGCTGATCTAAAAACAGCAGTCTTTTACCCCTTTGTGTCATCCTTTTGCAGGTTTCCATGTGGGCTTCTCTAAGGAGAGTCAGGCTGGATTCACATGCCCCGCAGAAATGACGGAGAAAATGGAATTCATTTTCCCTGGGATCTGTGTCCCTCCAGTAAGAAGATGAATCCCTCTGAAATGCACAGGGATGCAGGAACACAGATGCTTGGACTATCACACACCAGCCATATAGAAACATTTCCTTATTTCAATTGCTCTGGCTTTTGAGGCCTCTGCACAGAGTTGTTTTTAAGGCACAGAGGGGCTTAGATCAAGGAGGAAGATTTAAGCTGGAGCAGGAATAATATTGCAGTGTGTCGAATCAGTTTGTGAAGGGCATATCACCCTGTGTCTCTGTATCCTCCTATTACACAGAAAATCCCAGAGGTTTGAAGAGAGAGGCTGGGTCTTGGAGGAAAAAAAGATGGGAAAACAGTATTAGATGGGATATTACCCACTGACTGCTATTTCGTTTCTCCAGAGAAATTTGTAGTGTGATCATTAAACCCTCAAGAGACAAACCTGAACAGTATTTTCTTCCTTCTGGGCAAAAAATCTTGGAACTCTTAAAAAGACACCACATTTCACAGCTCAGCAACCCAGCAGCATTTTAAAAACTGGAGAGAGAAGAGGAATTTTTAAGCAAGCAGTCTTTTATTTTTTTTTTTCCCTTTTTCTTTCTTTCTTTCCTTTTTGAAGATTCTATGCTGTCAGAATCCTTTTCAGGAAAAAAATAAATAAATTCTAATGTCTGGTAATTAATAGCTTACGAGCCAGAGGACAGTTATCTACAGAGGCAGTTTGGGAGAGCACAGTGTTTGCCTCACCCCTTATCTCTGAGGATCACTGCTCGCTCACTACAGCAAAAGCTCTCGGGATACTGCACTTAACAGCATTTCTGCTGCTCTGTTTTAGCAAGACAAACAGCTGGATCAGTGCAGAGATTGTCCCATTACTCAGGTTTTCTGCCTCAGTTTGGTCTCCAGCTGTACACCTTCACTGCTGTGTCAACCTCTGCCGCTCTGTCTTGGTCACAGCAACTTCTCACATGGATGGTTCCCCATTTGGTGGCATCTAAGCCTCTCAGATACCAACAGCATCTGTCCTCAGAAGCTGTTCCTGGTGCAGGGAAGGCTTTTGGGTTTTTCCCCCTTGTTTTATGGAGGAGAACTGCTGCAGAGCGATGAAGTGACTTGCACAAGGCCACAGAGGCAAAGTGGGTGTCTGCCAACATACTCAGAACTGTAACCACAAAACCTTCCACTTTACCCTGATAATGTCGTTGGGGGATAGAAATAAAACACAAAACCCTGGTGTGATATTCAGTCCAGATATCACCCTAACCATTACATACCTAAAAGGGCCCCAGATCAAGCTAAATTTGTAGGCCTTTGATAGTTGCAAAGCAAAACCTTTGAATTTATGAAATGTGCAGATCCATTTTTATATCCATTTCCAAGCAACTGCAGCTCCTTAGTACAAGAGAGGCCTTTCCCTTGCTATTTTCAAAGCAGTCCCATGCTACTCCTCAGAAAACTGGGGCTTCCAGGAGAAGAAACTATGAGAGGAGAACGTAGGATTGCTAGGACATCCAAAACTGATGCCTGCAGCACTCAGGTCTGCAAAATTTGGCAACCCTGCCACTGGTGAGAGCCTGAGAGCTGTCACACATCTTTAGATAACTGGGCTTCCTTAAATTTCTGTGGACTTCCTGTGGGATAACCTGCAAATCTGCACATCACTGTTGCTTAAAGATATTTAAGTGCTTATACCCACTTGAAATACACACCTCACGTCAGTGTTGCTCAGTGACAGCACCATCCTCCAGATGCAGTGAGGATCCACACCTCTGAGGATGGCAGAGCATTAGGTACTCTGCAAACAAAGGCAGTGGGTTTCATTCCTCAGCCCCTCATAGTTTTGGAGTAGAAAAAATCCAAGTCCTAATGAGTTTAAAGCTTACACCAATTTTCAAAGAGCCACAGGGCTCTGCAAAAATATTTGTGGCACCTGTACAGCCAAAAAGGTACTTTTTCTCTGGCGTGGGTGAAGATTATACAGAAGGTGAACACCCTGCTCACACAGCAGGGATGCCATACATAAGTGCCTGGGCAAGATGTGGCTGGATCCAGCTATTTAAATCTGACTTGCTCCCTATGCAAATGGCTCTCCTGCTTTTTTTCTAAGCTGTCCTGGGATGGATCTGCTGCAAGCAGAGGGATAGGGCACCTAGTAGCTCCCCCACTCACTGCTGCTGGCTCACCCTTGTAGCTCCAGGCTGTTCCTGCAAGATAATTTATCTTTGGTGACACTCTTGGGTTTCTCCCTGTTGTCTGAAAAGTGGGCTCACGTCCCAGGCTGTGGAGACAAAATTAAATTTCTACAGTCTTCCAGGACAAGGCAAAGTATGGAGTGGTTGGGTTCAGTTTTGGGCCCCTCACTAGAAGAAAGTCATTGAGGTGCTGGAGTGTGTCCATAGAAGGAAACTGGGGTGGGAAAGGGTCTGGAGCACAAGCCTGATGAGGACCAGCTGAGGGAGCTGAGGGGGTGTTTAGCCTGGAGAAAAGGAGGCTCAGGGGGGAACTTCTCGCTCTCTACAACCACCTGACAGGAGGTCGTAGCCAGGTGGGGGTCAGTAACCCCCAGGTGACAAGGACCAGGACAGGACGAAATGGCCTCAAGTTGTACCAGGGAGCAGGGAGGGTTAGACTGGATATGAGAAAAAATTTCTTCACTGAAAGGGTGGTCAGGCATTCAAAAAGGGTACCTAGAGAACTGGTGGGGTCACCATCCCTGGAAGTGTTAAAAAACCATGTAGATATGGCAGTGAGTGTCATGGCTTGGTTCTTTACCGGTGGGCCTGGCAGTGCTGGGTTAATGGCTGGACTCTATGATCTTTAGAGGTCTTTTCCAACTTAAATGATTCTATGATTCTTTGACACCTTCCCAGCTGGGGCCAAGCCTTCTCAGGCTGTCTTCCCCCTGCTCCCTGAGCTGCTGGCTGCAGTGTAGTTCAGCTGGGAAGGAATTTATTCCAAGGAGGTGGGAGAGGCAAACTGGAATTAGTGTTGAACCCACCCAGGGACTGAGTGGCATGCAGACAGCTTGCATTCCACACAGCCCCATCCTCTGCAGTCGGGCTGCCCAACGGAGCAGCCAGGATGCCATATATTGTCCTATTTGACCTCAAGACAGAGGATCAGAGTTCTACCCTGACACCACACCTCAGAAATTAAAGAGAATTGGAAAATAAAGAGCAAATGTATTTCCTCAGCCTTCACTGCTCGAGCGGCACATGCTGTGACATCCCGTAATTTTCAAGAAAGGACCCAAACATGCAGCCAGGAAACTAACTTGAATTTTTCTTTGACCCTCAGTGCTCTGAAGGGCAGCTAACCTCAGGTCAACCTCTGGGTTAACACGAAAGAGCAGAAAAGGAGTGTTCTTCACCCAGACCTTGGCACCGTCAAGTATTTTGAGTGCCTCATTGTTGTTTTAGGAGGAAAATACTCTTATCTCATTCTCCACATCGTGTTCTGGTGACAGCACACTAAATTTTGAGTAGCCGGAGTTCAAAAGAGATGGATTTAGGTGGCAGAGGGGTCTGGAGACTATGACCAGCCAAAATAAATGATCAAACTCCCATGGACTTCAAGCCAGAGTCCTCAGGGAAGTCAGTGGGAGTTTTCCCATAGGATTGCACCGCGGTAACTTAAATTAAGCAAGGGAAGGGTTTCTTAGTCAGACGCTGAAAGAAAGAAGTCTCCTCTCAGCAATTAAAATATAGAATTCTACTTGAAAGTGATTAATATTTCTAGTGTCTACCTATGGCCAAACCACGTATCCCCAGCCCTACCAAATATGAACTTAAATACACAACACTCTCTGGAGTTACTTCTCAGTTAATAATTTATGTATTCTGGCAACAGATCAATGCAACTAGAAACTAGTTTAGTAACTTACCTTCGGGGTTGTCTATCTATAAACACTGCAGATTCCTAAGTTAAACAGAACTCAATTGTTTTCCCGTGTAATAGAGGCCAGGGCCTGATTTATATAGTTAATTTAAATGGTAATCTGAAAGAGTTTGGAAAAAAGCAACCTGTATCATTAAGGGCTATGAAAGAGGGAGAAACTGTTTACTACTGGGTTCAGAAATATGTGATATAAATGAAGATAAAATGCAAGTATCAAGACAAAAGTAATAAAACTATATGTGTTGTCTGTGCTTATGAGGTTGCATAGGGCCTGTCTGATTTTTCCCGAGGTTGCCCTGCACCCACAATGCTGCCTGATGCTGGGGTTTTTGTGCAAATGTGCAACCCAAATTCTTGCCTTTTTAACACAGTGCTGAGTCCAGTTTCAGGAAGCAAATCAGGGATCTCCTTGTTGCAGCTGGATTGGGAGTTTAAGGGACACAGGGGCGTCCAGGCTTGTCCTTTCTCCTTAGTCATGCCTGGAGAAGAGAGGGGACAGCAGCCTTTGTGGATGGCTCGTGCACCGAAACACAGCTCACATTCGAAAGCGCCTCACAGTGACTAATTAACAGGCATCTGTTACAACTTGTTGAGCCTTATCTTCATTTTCATACGTGCTATTTTGGAATGAAGTTCTATTTAGGCTCCTAAGCGTTGCTCAAGAGTCACATTACAGGATTAGCCTTCCTGACAAAGGGGAGGGGATGCTTTGTGGTTAGCAGCACGGGGTAGGAGGCAGGAGGTCTGTCCCTGTCCTGGCTGCTGCCTCATCACCTGCTCTGGAGCTGCTCACTGGACTCTCACAGCTAAGCCAGCACAGAGAGAAAGGCTTCCTTAATGTCCATAGAGCACTCAGAAATCCTCGTTTAAAAGCTACCATGCAAACATTGATGTAGTTTATATAGTAAATAGTTCTCAGACACTGCTGAATTGGTCTTCTGCAAATATCTGTTGCCTTAAACTGAGCTTCACCGTGTCCCCCTGGCTGCAGACACACATTCTCAAGGGCAAAGCTTTAAAAAAATTATGGAATCACAGAATGGCTTGGGTTGGGAGTGACCTTAAAGATCACCTTGTTCCAACACCCCTGACATGGGCAGAGACACCTTCCACTAGGCCATGTTGCTCCAAGCCCCATCCAACCTGGCCTTGGACACTTCCAGGGATGGGGCAGTTACAGCTTCTCTGAGCAACCTGTGCCAGGGCCTCACTACCTTCACAGAAAAGAATTTTCTTCCTAATATCTAATCTTAACCTACTCTCAGTTTAAAGCCACTCTCCCTTGTCCGATCACTGCACTCAAAGTCCCTCAAAGACTTACCTCTGCTCCATCAGGGCTTCACCTTGGTTAGAGTCAAGGCAACCAGGGCATGAACCTCTGGGTGTACAAACCACAGCCCATTGAAGCTAAAAGCCCTGAGATGGGATAATAAAAGATACCCTCTCTGTGGGTTAGCGTGGAGGATTACAGATGCTCGCCCACACTGTGTAATCTTATCTCCGGGTGTTGCTCATGTGAACTGCGAATTCTTCAGCTGCATGTGCACATGGACCAAAGGGAACTTCCAGGTCCTGTGAACTGACTCATCTGAACCCTTCTTTTTTTGTCTTTAAAAAAGTAAAAATAGTGAAGGCTTCTCAGAGGAAGATGTGTGAAATTTTGGGGGATACTGAGCCCCATGCAAAGCTTGTCTGCGTGGGAAGTTGCATGGCAGCAATACAAGTGAACTCAAAATGCCTTAATAGGATTAGTAAAGGCTTCCTTATATTTTGGGACCAAGTAATGGAAGTGATTGTTCTTGTAGAGCATGTTCAAGGCCAGCTGGATGGGGCTTTGAGCAACCTGGTCTAGTGGAAGGTACCCCTGCCCATGGCAGAGGGATTGGAACGAGATGGCTCCTTTAAGGTCCCTTCCAACCCAAAAAATTGTGTGATCCTATGATTCTAAGGTGGGCAGCAACCCAAACCATCTTGGCAGGGAAGGCAGAGCCCATACCTTAGCCTCTGTTGAGAGACCCTGTGGATCTGCACGTTGTCTCCTTCTGCTTGGGCACTTTAGTTATGAATCATCTGCATCTGAGACGCCTTATGGTCAGTGGAGAGGAATGGGCACTTTGGGGTGCAGTTCCTCTGCTGTATCTTAGTCATCTGCTGTAGGAGGAGATGAACTGTGCTCCAGACCTCAGTGGGCTGGTCTTTAAGAGCTAGTCAGGTGGGGGTGACTAGCTTGGATGATGCTGCCTGGATACAGAAAGCATTTGGGTGTCAGTCTGTTTCTCTGGAATCACAGTCACTTCCTTGTAGTTCAATTTAAAATGTTGCCGAAGAGAAACCAGCTAAAAAGTAAAAAAAAAAAAAAAAAAAAAAGACTCATTTCAGAGGCACTAAAGACTAAAGTAAGTGGGAGTGTGAACATATGTGTGTGTCCACATGGGAAACTACTCTGGAGTCTCTGCAGTTCTTTAAATACACAGTGAACATGATGCCAGGTTCACCTCCCCTCATGCACATGCTCTTCCATTTACACGTAGGCTGCACACTTCTAGCTTTCCAGTTTTAATGGAGGGTATTGGAGCAGAGAAAGCTGCTGATGAGCTCTAGGATCCTGCAGTGAATAATGCCAAGCAATCCCACTCATTTACACTCATTTATCATGTGGCAGTTGGCCTGAGTGAGGAGCAAGAGCAAGCTGCTCTCAGTTGACACCCACTAAACCATATACTGTTCTAATAAACACAATTAAATTCTTTTATAGACAGGATCCCTCAGCCTCTGTATTGGTGCAAGAGAGCTGAGTAAGAAGATAGTTCATCAGTGTCCAAACCCTCTTATCTTATTTCATTGGAAGAGATGAAAGATCATATCCTGCTGTTAGCTACGCTGACATAGATCTAGAGTCACCCCAGGCAAGCCACCATGGGTGAAAACTGGGCATGATTAGGGCACAGTTTGGGCTCCAAGTGTTTCACAGTACATCTTGATAGCATGAGATGTGTGTGTGCATTAAAGGAAACATAAAACCTTCAGATTTTGAGAACGAGACAAAAATTCAACTTCTCCGCTGCCTTTCCTGGGGTGGCTTTGAACTGCTCCTGGCAGAGGTGAAAAGAGGGTGTTGTAAAGTCACTTGCAACGTTTCCCACCAGCCCTGCTCGCTTCCAGGGGAGGTCAGCTCATGTCACCACGTCGTGTGGTTTTCGTCTTGCACGTCGTGACCTGCAGTGTGACAGGTGTGGCACCAACCACTCCGATGTGTGCCGAGGCCAACTTCTCCTTCAGGCTTTTCGGGGGAAATTCTCATTTCTCTTCCCTCAAGATAAAATAAACCACTAAATAAGTATTATCAAGAGAGTCCCACGTGAGAGAATGGCCCCCAAAAAGCCCAGTGCTACGATGCAGTCTCAGAAAAGGGATCTTAGTGGATGTGGACTCGAGCGAGGGGAGGACAAATTCATCGTTCAAATTTTCAGAAATCCCCTCACATTAGCTGTGAGTTTCAGAGCTCATGGTCGTGTCCCTGATGTACCATTGACTTCTGGCAAGAAGAGAAGCTGTTTAGGGCTCAGCCTGACAAAAGAACCTCCACATTTCAACGTAAGCCACTGTGGCACCTAATCTTTTAGAGACCAGTACAACAGGAGACACCCCAAAATCCCTGTTAGAAGGAAGCTCTCACAGAAGTGCAGGTAACTCTAGTGCAAGGGCCAAAGAGCTGCCACCTTTTTCCTCTTTTGCACCTAATTGTACTTTACTTCTTTAATGTGCAACATCCCAATATCAAAAGGTGGGTGAGCAGTGGCCTCCCTGGATCAACCTACTGACATTAGGGGACACTGGTGGGATGAGGAGAGTTGAGATTGTCCTCAGGCTGTGGAGCACATCAAACACCCACCTCCTGCCTCCTGAGATTTTCAGCTTTATGCCACAGGAAGATTTAAAACATAAAGGGTATCAGTGCCCCGTTTTGTGGGCAGACTGATCCTGCCTGTATGAGTGCACAGAGCACTGGCTGGGTAGGATCCCACCAGGACATTAGTCAGAGGAATAGCTCATTTCTGAATGCTGACAGAGCTCATCATGACCCAGGCACCAGGCCACTTCCCAGCTGACTGTGGCCCAGAAGATATTGCAAAACAAAAAGTGAGGTGCTCACAGCACCTTCAGACTTGAGTTTCTGCTAAATGAACTCTTCAGGCTCTGTATGTTGAACTTAGATGTATTTTTTTTCATGGCCCTTAGTCCCTTTGATGTTTAGCTCCCAGTAGCAAAATGAGGATGTTAATATTCGGCCCTTTGCCTTCCTTTCTTTTTTTTTTTTTTCGGACAGCATTCATCTCTGCTCTCAGTTGGACCTGCAGTAATAAATGCAAAATAATTATACTCAAAATAGGCCTGCAAATTAATCTATCATGAGCAATACAGACTACAGGAATTTTTTTAAAAAACCAAATTATGGTTTTATGCAGCAGATTTTCTAAATAATATGACCTAATAAAGCTTCAGAGAAATACCAGAACACAACCCTTTCATGTCCTGCTTGTGATACTGGGAAGCAGCTTGAGTCATTCTACTCCTGAAACAAATCCTCTTCCAGCTGCCTGGCTGGGTGACCCTGTGCAGATCTGACCAGTACTGAGAAAAATCCAGTGAAAGACAATGTTTTGTAGTCTTAGAAAATTAAAGAAGCAGGGCAGTGGCATTTGTCATTACTTGGGGGAAAAAAAAAAACAAAACAACAAACCAAACCCTAACAGTTTGAAGATCTGAACAAGCAGAAGAGATTATAAGAAGTGGATTAATCAAATGGTGTGCCTGGACACTGATGTTGCGGGGTCTGAGCACTGTGTATGTCCTAATTCAAGAAAACTTTTCCGGAGGGGTAGAAATGCTCTTGAGCCCTTGTGTGTTTGTGTTGGTCACTTACTGAACATGGGAAGTTGTGGCTTTGCTTTTTCCTTCAGTGGGGATAAAAATACACATATTGCACTTTTGGCTCTGCATTTCTCCATCAGCAGAGAGGATAAATTTTCAGCAGACATCAGTCCCTTTGTTTTCTTCCCCCCCCCCTTTTCTTTTTCTTTGAAAGTAGCATTTGATATTGACTAAAGATGCCAGAATGGCACTTCTTTTTCAGAGACCAGAGGATGAGAGGGTGCCTTGGGCAGGTTCAGGGTGAGTTTCTCCACATGTACATAACTCCAACTTTAACATGACTCCCAGCAACTTAGAAGCTCTGGATCCAGAGTGAGCATCTTGGGTTCATGGCCCATGAGGGTTTCTTGGAATCAGTAGGACTTGCAAAAAAGAGGTGTACTCACTGCTGGGTCAGTTACTGATTGAGCAAAGAGATCTCTGCTCACAAGGAAATCCTAGCTGTGACACAGTGAGTTCAAGACCAGATGGTGGCAGGGGAAAGATCTGGCTTCATCTTCACTATCATTAAAAATACTTTGTCTGGTTTCATTATCACCACCACAGAGAAAACCTTCTACGAAGCCACTGGTTTATCATGAGAATAAGCAGTAGGAAAGTCTTTCCCTTCAGAGCACGCCAACAAAAAAACCCAAAAAAACAAAAAGCCTAAACTACCCCCCCAAACCCCAAACCTGAATCTGAGGGTCTTTTCTTCTTTCTGGCCTCTCCTGACTTTAAAGCTCCTGAAGGTTTGGCATTCTTGTCACAGCGGTCACACCAGACCTGAGGAGATGGTGCCGAGGCCAACCACTGTGCTCTGCCGGGCCCTTTCTCTGCGAGGGGACATCTGCTAAAACCAGCTGTGGCAGTGGCTTGTGAGTGATGGAGAGCTGGACTCGGACCGTGATTCAGCTCATTAAAGGCACCCCGGGAGCTGCTATGGTTATTTGCCCCCCGTAGTGCTGGCATTTTTGAGGCCAGGTCAGAATTCACTGCTCCAGGCACTGTGCTAAGAGCCCTCTCTATATCCTTTGTCAAAGGACACGTATTTAGCCTGCCCCTCATCTTTATCCACCATGTCGAAGGCAGAGACCTGTGTCTGAGCAGACTCCCATCCCTCAGCTCCTCTCCTCTGAACAAATGTGGTCAGCGTGAAACAAAGCCCAGAGCAGCAGCACGTTCCCCTGTGAGCAGACGGAAAGTTTCAAAGGCACAAAGGGTATTTAGGCACCGACTTCAAAGTCAATAAGTTGGATGCTGAAAAAAAATCTCCCCCGTAGCCTTTATGTCATGCCACTTAATAAGTAATTAAAAGCTCAAAAATCATGAGTCTGCTGCTTTCATTACTTCCTAAAGCACACTCGATACATCATCACCCTGTGAAATGCTTCACATGTACCGCATCCTACTTTAAATATGCCAAACAGTGAAGTGCTTAGCATTACAAAGGCAAAGACATCAAGGAAGCTTTGATAAAATCTGCTGAGCAGACAAACATCTCTTTGGTTGGCACTAGCCAGGCTAGGTTTTTTATTCCACAATGATTAAAAACATTTCAAGTGAAGGCAGCTCGGCTTCTATTTTAGACACAAGACCATTAGGTGACAAAGAGTGAAACCTTTCATTACTGGGATGCTGGTTAAAGGAGATTAACCCATTCGGCATTCACAGGATATTGCTGGTGTAAGGCAAAGGTTTCTCAGAGATGACTTTTCTCGGAAAGGGAGCTAAAAAAAGGGATGGATGGCTTTGCTGTGTTGGTGGTGGAGAGGAGATTGGCAAGGTGATGCTCTGCTTCTCAGTCCCAAAATCATGTGAGGTATCTGAGGTAGGTTTGTAGGGTAGGGCACAGCTCTTCTGAGACAGTGAGTCTGACATCTGTGCTGTTGCAAAAAGCTGCCTGCAGAATAGGCAGGGCTTTATTTTTCCCTCTCAGGCTGTTTGTGGTAGAGCACGTCTGGCTGTGAGCTCTGGATAGTGCTTAACATAGTGAAGTCCCAACAGTGACAGGGTGTGTTCCCGTGATATAAATAGACATTTAAGATGAGCTAAATTTACTCAGTGAATCATTTATTTGCTAAAAATGTGGTTTCAGGGTGGCCACGGTTATTTGCCAAATATGATGCATATTCTCAAATGTTTTTTGATCAAATGAAAAAAAATAATTGGAAATGTTGAAGCATTTAATTTCAGCATTTTCAGAAACATACACATACAGATAAACATCTATCTCAAACTCTATTACCCTCATGAATCTGAGGAACTATTCATAAAATGGAGTAGAAAAAAATAACATTTCTCTTCTCAGCTTCCCCCATACCCCAGTGTTTTCAGCGTCTGATTGCAAAATCTCATGTCCTAGGAGAGTGCACCCTACTGTGATAATGATGGGGTACTCCGACCCGGGTGCCTCTTGTTTTCTCCAGTTGAAATTACTTCACTTTGTAAGAATAATTAAATACCCACTGGACGAGAGCAAGGGTGAGGATAATTTTGTGGTTGTAACACTCCCCTGGGATGTGGGAAGTCTCCCAACAGCTGCATCAATGAGTGGTGTTTATACAGAGTGGAAGAGCTCCAGAAGAAAAGGATGAGGGAGGCTGCAGATTACCCTGTAGCCTGGTTGTGGGAGACACAGGAGATAATGACAGTGCGAGGGATGAAGCCCTTGTCGCACAGGGCAGGTGATTGTTTTGAAAAGTGGGATGCAGACCTTTCATGTAGGTTACAGAAACGTGGCAATTTGGTTCTTCCATCTCATGCCACTATAAGAAAATTTCTTAAACTCAGAAAGTCTCCTAGGATGGGGAAAAACCCTTCCCATTTACTTGGAGGTCCCTCATTCAATTCCCACTGCTGCCCAGTAGGGCAACTGGTGTACATCCGCACCTGAGGGGGGTTGGACCCAGGAAGCAGTGATAACTTTTTATTCTGTGGTTGTGATAAGCTCCATTATCAAACCTCAACTTCTCCAGCTCTTCACAGTCTTGTAAGGAAACTGTGGGAAAGTTCAGCATGCACAAGTCAGTCTGCTGAGATGCAAGGACTGCGTGTCTGTCACAGCAAACAGAAAAGAATAATTCAGGTCTCGTTTCCTGGATTTAAAGCAGAAAACTAAAAACTATAAACCAAGAAATCACAAGTACATTATTATTCCTTATGGTACTGCATGTGGGGGTATGTTCAGAGTAGGTCAGCAACTGCTTGTCTTCAGGAGACAGGGATGTGAGCAAACTGTCAAGTAACATTGAACATGCATATTTTCTAGCACCTGAAAATCTGAGGTTTCTTCAGAGCAAGCCACCACATACTTGTGGGATTAGGCATGTTAAGGAAAAGGTACTCTGCCAAGCAGGCTGCATATACAGCCTGACAAGGGCTTGCTCGTCTGCTTTGGCTGGTTGATAGTAGACTCGATTTCAAGGGAGAGAAGGGAGGTTCCTTTTTGCTCCTCGTTTGTCCTTGTGCAAGACTGATAAAAACAGAGAGTGAGCTGAAACCAATGTTATCACCTCACAGAATAAATAGTAATACAGCTAAAGAAATACTATGTGGAAACTTTTATGCTTATGGACTGTTGCTTACAAACAATTAGCTGGAGCTGAGGGCAAACAGAGTCTTTGGGAGAGGGTGTGTATTGGTACAAATATTTAACAGGCCACTGAAACCTGGTTGGAAATAAAGCAGTGAAGAAGCAGTCAGGTAGGAGAAAAAGTCCTGAATGCAGTGCTCCTATTCCACTGGTCTCAGTGGAGGAGGAAGGCTCACAACCATCAGGACATCCATCTGCTGTCCTGTCCTCTGCACAGTGGGATAAAGAGGCCTAGTGGTCCTTCCAGGAGTTACATTTTTGTCACTCTGGCCAATGATGTCCAACTTAACGAGGTCATTTGGCCTTTCTGTATTTAATGTTAGACCCTCAGAGCAGGCAGAGGTGCAGGTGTTGGAAAGGGAGACCCATCTGCACTACAGCAGGGTGTAATTCAGGATCACTTGGGGAGAGCATTTAGATCCATGCAAAGCCATGCTTGAGCACGATTTATTATTCTGGACACAGCTCTGCACTGATGCTCAGAAGTGCTACTAGATGAGCTAGTTTGTATGGAACAGGTCTTAAGTAACAACCATGTACATATTTTGGGCTGGTCCTCTACCTGTCACTACATTCTGCTGTCAGGGGAGCTGCTGTGCTGGGCACGTGAGATCTTATGCTCTTTCTCATTGTGAAAGGAAACAGAAGAGTGAAACCCCTTTGAGCTGTTCTGGCAAGTCAGCCCTGGAAAGAACTCCAAATCTGCAGAGAGCTCTCTTTCTCCTCCTGCAGGGAATGGATGTGTTTTTAAGTGTTCACTGTGTAATTGTGACCAAATACCACAAGGACATTCTCTTCAAAAAGAATTTCATCATCACAAATATGATGTAACACGACGCTTCCTAACCGAACGGTCCAGAGGCTTGTCTGTCATGAAGTGAAGTTATTCCAGAAGAGCTACTTTACCTTAAGTTCCTGTGCCATCCTAATCCAGATTAATTTTTGCATACAGACAAGCCCTCAGGGCTTGACTCAGGGAGAACTGCAGTAAAAGAGAACCTCTGTGCTGAACCTTGGATTAAGCCTGAGGTGCTTCTGGCTGCCTCTGCCTCAGAATTTTGGTTCAAAGTAGTAATGCTGTTTCATAGCAGTTCTCTGGCTTGGCCTTCCCCACTCCACAGTGATCCAGTTTGCAAACAGCTGTGATGTACACAACTCAATATTTTTTATCTTTTTTTTCCCCCCTCACAGTGGAAATGGAACCAGAAGCTCTGCCACAACCCCTCATGGGAATGTAAGATAATAAATGAGTAGCTGGTCCTTCAGCCAACCTCAGACAGTACGCAGAGTTGGGATTTTCAGTGTAGGTGACTGAAATAAATCTCCCCCCCGACTAACCACCATGAACTGCACATAGTGTAGATGTTGAGCCCACAGCACCAGCCTGTTTGATCTCCTGATACTCTCCTATTGCTCCCTTGCTAATCTAGTTGTAGCAATTACCTGTTAATCTAGATATGGCCTGTATGATGCATATCACTGTTGTATCTGACTCCTCGCAGCCCTACACACAAGGCAAGATGACAACCTCTGCTTTGCAAATGGAGATATGAAGCAGTGACTGCAGATAGGAAAGTTGTGATCAAGTTGCAGTCTCCTGGGTGTTGGTTTAAGGATGAACTCTCTTCTCCAACCTGACCCCAGATGCCCACAGGCTGCCCTGAAAGGATGATGCTTGTGATGCGGGGTTGGTGCAAAGGGGGGTTTCAGTGCTTGGCTATGCTCTGTGCTGTGCCATCAGATACCAAGGTGTGGACTTCAGGCTGTCTAGATGGCCAGATGATGAACCCTAAACTGGAATCACATGCCCGTTTGTGATCCGAAAAGAAAATCTGGAGGAGGCAAAGGCAACTTTCAAAGCCTGTCCTCTGACTGAATGACAAAGAATGATGAAGAACCACTTCTTGCTCTGACATAGACTTTCTTTAGGATCCCTCTGAAGTCACTCCATCTCTCTGTGCCTTATTTCCCCCAGTACCAGAGGATGGCATATGAGCCTGGCTCATCTGCTGAGGTGGTGTCTCTACAAGTAACCTGTTGCCAGGGTGTGTTTCTGAAGACTGGACCTGACAGCATCACCCCCAGCACAGCCTCCAGCACTTCTGCCCTGTGCCCTATGCAGTGTCCCAAACAGCTCCTCAGGACAGTTTGCAGATTAGCACAGGTCAGGGGCCATTCCCAACACAAGTTTTCATGTGGCTGCTGTATTTCAGAGCCCTAAAGGTGCTTAATGGACACAGGGCCTTCTGTGCTTGTGGTCTGACCACAGACAGTCCCAGGCACTTTTAACTTACAAGCCCAGATGTGGCTTTACGCAGTAGCCCTTGGGCCCCAGTGTCTGTGCTGCTTTGTTAGCAGCAGATCAAACAGAGTAATGTCCAGGCTTAACTGGGGACTACCTTAACTTAATGAAAAAGATTTATTTTTTTTTTAGGCTTGCCCTGAGTAATCTCCCTGTCCCCACTATAAACACCACCTTGGCTTGGCCTGCCTCTGCAAGCCTCAGCCTTTTCTTCTTGCCATCCCGAGGAGCAGTAAAAATAGGTAATCTTTAATGAAAGGTCAGCTATTTGGGTTAAAAGCCGTGCTGGGATCCCCGGGGGAGGAGGGAGCCTGTGGCTTTCCAGGGCAGCGGTGCCACTGGAGCGGTGCCTCCCATTGTGGCAGCCGCGGCTCCCCGGCGGGACCGGGGCAGCACCAGCCCGTGACGGTGCCGTCCCGCAGGCAGGAGGGGAGCGGAGCACAACGAGACGTACTGTACGCTCCCGGGCTGATTACTGCATTTATCATCCTCGGCAAACTCCGGGAGCAGCCGGGCCCTTGTACCCCGCGTACTCTTACAGCTCTCATTTCTCTGCGAAACTGGAAGCGGGACAAAGTCAATTACGTTATTTTCCAAACGGCAAACCCCTGTGGGATAGTAACTCAGATACTGGCAGCAGTTCGGAGAACGGCCAGAGTCCCACTTGAAATTTTCTTAGCTGTGGGGGCATGGTCACAGAGATGTTTTATTCCACTGCATTAAACATTCCATGAAAGTATAAAAATCCAAAACAGAATAAATCACTGCATTGCCTCTGATGCAGCCTGATGAATATCTGAAATTCATCTCCTCAAGCTCTTTGGGAGAGATACCTATTTTTTGTTGTGTTTGGGTATTACCTCCTCTGGAGGGGCACAAACAGATGGAGGAAAAGTGGTTGAGGATTGGCATCATATCAGGAGTGCGGAGGGCAAGGGTGGATCAGATAAGCAGAAATCCAAGACCGTAAATACCTCCATGCTACTGCAATACAAACAGCAGCAAATCCCCCTGGAAAAGCCAAGTGGATGTGTAACTAAAAGCAAGTTGGACAAAAGTGCCCTGATTTGGGAATTCCAGCTTTGAGGTCTATGAGAAATGAGCAGTGCTCTGAAGTTTCCCACCCATGCCTGTTAATTACGGAAGTTATTTATTTTTAACCTAAGGCTGGCTCCCTCCATCATAATACTTAGTAGGGGACTGACATGGTGAAATCAGCCAAAAATCAAAGCCACTTGAATGAAGCTGTGCCTGCCCTGTGAGGATGTCCCTGGCTCACCCCTCATGCCATGAGGCTGCTGTGCCCACACTGGTAAAAATCTGAGCATCTTCTTTGTTGGAGTCACAGAGGCCTCAGGGTTTGTGAGCTCAGAGCTAAAACCAGGGAGAGGAGAGACTGTGTTAGTGTGGGTGAGCTCCTGGAGCAGTGTGCTCAGCAAGGATGACCCTGCCACCTCCTCTGTGGTTTCCCCCATGGGGACACATGGTCTAGCCTGTGGGACACTGATTATAAGTCACAACACTGGGTACCAGCCAGTAACATTAGGAGTCCAGGCCTGTTCCATCTCACATCACAGAGCAACACAAACCTCTCCTCTTTCCATCCTCTGTCTGTGCTTCTCTGGGTGGCTGCCAGCTCCATCTTGGCTGGGAGGTCACGACACCAGCTGAAAGACCCACTCTCCAGATCCTGCAACCCGTCCTTCTTTCAGGGTGACACCTTATGTGATAGAGAGGAGGGAGAGCAAGAGTTTTGTCATGCTAAGTAGGTTACAGATGTTACTGAGACCACAGAGAGGGAAGGAAAGTCTTGCAAAAACCAGACCTCTAGTCAACACCTCCTTTAGCAAAATAAACAATGACATCTCAGCCAAGAACATCCATTATTAGAAGAGATATCTCCAACATGTGTATTTCATATCATGATGGTATTTTTCTCCCTGAAAACTGCTGTCCCTTCCAAAGGAGCAGCTGGCAAATAACTGCCAGTTTTAGAGCTGAAAAAAAGGAGGTGTAACACTTAATTACATCTTTCCTGTTTTGATTTGGTGTGCACAGCAAAGTGAAGAAGTCTGTCTGTTTGTGTAGTGGCAGGTGAACATGGATGGTCATAATGGCACATGTCATAGAATCATAGAATCTTGGTTTGGGTTGGAAAGGACCTTAAAGATCATCTAGTTCTAACTCCTTCCACTCGACCAGGTTGCTCAGAGGCCCATCTTGCCTGGCCTTGAACACTACCAGGGATGAGGCATCCACAACTTCTCTGGGTAACCTGTTCCAGTGCCTCACTACCCATGTTATCCTGCACATGACCAGAGGGCAGTTTGTCCCTTCATGACCCAGCTGTACAAAAAACCTGGTCAATCTGAGCCAGGACATCATGGGCAGCTTTGTCCTTGGTAGAGAAATTCCTCATGATGTTCCCCCTTTCTCCTTCTGAACCTCCCATCCTTGTGCCATCTGACGACTTCACCCATTTGGCCAAAATTTCTAGGCATCTCAAAATCCCAGACAACCAGCCATGGTGTGTGGCCACCCTGCAGCCCATGGACATGTATTTTGGCACATAAAAACCCAGATCCTATTTGTATGTCGTGGCCATGCCATAAGCACACGAACCCAACAGGGCCCTTGGCTTTGGCAGACCACTGACTGGCACTCCAACTGTACCAAAACTGCCCCAAATAAAAGCACTGCCACACACAAAGAAGGCACAAAAGCCAAATAAATGCCTTGAGCTGCATGAAAGACCTGGGAAAAGCTGCCATTCCTTTCTGATGGTATCTGGAAGGCATGCCAAAAACGTGGCCATGAGCAGTTCTAAAAAGAGAGACAGGGAGGGAAAAAGGCATGGTTTTTCTTCCCTTATAGTTCGTGAAAGCAGAGCAATAACCAGTGGAGATAAGACCTGTCATGTGTGTATTCTTCTAGAAAACAAAAAAGAAGAAAATAAGTCTGAGATGGCTCTCGAGCATTCCTGCCTTGCAGTGGGGGCAATCAGACATCCAGGCAGTTTCCATGGCTCAGGCTCAAAAATCCGGCTTGTGAGTCATCAACTTACAGGCCCCAGCAGCTCAGACCCTGCCTTTTCCATGCAGACAAGGGCTCTCTGCCCCCATTTTTTCTTCTCCAAACCTCTCAGTGTGAGCCAGCAAGAAGCCTACACAATTGCATCCACCAAGCATCTCAAGGCAGGTTCACACATGGAGGTGTCACACCAACCCGTCCTTCTTCCAGGTGTCTTCCACTTAAAGTGTTGGAGCTGTAGTTTTGGCAAATTCAGAGCTTGGTCTGAAACATAGTTTGGTTTAATTTATGATGCACTGTTTGTCTTGAACATGTGAGGTGTTGCATGTCCCAGTGAATCAAAATACTTAATTCTGAAGGATCACTTGTGAAACTTTTATTTTTTCTATTATATCAGTCATCCTTAGGAACTGGGAACCTGCCCTGGTCATGAGAGCAAGAATTGCAAGCTAACCCCTTCAGAACAAAATCTTCTCCCCAATTCAGACAAATGGGCCAAGCAAAACAGTATTCAGGAAGGACAGAGCAAGTTCTTCCAGGCACTTCAGTCCCTGACTAGTTAAGCAGGTTATAATGGGTTTTAATTGTTACTCCCACAAGCTGCAACTTTATTTACTGTGGTTGATCATCCCTCACAAAAGGAATGAATCGTCCCCTTGTGTTCAAAACCCAGACAGCTCTCACCCTCCTCTGTGATAAAGTCATCCTGGAGAATCACAGCTCCATGGTAAGGCAGGACCAATACAGCCATCAGCAGAGGACCACTGCACCAAGGGGAAGCCAAAATTAAGTTCCCAGCCACTGTGCTCTCCAGGGATATTGTGTCTCCTCAGCCAGACTCTGCATAAGAAATTGGGCCAGGATGTGAAATAACACAGCAAATCCACCAAGGGAATGAGAGTTGTTGTCTGTTCTGACCTGGCACTGCCTGTGAGCAGGGGTCAAGCTCCTTGCAAAAGTCATGAGCACTGTTGGGAAAATGAGGTATCCTGCTCTTGTTGCCCCTTTAGATGCCCCCAGAAGGGATTTGCAGTGATGCTGGAGGAACTCCTGGACAGGGAGGTGTGCCGGTGCTACCTCCATGCAGTAGGAAATGTGCTTTTCTGGGTCACCCGCAGCTCCTTTCCAAAATTTCACATTTGGCGAAGACGTCTCTGTAGCAGATGCTTTAACAACATCAGTGGCCTCTCTCCTGGCTTGAGCTTTCTGAGCATGCTCCTGGTTTTCCTGTTCCCATTTATAACTCCTCTGAAGCCGAGCATTCCAAGTTTGCCAGTTCACTGGATTCATCTTGCTTCCATAAAACATGTCAGGTTTCTCATAACACAAATCTTAGGCTCATTCATCTAGGCTTAGGGTAATAGATTCAGGGTTAGAGTTGCAAGGTCTCCAGAAACAGGATTCCCACTGAAATGCACTATTACTCCAGGCACTGGAGCAAGCCACTCTCCTGAAGACCTTATGAAGTGCAGCAGCACGAGAAGCAGAGATCCAGGTTCCATGAAATGGCAGCACTTGCCAGGGTCATTTTCCTCCATTCCTGTTTCCTGGATATATTTTGTGTCCTATTTTCACTCAATACTAATGTAGCAGCGATGGTTACTGCCTTTCACATGTACTGCATTTCACCTTTTCCAGCTCTGATGACCCAAAACCTCTTAAAACTTCCGAAGCTTAAACTACCCCATGTACTGCTCATCACTGAGTAACCATTTTACTCTGAGCTTACTAAGCATGCGGCCTCAGGCACATTTTCATCTTCTGATAGGGCTTGCACAACCTTTCTGGTACCTTATCAGCAGGAAGAGCAGGAACAAGGTGCTTTGCTCAGACCTGACATCTTCCCTTCTACTTTTCAGCCAAGGGGGACGGGTGTCCTGGGTCACCATCTCACATCAGGGCAGGACCAAAGCTTTGCAGATCCACTGACAAATGGCATCAGCAGAACAAAACCTCTCCTCCACCACACTGAGTGGTTTGGGTCAGGAAGGAAGAGGGTTGTTCACAAAAGATGGATAAATCAGAGCGTGCACACGAAATGGATGAATTTTTAAAAGGGATCATAATGCTGCCCCCGGGCACACACCAGCCTCACCAGGAAGGGGAGAACCAGCTTCCTGCATCGGCAGCTTTGCACCATGCAGGGTTTTTGTGCGTCTTCCTCCTAAGCATCTCAGTCCTGGACCATGTCCTGCTGAGCCCAGAGCCCTACCCTGTCAAGCCTATCCCTGTGGCACTGCATGAATCCCTCTGGAACACTCCTGCCAACCCTCCTGGGGCACCCATGTGCCAGCACAGCTCTGGCACTGTGCTGTTTGCCCCAGGTGTGCTGCTGTTCATGACCAAACATTTTACACTGCAAATGCTTTAATATTCACACAATGCCCCCCTCCCACCTCCTTCTTCTCCCATGTGGAGATGAGTTTCCACTTGCTGCACCACATTCTTGAAAGAACAGGCAGAATGGAATTAAAGGTATCAAACTAGCTCAGAGGAGGTGAAAAATGTTGCCTAAAGACAGAAGGAAAAGATTGTCAAATGAGATTTAGAGATGCCCTGGGCAGGTGAGGGATGATTGCATCCGATTCCGATGGTATATCTGATTCTAGCTCTGCCTGGGAAGGTCTTTCTCTCAGGATGCTTGTTTTTGTCCCTTCTGCAGTCTATCTGCAAAACTATTCAGGTAGAAAAATGTCCTCTCTAGTTTCAGGCTCTCCAGAGTCTCTAATAGCCCCTGCCACTAACCATGTGATGAGGCAATGCACACTTTAAATGGCTCCTGATTTTCTCAAGCCAGGCAGCTTGTTTGTGATTCTCTTACAGCTTCTCTTGTATGACTCAGCCCTATATGAATGGCTAGAAATGAACATCAGGCTAAAACTAACAAAGTGGGTGCCAAGCAACTTTTTTCCCCAGGATACCATTTTTCCCAGATCTCAGAGAGGTAATTAAAAGGTGTCAGCTTTTAGAAGGAATATCCTTGACAGTAATATGATATAATTCAAACTGAACAATACATTCAGTTTGTTCCCTGGACCATAATACAGTGCTGTAACAATGCAGTGCTATATTCACTAAAGATTATCCTCAGGAAAGAATGTCCTGAGTTAGCTGAAACAAGATAAAAATCTTCTCATGATCACTGAAAACTCTGATTAAATTTATTAGACAAATTCAGAAAAAGCAGGTATATAAAAGTATAATACTGGAATTCAGAAGACCCCATTCAGCCCCAAGATCAAGACCTCATTACTTCTTGTGACCATAAAGCATTTTAGCAATGCCCTCCCTATCTAAAAAGCAAGAGGTTTCTTCATTCCATGCTGCAGCTACTTAGGTGACAGTGGCTTTGGCACAGGATTGTCCTGTTCCATTTTCTTGACACAGCACCTCACACACTGAAACCCTAAGACTTTCAGGGTCTTTTAGAAGTCTCTTTGATATCGACATATCACTCTTTTTGCTATTATTCTGTTGAGCTGGAGAACTGGTTGTCTTTTAGTTGCTTAACTGGGACAGAAGTGGAAGGGAGATATTTTCCCATCAAGTACCCAGTGAGCAATGTCTCCCAAACCCTCTGATCAGTCAAGATGCAAAGCAGAATCAATTCAATATCTTTTAGCTCTGCCCTTCACCTACCTTGATGCAGCTCAGTGAAACTGAATTGCAGAGTTCCCTTGGGACATTGTTGCTGAAGCACCTAAATTAAAAGTTGAGGCGGGGTTGAGATTCTGATAATCAGAAGAAATAATGAAATAAATATCAATAACCAGGCAGTGTGCATAGTAAGGTGTGTTAAGTCCTTGTTCTTTTCAACACCTTATTGAAAACACCAAGGCTAAGACTCACATACCATATGGGTGGTCAGATCTGCTCTTTTTTCTGGAGTCACACTTGAGCTGTCTCACTGGTGGGTGATGATTTGCCCCATCATGTTTCGTAACAGTTTGGATCCTTGGGCTTCTCATCTGAGCCCAGCCTATATTAAAGCTCAGGTGAAGGCTGCCGTGTTTGACTCGGGATTATCAGTTTAGCCACGTTGTGGGATCAGTGCCAGCTTCCCCAGCAGGAACCTGGACAACCAGCCAAGTCCAAACTACCTGCACCTTCAGAGCTGGCTAGTGGTGTTGCTTTAACTTAAAATGAGGATTTTACTGAGCAAGAAAGTCTGGGGGAGACCAGTGGATCTCACCAGAGGGTTTGATCCAGCCTCACTCCAGTCCTGTATTTTCAAGCAGTTGTTTTCACCAGAGCAGGGCAGACCTCAGCTCCAAGCATCGGCGAGCTCAGGGTCCCAGGAATGCATTTCTGCCGCGGAGCAGAAGTTGCTAGGAAACCAAACAAGCAACAAGTTTATCTTCAAAGCCTGGGACCTTGGAAACTGGAATTATCTGGGGGGAATACCCTTCAATGGGAACTGTCGCATCTCATCATTCCTGGCAGAAAGCATTCCAGGTTGTGAGGAGGCACTGACGTGTGCCCAGGGACTCTGCAGTGACCAGATTCCCAATAGCATCATGGTGGAAAAAATGCTGAGCATAATTAAATATGAAGGAGGAAAAAAAAAAAAAAAAAAGAGAATTGAGCTAAAAAGGCCTATTATCATCTCACTGAGGTTTTAAGCAGCAGTGAAACATGGGAAGGCATGTCATTCATCAGGTCAGGGGCGTAAGTCAATGTCCCACCAGGGAACTGAAGCAGATTATTCTCACCAAGCCTGTACATAGCTCTTCGTTTGGTTTTCAGTTCAAAAAGCAGTTGAAAAGATCACAAACCCTCTAAACCACTGAAGATTTAATTAAAATAACAACACCTTTGTCATAAACAGCAAGTAGCACTGATAGGTGACAGCCCATTTTGTTGTCCTCAGCTTTTGCCTCATCAGTGGCAGTTTCAATCAACTTCATCCCTATGGTGTGAGATGTCCCCATCTCTTGATGGCTCCAGCACCAGGACAGTCTGTGAGCAGAGGTATTTCAGGTCCCAGAGCTAAGGTCATCTTGTGGCTCAGTCTCATGAGAGCCAAGGACAGTCAAACATACCTTCTCAGGTTTGTGACTGGTGCTCAAGGGGCAACTTTGCCCTTTATCAAGACTGGAGTTTCTGAGGCTTTCCTGTGTCACCCCAACAACAGTGCTATATAGGCCTGGCCTCAAGCTTAGAGTGGTTGGAAAGTCTGTCCCATGTGAACAAGGTCCACCTTTAGCCAGACACCAGCATTAAGAGTTTGCATCAATATGACTTCATCAGTGACGGAAAACTCAATGCACAACAGAATCTACAACCAGAATTTGAGTTAACCAAAGCTGAAGGCACCTAGCTAATTGCAATACTTGGAAATATTGAAAATATTTCCTTTGGAGGGTGTGACAATGTCCTAAAGGGGAACTGTGGCTCCAGGTTTAAAATACCTTCAGGTCTAGAGGAATGGAGGGGCAGAAAAATCCAGTAGAGAGAGCACAGATCTTGGAATTAAGGAACAGACACCCACATCAGCTGAAGTACTTAGAAACCTAATTCCTGAATGATTTCATCAGATTTATGTGCCAAACTGTCTTTCAAGATCCAAGGCCCAGTCTTTAAGAATCAGCCATGCTGTAACACACAGGCAGATATTTATGAGTGTTGCTGCCGTACATTGTGAAGAGGTGGCCCTAAAAAATGTGTCACATGCCTTGTTCCGGCAGCCACCAGCGACAATTCTTCTGCTGGGGTGTCAGGCAGTTTTTAGGATGGGTGGTTCTGAGTTCTGTTTCTGCAGGCAATGTCAAGCTGCAAGCGGTCGTGTTGTGCAACGTAATGATGGACCAGATGTTCCTGGATGGTCATGGATTGGTACAAAATCCTAAGGAAAAGGGAGAAGACAGAGAATGCCCCTGTACTGAATAATGGTTCTTGTGCTTCTCCAAGTCAGCTTTTCGGGGTATATCTGATCATCCTTGGCACTTTGAGGGTTCTGATGAAGTCCAGGACATGGAGGTCTGCCCTACTTGCACTATTTCAAGCTCTTTCCTGGGGAAAGGCAGGGATAAACTCTTGACCAGTGCAGAAGCGCAACTGTACTGTTATATCTTAATAATTAGCAATGGTGTAGGTCCCTTGGGTACTCCATATCTCCCAGTCAGGCAACCCCATTTCACCTTCCTCCTTGCACCCATCCTGCAAGCAGAAGCATTTGCAAATGTGCAATTAGGAGATAACACCAGAGCATAATTGCTGGATAATGGTCTCTTGCCTCTGTAGAACCACCACGCCAAAGCAGCGACATGTAATTCCCAAGCGGAAGGTGCAGCTTCGCCCCTGTGATAACACAATCTGACAGTTCCCTCCACGGTGGGCTGGGTCACTGCCTGACGTGCCAGAGTGTGTTCCATGTGGGCTGTGGGCTGCTGGAGCAGTTGTTCATCCCCGAGCAGTTCACATACCTCTTGGCTTAGAGCACACGGATGTGCCGGAGCTGCTGAAATACGATTCAGCCCCTGGCTCTGTCACCAGCCTCCTATTTGCCCTTGGGTATGGCCTTGCAGGGGAACAGCCAGGAATGTCGTGGCATGAGCAGACCTGAGGCTGGCAGGGAAAGCTGCACTTTTTACTCATCACACAGGTCACAGAACTTTGTTATCCATCTGAGTTTGGTCACTTGTGCTTTTGCGTGGTTTCCATGGGACAGAGAGGACAATGTATGGACATTAGAGACACAGAGAATCACCATTCTTGCTGTGACCCCTTTTGGCAGTGTCAGAAGAAAAAGAAAGAATGGATTGGCCAGTGGGAGAAAACCGTCTGTTTGCTCCTAAGTCTGAATAGATGTTCCCTGAGTGAGCAGCTGTGCCAGTGCAAGACAATTGCCTTCCTCCCTTCCCTGGTGTTACCGGTCCCTCCCCAAGGTCACACAGTAGACGGGTCTGCTGAGCACTCAAGGGCTTTATGCAAGACCTCCCAGCTGTGACAAGGGCTTTGGTTTTGTCTGAAGCTGCTTGAGGAGGTCACAGGATCCCATCAGCAGCTGGAGGGGTGGAGTGGTAAATTCCAGGTGGCAGGCGATGGAACTGGGGGAATCACAGCCAGGCCCAGGAAATACCTGTCTGCAGTGTTCCTGGGGATTGAAGGGAACATACCTGCCTGGGGTGGATAGGTAGTTTGGAAGAAGGTTCTTGTTGTTCAAAGAGACTCTTGGCCTGAATCCAAGGGTGTCAGTAGGTGACTTTCACAAGAACAAGGCACGTAACGAAAATCCCCCAGTGGTTTTCTGTGCTCACTATTTTCACCTTGCTGGAATGGGACAGGTCTTATCTTTTTAAGGAAACTGTCAAAAATTTTCTTCCCGAGAACATCACCCCCACTATTGCCTAATTGCTACACAAAGCTAAAAATAAATGCAGTGCTTTCCACCGAGCTGCTAGAGCACAGGAGACAGGCTGCAGGGACTCGCTGGGAAGCTCCTCCACACCGAAGCAAAACAGAGTGTGCAGATAAGAACTGTTGAATGGCAAAGCAAATCCTCCCCTGACTGTTTCCTATATCCATGACATGACTTGTTCATGGTTACTCAGTCTATTCTCCTTTGTGCAGTGCACCAGGTCTTTACTACCCTGCTGCTGTGGCTGCTTCCATGCTTCTCCCTCAGGAAGCTTCACCTCTGTCTGCATGCAGGGGTTGGGATCAATGTCCTTCACCAAAACCTGGTGGAATTTCCTCCTCCCTG
This sequence comes from Myiotriccus ornatus, assembly GCA_036023395.1. Taxonomy (NCBI): domain Eukaryota; kingdom Metazoa; phylum Chordata; class Aves; order Passeriformes; family Tyrannidae; genus Myiotriccus; species Myiotriccus ornatus. Next base: position 4,199,690 of record JAYRBT010000082.1, on the reverse strand, counting down.
GGGATCCCACAATGCTTTTGCTGTTTTCTCCAGAACACTTGGATTGCCCAAGTGACCCAAGGGGTCTTGTTGCAAAGCTTGACAGGAGTTAATGTGGTGCTCCTATCGCTTCACAGAGTCAGGGCTAAAGTATATGAGAAACCCACCAAATGCTGTTGAAATTCCTCATCCTGACTCCAGTTCCTGCATCTGTTTCTGCCAGAGAAAGGATCTGCAGCCTTGCAGAAGCGACAGCCTTGGGAAGGATGCTTTCAGGAGTGCTGCAGGTCAGAAAGTGGGAAACAGAGTGGTGAACACGTGGAGGGCTGTTCTCTGTGCCAAAATGTCTCACCTATCCACACCACAATGTGAAGACACCTGGCCATTATTCATGAGCTTCATTGCTCCTATTAACAGTGGCCCCTTGGCTCAGCCCTTCACCACTGGTTCAGTCACAAAAACAGGGATGGGGTTGGCTTTCAACACCATACATTACATGGACCTGTCTTCCCAAACTGCTCCATGCTCTTCCTCCAAACCCCTGCAGGCTGATAGATGTGGATTTGATGAGCTTTTATGCTGAAGAGGCAACTGCAACTGCAAGGAGGATCCGAGGTGTGTGGACCCAAAGCAGGCTGTGGGCTTCTGGCTCCTCAGCCCCCATGAGATGTTGTTTTTACAAGTGTCCTGCTCAGTTGGTGAAATGGTACTGGAGGGACAGAGGGAGAGGAAAAAAATCCCTTTTCCCATGCAGGTATAAAAAAACTGTTGTCTAAGCAGTTCAGGGCTGAAATTTGAAATTTTGAAAATTTCTTTTAAGGTGAGTGTCAAAGGGAGTCAGATGTCTTGATCCTTGCACAGACCTATAGTTTTGCAGGATCATCAGGTGCTTGGGACTTTTCAGGAGATGCCCAGCCAAACTGCATTTTTGAATGCCTAAATGATCCATCATCTGCCGAGGCTGAATATAAAATGAGTTATTTGGGCTCTGGAGCTTGATTACCAAATGGTGGGGATTTCAAGAAGAATTTCCTGCAGTTCCTGTGTCGTACCTGCCAGCCCTGTGCACACATTTGAGGTGCCCTCAGGCATCTCAGACAGGACCAGATGTCTGCCTCTAAGCAGCAGAATTACACCCTGGATCTCCCGTGGAAGCTCAGACTTGTAGCTTGTAGGTAGACAGCCATGTGCATTTGGATATTTTTGTTCCTATTCTACTACACGGGAAACAACTCGTTCTCTTTTTATGGGCTGTGTCGAAATGTGGGGCAAAGGAAGGAAAAGGAAATCCCTGGCAACCTGAAGGCCTTCCTGATCTCAAACAAGTCATGGACAGCTATCTGGTTTTATCCTGAATGAGAAACTAATTCCAATGAAGTTAGCAGAAACTCTGCATGAGGGTTAAAAGGAAGCATTTCAGCTTCCCGAGAAAACCCACTCACTAAAGCTCCCTAGAAATTCAAATACCAGATTGATAAGGTCAGGAAAAAGCAATCTTGGCTGCTTATCCAAAAGCTAATCACTGATCTTTTGTGCTGGTTTTGTGTAGTATCTGTGTCTTGATAAAAAATAATCCTGTCATCGGCTTCTGCTGAGAGAGGGTGAAGGGAGGAGTTAGCAAGAAATCTGGTGCCCTTCTCCCAGCGAGGGATTCTTGCACAGCTCTGGCGCATCTTACCGAGCATCGTTGATTTTCATTGACTTCAACATATTTTAGATCAAGGGGAAAATCCGGAGGAAGGAGAATGCATTGGGCTGAAAGGCGATGAGAGTCCCAGGAACTGTGACAGTGAGAAGTGTGACCTCATTTTCACTGGAAAGATAACAGGAGGAAAAGAAATGCCATACCAAACTCTGCAGTGCTTTACACTGCTCAACTTTTTAAAATAAGTGACAGAATTTCCCTGTTTGGATGAGCTGCTTGTCATTATTTTCTAGAACATAGGGTTAAGATGCACGTTTTTGTTCTGGCTCAGCCCTGCCCAGCTCTTAAAATTCAGGGATTTTCTGGGAAATGCAGAGTCTGACTCAGACCGTGAAGTGTCCAAAGCCCTTTGACACGACTCCCACTGACTCCGGTAAAGTTTGCACAGCCTGGCTGCGACTCATACCAATGAACGCTGGACAAGTGAAAATAAGTTGCTTAAATCTGTACTAGGCCCCCTCAGGTTCCCTTTACAGCCTGTGGAGAGGAGTCAGATGCTGCTGGAGAGCAGTTCCTCTGACCTATTTTAGGACGAGATGAGTCACTCCCTGAAAGAACCTGTTTTTCCCCATGGACCATAAGGGGAATCCAGGATGGCTAGCTCAGACTTGTGTGCCTGACTTTGAGGCAACTCTTCCTCCACCTGTCTGTTTTCCTGGGGTCTGGGCTTCACTGCTTGTCACTGCTGGTGCTGCGTGGATCACATTATTGCAAGAGCAGATCCATCCTGCACTGGCACAGCGTCGCCACCAGACATCACATAACTATTCTGATCACAGTGAGAGCGGCTGCCAGGGTCAGGCTGGTCTTCCAATATAGCTAAAACTGTCACATTTTGCGCGAACAGAGTTATAAATGGGATCTCGAACGCGTTTCTGTTCCAGCGGAAATCAGGAGAGATGTTGTGCCTCTGGGTGAGCCCCCCGCGTCAGAAGGACTTGCGACAGGAGGCTGAAAGCAAGGAACAGGCAAACTCATTATCTGCATGTACACAGCAAATGGTGTGAAAAGAGCTGGCACTCCTCGACTCTCCTGTGTGCTGGTGAATACCTTCTGTGGCACCAGTCAAACTAGTTTATTCTAGTCTAAGTGAAATCTGTGTCTGGTCTGAGAATGGTAATGGGAAAGGACGAGAGGGTCAAGGAACTCCCATGGCAGGGATATTCAGGCAACTTTCTTTAGTATTCTTGTATCTAGTGTTAATTCTAGGAAATAAAAACCATTTGACGCATCTGCTGTTAGTTATTTGTACAGGCCCAAATTTGCCAAATCAGTTGTCGAAAGCTAGACACCGAGTCTGTCAACATGCTTCTCCTTCTGGATTCAGTTGTGATGAAGGAGATGTTCCCAACCTGCTCTTTCTGACCCCATTACCTTCCATCCAGACCCTCTCATCTCAAATCTGCTGCTGGTTTGCTCTGGAGGCCAGATCCTAGCCCGTTTCAGCCTCAAAAGAGTTCCCTGAGCTAAGATCATGAGCATGCTAGGCCCCTGGAAAAGGGCCTTCCCCACAGCTTTGGCAGTTGGGTTCATACTGGATGACATGCTGCGTTCCTTCAGGCACTGTCACTTCAGCTGGTCAGCAGCCTTCCCTTCAGCATGAGATACTGCACATCACACAGTGTGGATAGCTGCAAGCTTCCCTTGTGCTTGAGCTGCTGGACTCTGGATTACCTGGTCTCCCTAACGAGGAAAACCTTATCCAGTGTTGGTGACATTGTGGGTATTGAGACAGGTTTATCTGAATGTCAAGCAGATGTGGAGCCACTGCAGCCCAGCAATGCCAGCTCTGGATGTCTGGCAGGGAATAATGGCACAGCGATGCAAGGGAACAAGAACCTCCTCCTGCCGTCTCCAGTCTTTACAATGGAGAAGGTTCCCCAGCACTCCCATGGAGTGTTGTTGGGGCTACAGCAGGGCAAAACAATTCCTTCTTGCTTAAGTCGGAGGCACAGGAAAGGATGAGGCAGCTCAGGCTGCAGGTACAGCTCCAGCTCACACACAGGACATACACCTGTGTTCACTTCAACCGACCGCTGGCACAGACAGGCAACAGCTGGGCTGGTGAAAAACTTCCCTCTGATCACCCGAGGTCCATCTCAGCTTCTTTCAGTAACTGCTGCACTTACCTGTGATGTGCTTCCACTTTTCACCAGTGTAAATAACCACAAGAGGTAAAATGATGGACAGCCCAGCCCTGAGACACCCACAGGGAGGTGGTCGCCAGCCACTGGTGGCAGCAGCAGCCTGGAGCTGTGAAGGTAGCACAACACAGAGCAGTTTCCATCAACTTCCACCAATGCTCCTCAGCTTAGGTAGCAGTTGGGGATGCTGTCAGAGCCCATACAAGCTCAGCTGACTCATGGCAGGGCTGAGTGATGCACATGCCTGAGCCTGAGCCAGACACAGTTTCTGGAGGTGTCTCAAAAAGACCACTTCAGCCCCGATTCCCCAGCCCAAATGTCCCTTTGCAGATGGTCCATGGAGATCAACCTCTGCAAGTTTCTAGACAAGCCTTGACTTGCCTCCCTGGATCACTCCACACCTCCAAAATATAAATCTTTCCAATTGTGCTAATTAGCACAGTCTTTGGCAACTCCACTAAGCAGAAGCCACCAGCCCTCCCACACACTCGTTTTTCTGTGACATTGGCATAAGGAGCAACTTATTTGACACTCATAAATTTACCTCATGGTAAAACCACATGAGAGCATGGAGGAACAATTGCCTGGATATTCAGGCACATTTTTCCCCAGGAAAATTGAAGAGAAGAGAAAGAAGGAAAAACCTCAATTACTAAAAAACAACCACCTATCCCTTAAGAAGTAAAAAGTATGGTGATAGGGATAGGTTTCTCTTTGATGAGGGGCTAATTGGTTTGTATAAGCATCACTGGAGGAAGTCTGTGCAGTATACTGTTTGTTTGTCTCCTCGTTTCCAATTCCTATTCATGTATGCACCACATTCCGACTGCAAATCGCAGCCATTTCCACAAACTTGTCACCTCTTCCTCCCAGTGTGTTAGCAAAAGAGGGAAATCAAGTGCTCTGCACTTTCTCTCAATAGCTCTTAGTGCACGTTTTGGCTTTAATCGGGAACAAAATGCTTTCTAAGTAGCATCTGATGTTGCTGGTTATCTGCTTGCTGCTTGGAGGGTTTATGGCCTGGCACATTTAGATAATGGGTCGAGTTGGATGCTGACACCAAGGCAGGTTGCTTAAGTCAGGGGTTGAAACATGACTTCAGAAGGGCTGTAGGGAGCAAAAGTTTTACTGGTGTTGCTTTTTTCCACACCTTAATGATTCTGCGAGTTAATTCCAACAGGACACCATGCACGCTCAAACATGGGGAAAGATTTAGGGGGCAAAAATGCTAAAAGTGGAGAAGGCAAAGGGTTGCATCAGTGTAAAACAGACAAATAGCCTCCCTTGTGATATTGCTCCCCAGAGCAAACTGGACAGGACAGGAAGAAGGAGCTGGAAGGAGAGGCATCATGTACCTCCAGGCTCCCAGTCAGGCCATGCTCCGAGGACTGGAAACCACCTGCAATTCCTCAGCCGGGGATTCCCGCGGGAAGGGGTTGCCACAGGCAGGGGCTGTGCCAACGCAGCACAGGGACGTGTTTTGCCTACTCTTGGCCAGCTGCAGGGAGGGGAAGAGACAGAGCAGTGATGCAGAGGAGCAAATCAAGGCTATGACAGATGAGCTTTGGCAGGAAGAGCCGTGGCAGCTTCCATCTCTGCTGTCAGAAAAGCAACTCCCCCTGCAGCTCAGCTGCTTGGGGTTGAACCCATCCCACCAGCACTTTGGGCACCAAATGCCAGGACCAAGTGCCCCAGGGCAGGTGGGGCAGAGGGGTAATGCAAATCATCTGCAGGCGGCCTGGGCAGAGCTGATCTGCCAAAACCTTTTATTTTAGGCTGACAGATCTCAGCACTGCTGCTGTGATAACTTCACCCTGGTCACCTTCAAGACAAGGTGAACCAAGAATTGGAGTCAGCAACCCCTGAAGGCCTTTTGAACCCCTCCTGCAGGGGAACTGGTATTTAAGTGAGTTTAATGCCCGTGCATGTCATATTTACATTGCTTGTGGGATGTCAGGTGGCTATAGGGAAATGCCAGGCCCAATAAAATTACTTATTCTGAAGCAATGGGGTAAATTTGGTCCACCCAAGTACAGGCCTCCTGCCAAAGGGAGAGTAAATAGGCATCTCTGTGTAACAACAGACCACACTCACATCTGCATCAAGTACATGTTGGTCTTGTGTTTCTCTCCTGCAAGGTTTTCTTCTCACTTTACAACCCTGGCCCCATCCATCCTTTTCCCAATGGATTAGAACAGCAGTTTTTGCCTTTTGTTTTGTCTGGGTGGGAGAATCAGGCTCTTTGGTGCATCAGTGTCTCCCCTGTGATTAAACAGTAATAACAATAACCGAATTAATGTGTTAAACAGATTTCACACACCCTAATACATCAGGGGCAGAATGTTTACATATCCCTGCAACTTGTAGGTGCTTTCAGTCTCCAGCTGCTGTCCCTGTCTTAGCCCCAGCGGAGCAGCAAAGTCCAAGCTCGCGTTCCTGTTTATTTACAAAGTGATCTCCTGGCCAAACCACCACCCCCCATTCCATTTTTACAGGCTTTTTCCTTATTAAGGTATAAGTAGCTTATTCTCGCACGTCCTATGCAAAGTCCAGATGGTAGCTAGAAAGGGCAGCCCCATCAGACACCCACCAGCTGTCGCCTGTAACCTCCACGCCAACCATCCCCAAAACAGCCTTTTATTGCCTGCAACTCTTTAGTTTACACTAACACAATGTTGGTTTTTTTTTTTTCGGGAAGAACAATGAAGTCTTGATCTGAGTTTCAGGATTGCCACTGGTTTAAAGAAGATACTGGGCAGGCAGAGACTATGGCTATAAGTAATTAGGGGATTATAGCTATTGCTTTTTCCTTTCTCTCTTTGCTTGGGATAGGACAGCACTTTTTTGCTAATGCAACTTGTTTCCCTGGCTCTCAGCAGTGAGTTATTCCTGTTAATCATTCAAGAGAGTGGGAAAGAAAACTTCTTTACAGAAAAGAAACTGTGACTGTGGGAGCACAAGGACTACCAGGAGGATTCATGGACAGACGCAAATTTTTTCATGTTTTTACATGTGCTTACTTGTACTTGTCCTGTTTTAAATTTCCTACCTCTATCTCAAGTTTTCTGTAATCACTCTAAAGAGGATGGTCACGAGTTCTGCTATCAGGCTAATAAAGTGCAGAGGAGTCAACAGACCTGTCTCTGTTGACTTTAAGCTTTGGATCGTGCAACAGAGAGTAAAAACAAGTCCCTTATGACAATAACAAAGTTGCTGGGGTTAATGGGTGCTTTTGATGCCAGAGATCTTTTAGGATTCATGTAATTCAGAGGAACAAAAAACTTCTTAAACTCCCAGCCGCGCACTCTTTGATTCAGAGTAATCCCCATAAATTTAAGGCAAAGCCAGATGAGCTATTTAAACCAGGACGCATGTGCCCCGTCTGGATCCTCACCTCCAGCCACGGCTGAGTGCAGGCAAGAGGAGGGGGCTGCAAACGCACGAGGGGTTTTAGAGCTGACTTTGGTTTTTAAAGTACTGTGTTTTGGGCTCTCCTGTGTCATTGCTCATATCCCTCCATTCTCAGGGGGAAAAGGAGGCGTTTCTTGTCCCCGCCTTTCCCGCTGGAAAGGCTGGCTGGGCACCCACACTGGGGCAGGTTGCCAGGCAGGGACCCTACAGCCCAGGGTGAGATGCTGAGTCCTGGTGATGCCAACACTGTGTCCCTCTCCTCAGCATCTCCTGCCAGTCACATTCCATGACTCCCTTATGAGGTTTTGTGAGAGCTGTTTTTAGGCACCTGCCCCTTCTCATGCCCTCTAGAGCTGGGGTGTTTGGCTCAAGGCACTGGGTTCTTGGGGACAGCAAGGTAATAATCACAGAAAGGGGAGAGACAGCATCAAACCCTGCACAGCTCCAGCCCAAAGCATCTGCTTCTCTTCTGCTGTGAGCATCTAGCCTCCACTGGAGCCAGGGGCAGATCTAAGGGAAGCAGGCACCAGTCCTCACTGCTATTGCAGAGCAGCTTTATCAGGAGGGTTATGTGATAAGGGAAATTATTAGCTAGCTGCCATGTTAAGTGGTCAGGAGTGAGTGGATGCACAAGACCTGAGTGGTCCTGGCAAAGAGAGATCAGTGTTATCCCAAGGAAACACAAACCTGGAAGCCCCGGGGGATATTAATAGAAACTGTTCGAGATCTGCAGCCTCAGAAACCCTGCTGCTCTCTCAGAGTAATTAGCTAAATGTGAAGTGCTGTTTGCCTGAAAGCTGGAAATCGCAGCGCTGAGAGAAAGTAGAGACATCAGTGCACCCATCAGAGCAGGCGCTGCTAACTGGTGTTCAGCAATTAAAACACTTTCTCTGGAAATGCCCGTGAGTGTTAACTACCCCACTGCTGGGAGATGCCCTCGATATTGCTGCCAAATGTCTGACTCTGGTCTGTTGGGACCTGCCTTCTCCATCCAGGTGCTTCACTCACTCAGGTGGTGGCAATAAAGCAGCCAAACTGGTTTTAATGCCGTGTTTAATTCTGAAGCCTGTCACTTTGGCTTTGTTTGGACGATAATCAGATAAAAATAGCATCCAGGTTTTTCTTCCTGACAGCTCCAAAAGCTGCACAGAGGTCCTTTTAAATTAACCTAATGTGAAAGGGAGTGATCTAGGGAGCACGGGAGAGGGTGAGATGGTGATTCTGATCTATATATTCCCCTCTTCCTGTGGGGAACAAAATGATAATTTGTCCCATGGTGGCACTGACAGTGGTGGAGTGTTGCAGTATTGGTATCACAGAGAAAACAGTTTTGGCTATGAGGCCATTTTCTTTATCTGATTCCTGCCTCCATTCCTCAGAGAGGGACAGGGTCATCCTTAGGCCTGGCATAAGGCTCGCAGTGAGGGTTTGCTAAATTTAGATGAGCCTCCATTCAAATGGAGAAAATGGAGAGAGCTATTGCAGGGGTCAAGCTGTCATCTCAGGTCATAGATAGAGCACCAAGATACCAGCCCTTGGTCTGAGTCTCCCAGCAGCCATAGTTAGGGCTGTATTATAGGCTTGCACGTAGACCCTGCTTTATGTCTCATTGCATGGGGATTCCTAAACCAGCTGGGAAGCCCAGGCAAAGCAGTGCAGAAAGAGTGATAAAAGTTTGGCCCCACTGAGGTGACACAGGGGATGGATGCGTGGGAAGCCAGTGCAGGCGTCTCTGACTCACATTTATGTCCTTGGCAATTGTCTCACATCAACCCCGCTCAAGGTGTGCTCACCAGGAGCACGACAATGGACTGTGGTCCCACCCAAGGGACAGCCTGAGCCCCAGATCTCATTAGCTGGAAACTGAACACCTGAAGGCCACAGGCAGCAGAATTCGTAGGTGGAGGAGTCGGCCTCCACAGCCATTCCTCCCACCAGAATGATCTGTCAGAGCGTTTTCACTAGGCAAATGTAAACAGGTTGTACAAATGAGCCAGATTATCTCTCTCTCTCTCTCTTTTTTTTTTCCTCTTCTCCAGACATACTTTGTGAAGCATTTGTTAGAGCACAGCCACAAGCTACTGCAGCTCCACTGAAGATAACCTTTCCCAGCCAGCAAACCAGCCCAAACCATTTGCTGAAACAGGGCCTGGTTTTGTTATTTGCTTCTCATTTCTCACAAAAACTGAAAAAAGGAATTAATGCCTGGTTTTTAAGGTCTGATTTCCAAGAATTCAGCATGTTCTGTTGTGGCTTTCTTGTCTCCTTTCTGGTTAATTTTCCTCCCACTCTGTCTCAGTCTTCAAGGCACTGAGCTGAGTTAAAGCCTGGGTGCCCCTTTGGGTCCTGTTCTGTACACGGTGTCCTGCAAGACAATGACAGCCAGCCTGTGCTTTCTGCAGCCCCAACCACAAAGCACCTGCTAACAACTCAGCTATTGGAGATCCACCTCAGCCTGAGCTCTTCTTGGGTGCTCCACCTCTCCTCTGGCACCCATGGTGAGAGTGGGTCTGTTTGGGAAGCTCAAGCCGCCAGAAAGCTGTTTGCTCCACTTCAGGGTCTGTTGAGGTCAAGAGAGGATGCAGATGGAGAAATCCTAAAAAATCTGCAGGAAACTCCCCTCTCCAGGTGAAATGCGTCCCCATACCATGTGTCAGCCCAGAACTCATCTTTTCTGGGCTGTGTCAAGCCCGTGGTTTGTGGCTTGCAGATCTCTCAGCAACATTTAGTTGCCTCCCTACTAATAGGTTTGATTTGGCACCTAAACACCAGCGGCTCTTTCCCCTGCTGCTCAAAGCTCTCACTAGGCTTTGGCCCAGGTAGTCCATAAAGACTCCTATAACCCTTTCTGATAGGTTCAGAAGAATCTGTGACCTCCCCACAAAAATTAGCATCTATTTTACACTGATAATGCAGTCCCTCGGCTACTTATTAATTTTAATTTAATTGCACATGTAGTGGTCTCCCTCTGTGCCTGGCAGAGCTTTGCAGTGTGACACAAACGTGTCCCAGCTCTGAATCTTCTGTGTCTGCTGCCAGTGATTAATTTGAGCTGTTTTAGCAGCACTTCTTATCCCAGAAAGAAAGAAAAAAAGAAAGAACAAACAAAAACCCAAACTAAGCAAAAACCCAAAACACAAAAAAACCAAAACCATAACCAACCAACCAAACAAAAAGCTGATCTGATTTTCTGTCAGACAACTTACCTTCACAGCACAACTATCAATGTCCAGCCCCCTCCCCAGTGCTTGGGCCAGAGGCTCAACTGGAGAAGCTGCCCGGGCTCCATCCACAGTCCACAGTGCTCAGCCCTGAGGCAATAGAGAATTTTGGATTAAATTGTGATCTAATTATCAGAGCAGACATACCAGAGCCACCAGCTAGCTGAAAAGGCAGGCAGTGTTTCATTAAGGGAATTATTTATTTTTGTTTTTTACATTTGTGAAGGTCCAGGAGAAGGTTGGTTGAGCTTATTCCAAGGTAGATAAACACCAAGTTGAAAAACTCCACTCTGGTCATGGGCTCATAATTAAGACTCTTCTGGTCCTGGAAGGGTCAGAAATAGGGCACAAATTGCAGCAGCTGAGAGGTGGGCTGGAGGCAAAGTGAGTAAAGGTGAATTATAGAATCATTAAGGTTGAAAAAGGCTTTTAGGATCTCCGAGTCCAACTGTCACCCCAGACCTATGAGTTCACCATTAAACCATGCCCCCAAATGCCACATGAACACGCCTTTTGGATGTTTCCAGGGATGGTGACTCCACCACTGCCCTGGACAGCCTGTTCCAAAGCTTGTGAACTCCTTTGGTGAAGAAATTTTCCCTAATATCCAATCTTAACCTCCCCTGGCACAACTTGAGTACATTTTGTCTGGTCCTGTCAGTTGTTACTTGGAAAAAGGGACCAAACCCACCTTGCTACAACCTCCTTTCAAGTAGTTGTGGAGATTAATAAGATCTGCTCTGAGCCTCCTTTCCTCCAGGCTAAACACCCCCAGCTCCCTCAGCCATCCCTCAAAAGGTACAGCCGGAAACTTGCAAGCTCCAAACAATCCAAGGACTTCCTCAATCCCTAGTTCAGTAATTTATTCCTGTCTCTCTCCACGTCTCCTGTTCAAGCACCAAGAAGCTACCAGGTGGTGGTGCTGACCCTTCCTTGCCATCTTCCTTTGCACCTTGTCTGAATTATTGGTGCAATTTTTGTGGAAAGGTTTGGGCAGGCACCAAGCAGCAAACTCTGCTTTGGGTATGGAGCTCTTTGCTCCCTTCTCTTCTTGCCTACATATTTTTGAGCCAAACCCAGAAGTAAAAAAAAAAAAAAAAAAAAAAAAAAAAAAAAAAAAAAAAATCTAAAAATGCTTCCACCTGGAATAAGGCTCACAAAAGAGCCTCATTAAACTTTGATGATTACACATTCAAATGGAGCTCTGTTGGACAAAGAGAGAGCTGCTGCTGAGGACAAGCCAGTTTTTCAAGACTCAGCTCAAAGGGGCTGTTGGCTAAATGTGGGAAAGCTTGGCAAGGGATTTAGCTCCACCGAGGAGCCTGATCAGAGAGCCAACCTGACAAAGGGTTCTGGCACTTAGAGAAATCAAGGTCTCTCCAGCCACTTAAAAGGAAACTTGTGTAGAAGGAAGAACAAAGAGGCAGAATTTTTTTTTTTTTTTTAACATAGGCATCCTTTGAATCGAAGAACCTGCACAGGGAAAAGAAAGCTTCCTTAGAGGTGGTGGGAGCAGCGAATGGTTTAGAAGAGAAACCCTGTGTAGGAGGAGAAAGATACAGGACATTTTTGGGGTATATGGATAAAGTCAGTAGAGTATAAGAGAAAAAGCTCAACTCAGGCAGGGAAGACCTGCTGATCTTGTACTGATTTGTCTCTGCAGCTGTTTATTCCTTGTGCTGCAGTGTGCTTTGAGCCCCTGCAAAATACGTATACTTGAACATTCCCACTGCAGGATGAGCGTGGGAGAGAGGAACAACGGACTCACGTTGTCCACAAAGGCCCACCAGTGCATCTGCAACACAGAGTCACATTTCTGGAGCACAGAACATATCCAGAGAGGATCTGGGGAACTCCAGAAAACACAGAGAAATACAACCTCCTCAAATGAAGAGGTCAGGCCAGGACACACCAGGATCACCTGTTGATGGGTGGTTCATTGGAGACTCACTGGAGCTGTGCAAGGTGGAGATTTACAGTGAGATAAAGCAGCAAAGTTTACACCCTTCCCCTCCATAAGTAAAAGGCCCTGCACACTCTCATGCCAAAAAAGTCTTCTTTCTGGCCCATTTATTCCATTTTGGCTGCTGGTTTGAGAATGAGAAGCAAAGTCTGTGGTCCTCCGCAAAGACTTTTGCTGATAGCCCTTGTGCCCCATCCCTGCCAGTGAATGCTACTCTGTGGATGGTTCAGTCAATGCTGATGAGCAGCAGCTGCTGGAACTCTTCTTTTAAAATCAATTTCTTTTAAAAATTGGGTTTTCATTAAAGGGGTTTTAAAATTGTCTTTTTTCTGCGAATAAATTCACTATGATTTAGAAACACTTGTTACTGGAGAAGAGACATTGAATGTCTCGGATCAAAACATGTCTATGTAGATGTATACATATATGTGTGTGCATATACACACAGTTATGTGTTTACATTTTGTATAATGGTGTGTTTATATGTAAATAGATACATTTCTCCATAGCAAGTGAGCATGTAGCTTTTCTCTGTAAAGGGGGAATTTTTTCCACGGAAAATTTAGACAAAACCGAAACTCTCCTCGGTGACCACCATTTCCCCAGGACGCCTGTTGGTTCCTCTCTGGTGCCACAGTGTTCAACAGACCTTTGCTGCCCAGGAGGGTGGTAACACACACAACTCTGCCACCTCCCCACCCCAAGGATGTCCCGTGCCTTGGGGAACCCCAGCACCACACAATCCCCCACACCGCAAAAACCTCATGTGCTGATCCATGTCTGCAGGGCTGGTGCTCCCAGTCTGGGGCAACCCCACTGGGAAGATCCAAGTCAAAGTGTTAAGCCAGCAGTGGGTTCTGAGGTTCTGCTCGTGGCTCGAGGAGGCTCAGGAGCTGCGCCCTCTGAGCAGCCAGGTGACGTGGGGATATTTCTGGGTTTAATGTGAACTTGGGTTGGGAAACACCAGAGCAAAAACTGTACCTTTGTAAATTTAGCCCTGTCCAAATTTGATTATTAAGGGGTCAGTGTTCCAATCCCTACCTGTCCGTTTGAGAGGTGGAATGGAATGGAATGGAATGGAATGGAATGGAATGGAATGGAATGGAATGGAATATTTCTGTTGGAAGTGACCTTGAATGATCCTCTGGTACCACCACCTGACCAATTCAGGACTGACCAAAGTTAAAGCATTTCCCAAATGCCATTTAAATACTGATAAGTTTGCGGCATGTACCACCTCTCTATGAAGATTGTTCCAGTGTTTGACCACCCTTTCAGTAAAGAAATGTTTCTAATGTCCCATCCAAGCCTCCCATTGCACAGCTTTGAATCATTTCTCCGCGTCCTGTCACTGGATCCCAGGGAGAAGAGCTCAGAAGTCCCACTGCTTTGCTCTTTTACGGCAAGGAGGGTGGCAGCAAGTTGTGAACAAAGGAGTTGTGGGTGGGGGGGGGTGAAGGGAATATTTAGCTCCCTTTCTTGTGTCCTGCTCGCTTGCAAAGTTGCCCTCCAAAGAGACCTGGCTTTTATTAGCGATCCCTGCCTGCCGTAGGTGATCAGATAGCGGCCATCTGAACACCACATCTCCGTTACAGCCCAGCCCTGGCTCCCAGCCATCTTTGGATGTTTGCTGTGCAGAGCAGCTGGGAGGCCTGCAGAGCCTGGCAGAGACCTTATCTCATCACCCTGGGATGGAGGGAGACCTGGAGGGCAGAGTCCCAGTGCCCCATTCACAGGCACCCACCACCAAGCAAGGGTGATAAATGTTGTGAAGGGACCTGGTTAATTTAAGGCCACATCCCTGGGGATTAGTGTGGAACAATGCTTACTTCACACCCACAATCTAAGGATGTGGAACCAGAGTTTTAGTTCAGGTTATCAAAGTATGAATGTCACCCAGGGAATATTGCCACAAGGCTCCGTCCCCAGCCCTGTACAGCTTGGGTTTGGATTTATTCCCTTTTCTCTGCTCTTATTCCTGGAACTCCCAATAGCGGCCTCCCTGGGAATGCTCCACTATGGGAAAGAAAACGGGAAGAGGTGGTTTTTGGGAGTAGGAGATAAATGGATATCAGGGGGTCAGCTGGAGGAAGGAGAGGTCAGGACTGAGAGAGCACAGATCAGATAACGGGTTAAACAGGGCGAAAAAAAAAAGACAGGAAATTCACATTTGTTACAGGAGAAAAGGAGGAAGCAAGTAAACGGGATGAAATGGGTGAGGATACAGTTGAGTTAACAGCCAGGGAAGAAACGAGGTGGAAGAAAGCAATTTTTTCTCTTCCAAAATATGCAGATGGGCTTGACTGCAATGTTTCACCGACTGAGAGCAATTTCAGGAAATTGTTCCCGAGTGAAAAAAAAAAAAAAAAGATGTTATTTTTTTAGTAGAAATATTTCACTTCTCTTTGAAGCTTCTCTCACATTAACAAATTATCTGAGCAATTTATATAAACACTTAAGAGATCGCTGCGGTCAGACAAAGTGCTTGTTTGGCCCAAAACACATCTATTTCATTAAAATGCTGATTTCCCCCTTCCTAGCTGGAAAATGTCCATTTCTGGTTACCCCCACTGCAAATACTTTTATTTTTTCCGGTCTGGCCACCCCTCACCCCCATCAGTTATTTGTGCAGTTCTGCTTTTCAGCAAATTTACACAGCTGACAGCTGAGGATATGAGCCCCACAGATGGGCACGAGAAGGAAGTCCTGTGAAGCAAGAAAGGTGATCATTAGAGTCTGACCAAATCTATTGCCTGTAAATATTAGCAGAGCAGAGAGTGCCTCCATTCCACGGGCATGGCCACGGAGAGAGAGGCTGCTCTGCACTCTGGCCGGTATCGTTTTAATCCAACACACAGTCAGTTGGGTTGGAAAGAAAACAGCTTTCTGAGCTCTTTTCCAAGTCTGGGGTGTGTGAATAAACACTCCAGCTAGCAGAGGAAGCTGGTGACAGATGGAGCAAGAGCTCGGCTCTTCTGCTGTGCTGGCCTGGGCTCCAACCACGAAACCACAGTGACTCTACCCGTCATCTAACCTGGCTCAGCTGTGCACGGGCAGCCTGCTCACCCCTGGCCCACCAGTGCTGAGCCAACAGCTGGGTCTCACCAAGGCTTTGCACCCCCTGCAATTTGTCCCTTCACTGCAGCACAGTGCAGAAATACCTGAGATGTCTCCAGCCCTGCTTGTGGGATCTGGAGCTGTGGGAAAAAGAGGAAAAGTTGCTGGTGTCAAGCTGCTGTGGGTGGATTACCCCAGCTGTGGGCATTTTCCACTGTCACTGTTCTGAAAGCAACAGACACACAACTTGTTGCAAAAAACTTGAATTTGGAGAGTGATGTTCACACAGCTGTCATCAGCATGTCCACAGTAACTTCTCCATGGGCAGACAGTGATGGGACAAGGGGGAATGGTTTCAAACTAAGAGGGGAAATTTAGATTAAATGTTAGGAGGAAATTCTTCCCTGTGAGGGTGGATTGCCCTGAGAAGCTGTGGCTGATCCATCCCTGGAGGTGTTCAGGCTGGATGGGGCTTGGAGCAACCTGACCTAGTGGAAGATGTCCCTGCCCATGACAAGGTGTGGAATAAGATGATCTTTAAGGTCCCTTTCATCCCAGGCCATTCTGTGATTTTAATGTGGTTTTGCACATGGATATTTGCACCGTTTCTTCTTGGATTCTTGTTGTTTTCAGACTATCTATAAAGCAGCCCATGATCGCTCAAGCATCAGTTTATTTTTGAGTGAAGCATCACCTTTTGCTTTTACATAAACTGCCTGACTCCCAGTTGAACCAGGAAAAACAAACAGCACAGAGCAAAGTCGTTGCTGTGCAAAGCTAAGAACAGCCACTCAGGGATTTGCCAGGCGGACCATGATTTGCATCTCTGGTTGCAAACATAAAAATTTCTCAGGCTGGCAAAACCTCTTTATTTGGTGTAACTGGGTGGGAAGATGGTTTTTAATTGTATTTTAGCTGCTGCTGCTCTGAAAAGTAGTGGGCAGCACAGTCACAGCAGCACAGGCTGAGTGCTTCTGAGCAGCCTGTTTAGATAAGGATTAACTTAGGAGTGGATTTCTTTGCAACCAGGTTTCTCTTCCTTTATTTATTATGTGTCTGCATTATCCTCAGCTCACAGAACCAGTTCATATCCGATTCCTAAAGTTTTATAGAAGATCATGTGATTTCACTTAACTCCCTTGCTCTTGGGGCCACTCAGGTGTTCACAGCTGCACCCGCTGCAGGAGCAGTTTCGTTTCTGCAGAAATGCCGCCCAGTTTCCTCCAACTCCTTGGACAATCCCGTCCTTGCCAATGTTTTTGTTAAAACCAAACCTCTTCAAAGTCCACAGCCTGACAGGATTTTATTAACTGGAATTTATTTTCAGCGTGTTTGAAGCCTTTTTGATTAAGGGTAACCATTAAAAAAGCAAACGAGACCCTTGTAGATGGTTTTCTTTCTCACCTCAGGAATTTGCGGACTTGCCTCCTGATTTTGTACTAATTGGACCTGCATGTGCTGGCGGCTGAGCTTGAGGTGTGATTTTGCAGGGCACAGAGGTTGGCTGTGACCAGGTGGTTGGAGCAGAGGGGTCAGGAGAAGCACAGTCCCCAGATCTGGTGCCCAGATCCCCTCGCCACCCTGACTCTGACGCCTTTGGGAGCTGAAAGAGAAGGTTATAGGAAATGATTTGCCTTGAGGTTACCCATACAGCCACAGTTGTGTTCGTGCGTACAGGTGTGTGTCTGCATCACACACACACAGAGCATCCTACCGTTATCCCGTGGGGCCTTGGCTACACAAACAAATAAAGGGGAGCTCCGAGGGGATGTAAATCCCAAGCACCTGAGGCCTTAGGGCAGCTCCTGCTGCACACCAGGCAGCCTGTGCCTCAGCCTTGTTTTACTATGCTTAAAAACATGGATGAAAACACCCTCAATCCACCAGCCAGCATAATTTTTCCTGCAAATAACCCCTGGCACATGGGTATTTTCTACTCTCATTTGCACCTCAGGGGGAAAACAGCTGCAAGAGGGGACAGTGGAGCAGTGAAGGTATTTTTGCTTGCTTTTTGTTATGTTCCCTGGGTTACCTGCATGCCGGTGGTCCTGTGAGCAGGGTGTGCAGCATTACAGGTCCTTATTCCCCCAGCTAAATGTCTAACTCGTGTTAACCAAGGGAGAAACCCCCTTTGTGCCAGGATAGTTTGTTTTATGCTAGGAACTGCTCCAGACTATCTGTGCCAAAGCTCTTCTCCAATGGCAAAGTCTGCATCTTCCCTGGAGGACAGGTGTTTTGCTGCTTCTCCCACTGAACCCTTTCAAGTGCACAGGAGCCCTTGAGGTGAGTTTGTTATCCCGACACAAAACACCAGCCAGTGCAGTGGATTCCCCCTGGGCTGCTCAGTAAACACATCCTCCTGCAAACATGGCCCCCAGGCAGCAGTTTGTGGTCCCAGCTGGTTTTAACTGCTCTGACTGTGGATTCCTAGGGAATGGTAAAGGGTGCTGAAATGGGCAAAGCACGCCAGGATGGGATCTGGGGATTAAAGAGCAGACGTGTTGTCTCCCCAGCCAACTCCTTCTGCTTGTGGGGGAAAGCAACTTCTGGCAGGCAGGTGGGGTGAGCATCTCCTCCACCGGGGGGGTTGGCAGCTCCTCTGCTGTATCCACAAGAACACCTGATGGCTGAAGCACCCATGGGCTGGAGGTGTTTTGGTCCAGGTCAGGGCTCATCCCTTTTCCATTGCTCATGGTTTGTACCTTCCAGAGCTTTCGGAGGGAAAGGCAGGGATTCTGCTGAGATACCCTTGGAGGGATGTCCAAACCGTGGTACAGCCCTGTGCATAGCACAGATCCCTCTCTCAGAGGGACATGGCAGCGGGGCTGTGCTGGGCCAGTGCCTGTACCCCAGGGTGTGTCTGCAGCAGCCAAGTGTGGGAAAAACTGGCAGTTTTGGGGGTTAAGCAGCTCCAGCTCCTTATTAGGTTCAGCCTTTTCTCAGATATGAGGAAAAGATAACACAGCAACTTTTCCCTGTCTGCCAACAGGAACCAGGCTGAATCCAGGAGCTCGGTTCCCAGAGCATCTAGCCCTCTCCCTGTCTCCAAAGCCAGGCAAACTTCATAGGTGCTCAGCACCATCAGAGCCAAAATATATTGTTTCCCCATTCTTCCATGTTCCACACCCCACAAATCTCAAAAAGAAAGGTTTCATTTTCCTTTTATTCAAAAAAAAAAAAAAAAAAAAGAAAAGAGTGGGAGAGAGGCAGTTTCCAGCCTTTCTGGTTGCAAACCAAGGTAAACTCTCGCCTTTGAGTCCGCAGCCAGGCAGACTGAAACAATAACACCCGCAGAAAAGGGTGTGCTCCCATTCATCCCAATGGGTGTTAACTTGGAAGGGTGACTCTGACCCCTGATGCCAAGAGCTCTAACCATTTCTCTGCTGAGCATCCCAGCCCATAAATAAAGCCTCTGGCCGGCGGTGCAGAAACCTGGGTGGGAGGGAAGCCGTGCAGCAGCGAGGCGTTGATTTTTGGATGTGCCAGGAGTCTGAAACGCTTGGGTTCCTGCTGAGGCTCCCAGCCTTTCTGCCAGCCTATGTTCACCAAGGCCAGGCAGAGGTGCCCCATTTCCCTGGGGAAGAAACCTCGGGAGGGGAGCGATGAGCCCCGGTGAATTTACTGGGATTTCGGCAAAAGCGGTCTGGCAGAGATACATTCGGCTCAGCTGCACAAAGGAATGAGCGTCTGGCAAGTGCCTCGTGCTGGGTTTCCCTGGGAAACTCAGCTGGCGTTAAGATAAACAAGGTCCCGGGGAGCAGAGGGGGGAGCAGGGTGGAGGTGGATGTGGGGAACTCGTCCTTTCCTTTGACTGAGCATCTGTGTGTGGAGCCACTGGCTGAGGTCAGGTCCTCACCATCCCTGGAGCTTCACAAAAGGCACATGTTTTAATAATCTAATTAGCTGAGACAGTCAAATAGTAGGAGGAAAGGAAATGTATAAAGAAAGGGAGTGGTTCAGGCAGAGTCACGCAGGCTTTGCTGCCTCCATCCCTCTGCTCTGAGTGAAAGGAACCCACCCTTCAACATGCAAAAATGAGAACGGGCACAGAGCCTTCTTCTGAGCAGAGATGTGCAGCAAGGGGCATGATCTGCTCCAGTTCATTAACTCTGGAACCTACTGATAACTGCTCAAACTAACTGCTTACTAATTTCTGCAGTACAAGCATGATTAAAGGAAATAATGTGGCATATCAGTGGTATCTCATGTCCCATAATGTGAGAGGGGCTCATCCCTCCTTCTGGGACCCTATACCTGGACCAGCAGAGATCTGGGGAATTGGCATTGTCACTGTGTGCTCCAAAGGGAAAAAACGGCACAAGCCCTTGGTGTTAGTGCCAGAAATCATCCATGTCCCTTCAGCTGCTTTTTTCTATCACTCCTTAAGTTTCTTATGGTATACCTCAGTGGGGCACAGCTGTGTCTAATGTAAATAGCTCTGTGCTCGTCTACTGAAAGTAAAAGGAAGGAAATTAATGACAACAATAAAATAAAGCCCAAACCTCCCACTTACAGTCAGTGCTGGATCTGCCCAGTTAACCCTTGTTTGGTTTTGGTTTCCTGATAGCCAGGGAAGGTGGTTTCCTCTTAGTTCTTGCTATGCTATTTTAGTTTTTCCCTCTGAAATTGCCTCTCTGTTCATAACAATAGGGGTGAAAACCCCAGACACTGCTCACCCTGCTTTAACTCCACACTTGCCATTACTAATTTAGCTTCTCCTATGAGGGTGGCAGACATCTCAATAAGCCACTGCTATGACTGGGGCTCTAGGGGTCTGAAAGGCTAATGATAGGGTGGGATTTGGGGCTAATGGACCAATGTCAGGGTTTTAATCATGTTTAAATCCCCCCCATGGTAAATATGAGGGTGAGCAGCATGTATTAAATGGGCCCTGATTCATTTTGTCCTAAGAAAGATAATAAAAATAAGGCATTTTAGGTGGGTGCCTGTCTCTTTCCACAGTCTATTAGCATAGTTTAAATGACAAACTTCTGTGTCTATCCACACCTATCCAAAGTGATGGAGAGCTTGATGTCACCTCCAGAGACACTGGTCCTCTTCCCACTGCTGCCCATCAAGTAAATCCCAGGACTGCAGTCCTTTTAGGCTTGGTGCACCTGCTCAGTGTTATTTAAACTGAAAGCATCTCCCTCACTTTAAAGAAGAGGAAATGGAAGCCCAAAATTAAGCTGTTTGCTCCAAGTCATACAGAAAATGCTCTCTATGTAAATTTCTCTATGTAAATTTTGCACAAAAATAAGGACATTTTGTTTTTGCACTGTTTGTCCCATCAGTGCTGCACGTTGGTCTGAAAAGATGAGTTTTGCCCTGCTGGTGAAAGTCAGTATTTGATAGAATTCAATCATTTTCATTTCAAAAGGAGTGTCCACACACAGATTGGTGCTTAAACAGGTGGATTTGTTTTGGAGTAAAGTTGGACATAGCTCATCCTGCAGAAAGGGGATATAAATTCTTTGTGGATTGTCCATATAAATTCCTCCACAGATAACTAAGGTACAGAGGCTAATGTTAATATCCCTTAGGCTGTTTGTAAATTGGTGATGGGGGGCTGGAGAGTGGAGAGAGCACTCAGAATCAAACACATGATAAACATACAGGGCGTGGGATGGGCTTGGAGGTAATTTGGTGACAAATTTCTCATTTTCTTTCTTGGCCAGACTGGCTGCTGTGGAAATTTTGCCCAAAGAGGGGTTATCCCCATCCCAGCTCCTTTTGGATAGATTTCACCTCTCATCTTGAGTGATGAGGGAGGGTGAGATCTGCGCTTTGTCTTGCTTCACATTGTGATGCTGCAGGTCTGGTCAGCCCAAAGATGTTTTTTATTGTGATCTTTTGCTCTGCATGCTCAATATCTGGACTTGGTTTAAAAAGAGGCCAAAAACTTGCTTAAAAGCGCTGCTGTCTCATGCAGTGCTTACTGGTCTATTATTGCCCTTGTGGGACTTGCTTGTTTCTTTTAACCTGTGGGACACAGCTGTCAAGGGATTCAGGCCCAACACCAGTGTGTAAAGCCATGTTCATACTACAATTTCTCCATGAAATCCATTTACACCTTTTGCACGGGGGAAACAAAACCTCTATTTAGTTGTTCATGCAGCTCAAGCCTCAGTCAGTACCCATTAGGTGGAAGGGAGGGATCCTGGTGATTGTCAGCCTGCTGGGAAATACCAGCAAACCATTTACTTGTCTTTTCTTCCTCTGACCTGACCCAGAACAGCAGCTCCAGCAGCTCCTGTTGTAGCACCTATGAAGGGAGCCCTATGAGGAGGAGAAATCCCAGAAATGGAGTAGATACTACTGCAAGCAAGCAGCAGAAAACACCTCCTATCTGAGAGCTGTTTTGTGAAATGGAAGGGCAGGGAAGGGAGGTAGCTGCTGAAGGATAAAGAGCACGAGGTGTCAAACAATTTTTTCATGCCAACTCCAAAATCAGCCCCTTCTGATGCTTTTCTTCCTCTGTTGAGTCACAGGAGAGAACCCACAGGCTGCCCTCCTCTGCCTGCACACCCCTTTGGTGTTAAAGAGCTGGGCTGGTGCCAAGCAGCTGCAACTTCATTTGAGTTTTTATCTTTTGTTTTTTTATTTAACAAGCCCAAGAAGCCGGAAAAAAAGGTGCAAAGAATTGCACAGCCTTCAAAAACAAGTCAGAAGAGGTAGAAGAGATCTGAGGTTTGTCTCCCAGGCTTGGCCATACTGGCCTGGTTTGACAACCTTACAGCAAGGTGGGCAACCAGAAAGGGGAGCCATCACACTTTATGTCCTAAATAGCCCATCACACTTTATGTCCTGGTAAAGTGATTTCTAAATCCATCCTGGATGTGGAAGGAGTTGGCCCTCAGGTCCGCCGACCTCCTGAGGGGTTCCCCGGATGAGCAGGTGCTTCAGAATACTTGCACACGAAGGAAAATAAGACAAAGACGCTGCAGAAACGAGGCAGGGAGATCGTTGAGGTGAACTGAAATGCACAACCGAAACTGCTGTGTTGTCTGTCTTTGACAGCTCTTCCTCATTTCACCGTCTCCAGAGAGGCAGCTGGGCCGTGGCTCAGACCAGACGGTTGGGCTGAGGAACCATCTGCCGCAGTCCTGGTTGTCCCTTCTCGCCCTGGCCACTCTCCCTCTGTTTCCCAGGCTGCTAAATGAGGGGTGGGACACCCTCCAGGAGACATGACGAGGATTTGCCCAGCAGCTGGTGAGGACCTTGTTCCCAGCAAGTCGGATGGGGGTTGTTGTCCTAGGTGTCAGCAGGAGGAGGTCTTCATGAGATGTATCCAATACTGTCCTGAAATATTGAGTAGCTTGCTGCTGTCAGTGCAGATCTACAAACTGGATGCACTGCATGACTGGGCAAACTGTTAGGGATAAAACTAATCCACTGCACCATGGAGGTGTTCTAAGTATTTAAGTGGTGTTATGTTTGATCACGCAAAAAGAAAATGTTTCCATGATGCAGGAAACCCAAAGGACAACTATTATAATTGTTGGGTAGTTGTAGTGAGGTCTGAACAAAATCAAAGTTCCCTTGTACTTATCCCTGAGTGCACACAAGGCAAGAGATGCCCCTGACATACCAAGCTGAGACAAGAAGCATTAGCAAAATGGTCCTTTTAAAGCTGAAAAATTGGATGCGTTGGTAGACTAAAGGATTTTTTTTTTTTTTTTAAGGAGATGGCTGGGGAATTGAACTTTGGTGCAAATTAAAAGCTCCATGGAACTTGCAGAGCTTGAGACCACATTCTGACCAAACAATGGATGCGGTTCTTTGCTTTAAGCCCTCACTGTGGTGGGTCCAGGCTGCAGCCTCTCTTTGCCCCCCCTAGAGCCTCCCACCCTGGAGGCATGAGTGCAGCAGTGTAGCCTTTTTGCACTGGTGTGAGCTGCTGTTCTGAGGCTGGGCCAAAATTCATTGCATCAGGTACTGGCAGGGGAATTCATCACAGGAAAGTTGGACATCTTCAGCTGGGTGCTCACCTTGGGCTTCTTTTGCAGTCAGAATAAAGATTCATTTGACCTCAACTGACATTTCACGTGGGGTGAAACATAAGAGTTTGGAGTGGGTGACTCAGACTGGAGAAGTGGTGAAGGTATGAATTCACCCTTCATATGGAGTAATGTATTTTGGGTGGCCATGGATACCTGTTCCAGTCTCTCCTCATGCAGTCAAGCCCTAAATGACTTGCCCAGGGCAGTGGTGGAGCTGGGAGACAGATCAGCTCTCCAAAGCTGCAGATTTTATGCCCAGAAAACACGGTTTACTTCTAAACACAGAGGCAGAGCTGGTTGGGTATTAGAATCTTTTTCCTCCAGGAAACATACAAATTTGCTTGCAATTTATCATTCCATAAAATTTTAAAATGTTTGACGGAGCAAGAATGTAAAAACCATTCGGTCTGACACCACTGAAACATTTCACCTTGATAATGTCAAAACTAAACATAGAAAAGGCATATGCAACATAAATCCCAGCACAATAAAATATAGCCTAAGTTGAAAATATTTCAATTAATATTGCAGTATAATACAAAATGATTCAAACCAAGTTGAAACAAGGCCTCTCTATGTCACCGAAACATTTTTACATTGCTGAAGTGAAACCGAGGAAATGCAGCCTGCTAAAATATTTCACTGAAAGCTTTTCATGACAATTCTTATACTTGTGTGAATACATTTTAAGATAGAGAGTGATTTTGTAAAAAAAAAAATAAAATGCTGAGCATCTCTGAGACATGGGGTCTTTATTTTTCTGCAAAATTATGTAACATCCAATGTTTGGCAAAACCTAGAAATCATCAGATATTCACATTTGGGGCTGGTAGAAACAATTCCTCAGACCCTTTTTAAAGGCTGTCACAGCCCTTCTGTGGGTATGCAGGTGTTTTTTGTTTGCTGGATAAATTTCAGAGTGAGCTGTTTTGGTAAGACTGATAACAACATCTGTATTGGGCAACATCGCCCTCAGACCTGGAAAATCCTTTAACCACTATGTCATTATGCACAGGGTTTTTTCCCCCCATCATAGCTGAGTCATCTGACATATCCCTCCTTCCTCATACCATATTAGCAAATGAGGTAACTAATTATTACCTCTGGCTTGGCTGGAGTCATCCTTTTGTTATTTACCGTTGATGACTAATTGTCATAGCTGGTTGCATGGCCACATGTGCTGGATGAGTTCCCACCTGGATAAGAGTTGTCTCTCCCCTCGCCACTGCTGACTAGGACATCCGATTCTGCTTTCAGGTTGTTCTAATCCCAAAAGAAAATCAAGTCAGAATAGAAGAGTGGAGGGAAAAGTGTGTTTGTGATGGTGTCCCAGCACCACAGAGCCACAGTCTTTTTGCAGATCCCAGCAAGAGAAGGAAAATAGAGAGGTTGCCTCTGTGCATTGGACCTCTGTTCTCAGCTGGGACCTTGCTCACCCTTCAGCCTCTCACCTTCCTCAGTTCCCATGATGCCCAGAGCTTACAAAATTACGTATTTTTTATTTTTCAGAGCTGCACTTATTTCTGTGTTTGGCAAAGTAACTGCTCTGGTGAAATTTGGAGGGGAAAGGTGTCTAAAGGCACTCCTCGACCAGGCTTTCAGGGAGCAAGGATTCATCACTTCTATCACCTGCAGCAGGGTCAGCTGAGTCCTGATCTGCATCAGAAAAGGCAAAATTACCCCTTTACAGCCTCAGCAATTGTCATGAGGACCTGTAAATGCCTGGTGCTAAGTGTAATGAGTCTGCAAAACCTATGCAGACAGAGACTTTGATGAGTTTCCAGGTGGCTAGTGCTCACCTGGAGTGGTGGACATGCTCACATCCTCTCTGGACAGAGAGGTATTGGGTTCACACAAGAACTATTAAGAACCAGTCCCCAGAGGTAGTGGGTGGGTAGGACCAGAAGGTTTCAAACAGCTAAAGAGAGCCTGGATCTCTTATGACATTTGTCCCATTAGGGGCTGACCTGTGTTCACAAAAGTCAGTCCTGCGGTATGTAAGCCCTACCTTGAACTTCCTCAAAGCTCATCCTTGGATGAGCATATTCATAGCACAGCCTGCCATCGGCAGGGAGAGGAGTGAGGGCACCGCATGCCTCAGCACCGAGAGCATTGTGGAAAGTCAGATGGGTGAAAGAGGCAGTGTGAGGGAGCACAGCGACCAGGGAAAAAACCCAGCACTCTATCTTCCATTCTCCTCCTCAGAGTGTTCCCCTTTGTCCAAGTTTCAGCCTCGTTCGTCCATGCTGAGAGCCAGAAAGCAGATGGATTTTACCTGAAGGGCTTCTCCTCTGCTCTGGAAGCACTCTCTCCTTTCTCTCTGCCTCTCCACCCCAGCAGCACAGCACCACACAGCAGCACCCTCCCTCACCCTGCCACCATCTCTCCTCCTCCCCTTCCCCCTCTCGCTGTGGCTTGACACAGAGGAACCTGAAAATTCTCTGTGATGTTTGAATCCCGGCCAAAACTGAAAGCGAGACCCCGCGACTGGTCCTGAAGCCTAAAAAACATATGGCATTAATTCTGCTTTCCCACAGTTCCTAAAACTGCAATTAAAAGCAGCCCCCACCAAACAGAGCCCCATAACTCAGCTCCGTGATTTATTGGAATAACGAAGCTTTAGGGGAAAGTTGGCAAGGGCCAGGAATTCCACGTCCGGGAGCTGGGCTCCAGGCACATGGCCCCGTGCGCAGCCAAGTTTATTTTATTAGAGTGCCACCGGTGGAAGAGCAGGATCTGAGAGGGACATTCCTTTGAGAAAGCTTATCTTTGGCCCCCATTTGGCTTCCAACAAAAAGCCAGCCCCCTGTGTGTGCAGGAGATGCAGGAGATGCTGGTGCAGCAGAAGCAATCAAACGGAAGCTGGATGGGGATCATCTCTCTCTGTGCCGCAGGTTGTCCAGAAGGTGAACAAAGTACCTGCTTTTTCCCATCAGTAACAAACAAACACGGCCCGTGAGATGACAAAGGCTGCAAACCTCCTCTTGCCCAAGGAGGTGCTTTTTCATACTCGCATTTCTCAAAACCAAGGCCTTTCAGCTCTTTGCCTGTGAGCAAACATGAAAGTCGAGCTGCAAAGCTCAGATCTAGGTCTTTTCTTTATGTAGCTGAATAGTCTGGGAGGGGGAGGTGGGAAGAGGAAAGTCATTCTAGCTAAGGATGCAGATTTCTGCCTGTCTGTCATCTTGCTAATGCCTGTTATGATGATCCTTTCTAATGGTTAAATGCAGCAGAGAAGAAGAGACAGGATCGAACTAATTTCTAGAAGACGGTTTATAATCTTTGTGAGCTGACACTTGCACATCTCTGTAACACATATGATAAAGGCAAAATTTAGCCAAATGGAGTCTCAGAGTAATGGCAGAAAAAAGTACAGTAAGAAGTAGTGTCTTCTTTTAAAAGAGGCTATAGTAGGAAGACCAAACACATCAAAACTCCTTCACAAATCACAGTCTCTGCCTGTTGTTCAGCTCCACTTTCCACTACTTGCTGATATAGCAGTTTGCAGGAGAACTGGTTTATCTGGTGTTTGCTATCACACTTCTTGTGATGGTTTTGTTTACCCACACCTCTGAAAAGGCAAACCAAGGTGCCCTGCTGCGCTTCATTTGATGAGCAGAAATATTTTATATTGCAACCTGTTTTCACACACCAGTTTGTGTAGATGCCTGATAACATTCTTAAAACACACTTACAGGTGCAGAAGAAGATTATATTCACCCCATGAAGAGCCTTAAGCTGTGAAATCTGGTGTCACTGCGTTGTACAGCTCTTGTGCTGACAATTAGCAGAGTGGGGCACTCCCCCTACAAAGGGGCCATTTGCTGAACACCTGCCTTGATAGAGATCTCCAAACATCACTGCTGATGGGGAATTGTCACTATGCAACTTTATACTGGAGCAGGTGCAGCAGAAAGCTGGCTGCAGTGTCTGGTGACAGGAGACTAAAGTTGTTTGGCGTGCTCTGCCCAGCAAAACAAAAGTGAGACATAAATGGAAATAACAAGCCTTTTACCAATTGTCTCAGGAATGGAGTTTCAGCTGGCTCTCAGAGCCTTTCAAGCAGAGGAGTGGAGGCAGGAGATCTTCGGGGTCTGAGGATGGAGTTTCTGGAGCGCACCAGCTGACAGGAGAGGGCTGAACCTGGGGTTAGAAGAGTCAGTGAGGATGTGTCACCCTATCTAACTTCAGACATGCCCTCAGCTGAGTTAGTCCCTCAAGGTCCCCTTCATAACCAATGGGCAGAAACAGACACACGTAGGGCATGGTTCATCCCAGCTGTTGCAGTTGTCTTCTTCAGGACACAACTAGTCATTCCCTACAGCCCCACTGACTGCATTGGTCAGTTTGATGTCCACTAACAGCATCCTGAGCAGAGGGTACTGAGCTTTCTGCTACTGCTGTCTAAATTGGTGTCCAGTGATGCAGCCACCTTTTGGACTTGCCTCTTAAACCACCTCTTCTACCCCACTGTGACAGCCCAGCTGTGGTCCCTATGCAGAAGTCCAGGTTAAATGCTTCATCTTCAGATCTACTGCAGAGCTTTACCTAATAAAGTTGAACCACTAAAGATAGGAGTGATCAGAAATGCTGGTGATGGCAATGAAATTACAGTGTCTCAGACACCCTGCTGGCATGTCTTGCTCCCAACACTGGGAGAAGAAAAGGCTCTGGGGAGACCTTACTGAGACCTTTCAGGACTTAAAGGGGGCATAGAAAAACACAGGGAAAAATGTTTAGTAGGGCTTGCAGTGATAGAAGTAGGGGTAACGGTCTTATAAAGAAGGAGGATACATTCAAACAAGACACAAAGAAGAAGCTTTCTGCAGTTAGGGTGGTAAAACACTGGCACAGGTTGCCCAGAGTGCTGGTGGATGCCTCACCCCTGAAAACTTCAATGACAGTCTGGATAGCGCTCTGAGAAACCTGGTCTCATTGAAGATGTCCCTGCTCACTGGAGAGGGGGTGGACTACATGATCCATAGAAGTCCCTTCCAACTCAAACTATTCCATGATTCCATAAAATAAGTCATTAAATGTGGGAACAGAAAAAGTAACCACACTGACAGGGACTGTTGTGCCCTTAAGGCTTCTTCATGGACTTCAACCCAAGATCTTCAAGGAATTTCCTTGATACTGGAACATATAGTGAAAATATGGTGAAAACCTCAGGAGTAATCACTGTCCCATCCAGCCCTGTAGGCTGCAAGCCACCTCACCAGAGCAGCTCTCATAGCACCAGTGCTCTGCTGTTCAACACACAAAGCCAAAATGAAATACACAGGTCTGGAGGGAGAGAGAGATCCAAATGGAAAGCAAGATGCAAACAGATGGTGGTGATGAACACAAGGAGGGTCCTACTCCTTGACATCTTTAAAATAGGTTTCAATATTTTCTGAGATGCTGTCTAAGCCAGAAGCTTGTGGAGGCCTCTGGGAAGAAAAAAAATATAATCCCTTTGCTGTTCTTTACAGACCCTTCTGAAATAGCCTTTACACCCACCATTACTCACAGACCACAAATAGAAAACCACTAGTTTGGCAAGAAACTGTGGGAGCACAAAGAAGACTGTGACGCTCTCTTCTGACTTCAAGTCTGGAGCATAATGGAATAGTGCTTGCTTTGCTCAACTGAAAAATATACAAATAATCAGAAAAACATGGCAACAGGATGACAAAAACGACGGTATAATATTTCCCAGAATGACCTCAAAGACATAAATCAGCTCTCTGAATTGTCAGCAGCAATCCAGCTGAACAGCCAAATTGCCCCACCATCCAGCCTATTTTATTAAGCGTTATTGCTGTGCATTATTTCTTTACAGAGTGCTGTACATGTAGACACTGCTTTACAGGTACATAAATGACCACCCCGAGGAGTTTAGTTGCATTCAGGCACACAAATATGACATTCATCTCAGCAGCACCACTGGTTAACGATGGTGGTGCTGCTTCAGGTTTCTTGTTTCCCTTTTTGATTTTATTGCACTGAAGTCAAATGCATTTTAAACTCTGGACTTTGAGTCAACCTGTTTGTCTGAGGCACTACATGGCCATATTATCTCAGGACCAGAGCATCTGATGGACTAATTTGTCCAGCCGGGATAGCTAAACTCAGGGTTGGGAACTGACACTTGAACTGGCCAGACATTTTCCACCAAACTTTTTTGTCTTTGATTTCTAGTAGGACATGATGTTTTTAGCAAAGCAGGGATTTTTTTCACACAAACTGAGCACCCCACTCGGGTGGAAGGCAGGGTTTGCACTTGCTTTTGTGCAAAACTCACTCTTCCCTTTTACCTGTTCTGGGAAATGGGGAGGGGGGTGCTGAGGCAAAATACTACAGGAGCTGCTTCATGATAAATAGAAGAAAGGTATTTTACACCTTCATTTTCCAGCATGCTGTTTGTTTTGTAGGTGTTTATCGTCACTGCTTGAACCCTCCAGAGAGCTCAGGTTCACGTGCTGATGAGACAAAGCAAAGGAGCTGAACAATTAGATGAATTGCAGATTTACTGGGAATACCAAGGGGATGACATTTTCCCCCCACTGCGCATCCTAACACAGTTACTGAGTGGTATGTCTGTCCCAGTACATGATTTCTTCCAGTCCCAGTTAGTGGTGGGAGGACAGACATGGCAAACTCTCTGTCTCAGATAGCAGCGGTTTCTCATCCAGTCGGAGCAAGCCAAGAACAATTCCCACCATCAGCATCAAAGCACCCTTCTCCAGATGTCTGGAGGAAAGACAGCATCTGTCTGTCTGACGGGAAGTCTCTGCATCTCTCAGAGATGTAGGAGGGATTGCCTCTGATTTGTCTTTTTTTCTTGTAGCATTTTTGCTCTAGACTTAAATATGACAGGATCCCTTAATCATCCAGCCATTGAAGAGTACTTCATGTGCTGGTGGAAATCCACGCTAGCTATTAATTAATGACTTAATTATTTCAGCACTGAAAAGTATGCTAGACCCTCCCAGTCTGCCCAGGTATGCAGCCCTGCCCTGGGGAGTTACTGGTTCGTTTCTGACAGCATGGAGCAGAGTTGTAATGAAGTGGTGAAAGGTCGGGAGAGAGAGAAGTTGGGGCATTTGTTCGGGTTCAGCAACCACCAGTGTCCATCCTGGCACGGCGAAGAAATGAAAAATTGACACCCAGAATGAGGATGAACCTTTGCTTGCTTGTTTCTTGCGGGCAACCTAGCTAAGGACATCTTGAAAATGAATGTAAAAGACGTGAGACTCAATTTCCTGAGATATGAGAAGTGAAAGAGGTTAAAAAAGAATGTTTTTGTAGTTAAGACGTAAACCTGTAGATCTTCCCTTCACAGGATTAAATTCTTCCTAGGCCAAAATCTTCAGCACAACCATGGGTAAATCACATACATTCCTCAGTACCTGGGCTGCCTAACTGGGAATGCCAACATACCTGAGGGGACAGTGCCAAGACAAGCAGGAGTCATGCTGGGAAGTGCTGGTAGCCCTGGTAGCCAGGGCTGGCAGGAGCCGTGGCAGGCACTGTTCCACACACGGGCCGTGCCGTGACTCGCACAGCCTGACTTCTCCTCATACCCAGAAACTCAGTGATCTCCAGTCTCGCCCAGGGCCACAGAGGCACCCAAAAATGCAACCCCAGCCATCCCTAGGAGAGCTGGGGAATTACAGGCAGATCTGGAAGCAGCCTGGAGCTATGATTCAAGAAGTCGTCCCGGGCTTTTCTCTTCCAGTGCTCTTCATTCTGTGGAACAACTTTTAATGATGGTGGATAACTTGTGGTCTTTCCATGCTGCTGCTGCTGCCACTAAATAAAGTGCAGGTCCCTAAATAAAGTTGTGGTGGGGTCCAGCGCTGCAAACAAACTCATCTAGATTTTTGCTGCAGATGCTCTTCCCTGAACCCTTGTTTTTCCCATTGTATCAGGAGCAAATGAAGGGTAATAAAAGCTGACCTAACTCTGCCACAACACTACTAGCACACAAAGCAACAGGTGTTCCCAGAGGTAGCATCTCCTAACTCTCAGGGTGTCTCTTGCACAAAGCCAAGGAGAGCTGGGCAGAGTCAGATTCCATCATGTAAGGACCCCCTTGGAGCAGGGAAACTCCTCCTAGTTTGAACCCTTGAGAGCCACATCTTTGCAACAAACAGATGGGTTGTAGCCCCAGGAGCCTTGATCCTGTAGATACTTCACTAAAGCAGCCTTTAAGAAATCCCACAGGTTTACAAAATTAAACTCACATCCGAGTGTTTGAAAGAGGAGGTGAGTTGCTGGCAGTCTCACAGCTCAGAGCATGGGCATGCCTGTGAGTTCGGCTTTTCCAGGGCCACAGTAGGAAAAAGCTGATGTCAGGCCAGATGCAAGTGATACACATCTTAAGAGCAAGGCAGGAAACATATCTCTGTGCTCCTGCTAACCTTAGAAAGCGAGCGCTTGGATTGCCACACGGAGGATTTGTAGCAACAAGGAGAATGTAATTAAATAACGGATGATCTCATTATGGTAATGATGAGGTGTCATATAATAAGGAGAATCCAGGACTGGGAGCTGAGAACTGGAGGCCTAATTCTGGCTCTGGCTTCCAGCTCCGATAGGTCACATAAGGCCAACATCCTTTCTTCAATGTGTTTTTCTGAAACACAAAAGCACCGGGAGACCCTGTTGCTTGCAAATGCTCTTGCAACAAAGAGAAGGACATTAAGAGTAAAAATTGTCTTGTTCCTATAAAAACTGGGTTACCACAGTTTTCCTTTATATAAGGGACAGTGAGGCTCTCTGTGAGGCTTATGCAGAGCCCAGAACCACGAGGTCACCAAAGGAAGTTCTAAAGTTTGCTCCAGTCCTCAAGCTCTTCCAAATGCAAGCCTGAATTACCAATCATCAGACCTTGCTATGGCTTTTCTAGGGTAATACAGTCTCAGAGAATTTTTTTCCCAAGTAAATTGGATTTACATAAGTATGTATGTGTGTGTGTATATATATATCTATATGTATGTGTGCCTGTGGGTATGATCAGAAGGAACACGATGTTGTCAAAGCATATGACTGGGGACTTGCCCACAGACCTCAGTGCTACCCCATATCCCAATCCCAGCAGCCCTATGTCCAGGCTCTCTCCCTGCTTGTGACACCATCCCTACCCCATCTCTGTGCTGAGGGAGTTATTGGAGAGCAGAGTCCTCTCCCACAGGTCAGAATGGAGAAATCTCCCCCTGCTCAGCATGGATATTGCTCTCTTTTTCCATGCCATAAGAAAGCTGGAGCATGGAACGGATTTTTCCCCACAGCCCGACCTGCAAACACTTAGTAAAATCAACAGCTTTGCTTTCTGATCCCTTCCAGAATTACAAAAAGGTTAAGACTAGAGCAGCATGTGTAGCAGACTTCAGCTCAGTCCCCTAGCCTTGCCCCAAAACAAGTCTTTGGATTTCAGTTTTACTGTTTGCTTCTGAGCCTTACCTGGTGCTGCTGGTTTCCCTTTGTTTTTACACAGGCCAAACACAGAGGGTAAAAAAGCTGAGCTGCTTCTCCACCACGCACCACTCACACACAGAGCACTGGGACACGTTCATGAGAAACTCCTCCGTTCAACAAACAGCCTGCAAGACAAAATAAACCACTGGAGCATCCCATAATCAAAACTGCATTACGGGAATCCAGCGTTTTGATCTTTTCCATGGCGGGATTCAAGGCTCCCAGGCTGTCAACTCTCAGGCTTTCTTCCGTTGCCCAGATCCTGGAATCTTTGCTTTCAATTTTTTAAAAGGATCTTTTGAGGCCTCACATTTGGGCAGAAAAAGCTTAAAAGCCTTAATATGCGGGTTTTCTAAACTTTAAACCAACCTTTCAATCTGGGAAAAGACCAATGACTCATTTTTTAATTTCCAATGTTAAAATACCCATAATGTTGTTAATCATTCCTATTAATATTACCATCCAACAGCTAGTTTAATGAGGGTGCTAATGAGCTGCTCGCTGTCTGCAATCCACAAATCACAACTGTAATGAGTCTTTCCTTCAGCCTTGTGATCATCGAAACATAGAATCATTAAGGCTGGGAGAGACCTCTGAGATCATCAAGTCCAACCACTAACCCAGCACTGGCAAGTCCCCCAAACAATGATACCATAAAAAGCCTTCAGTTGATGGCAGCTCTCATCTGCATCACTTAAAGCAGGGAAATGTCAGGAGAAGTTGTGACTTTCTGGTGTCCTGGATTCTATGTTTTGTAGTGAGTTTTGGATCAGGCATAACACAGATAACAGGTATTGAGAATACGACCTGGTGCTACTAAGCCCTAGTGATGACTTCTGATGGTCCCAGAGCCCAGTAGCTGCAGCAGCACCCATTCCCACCCCTGGAGCTCACAAACTGGAGACCTGGAACAGAAAACCTTGCAAAACCAGTCTGTGAAACATATGGTTTCTCTATGTAGCAGCCCACACTGGATTTCTGTCTCCTTTCCGTGGGTGTCTGCAGTGCTTCAGGAAGGTTAGATACGAGCTAAACAGTGTCTGAGTGGTTTGAAATATTTCAAATTACTGATTTCCACCATCTCCCCCTGCTCCGTGCCAGTGGAAAAGCAAACCTTAAACTGCTACATTTCTTTGTAAAACTTGTTGTGAAAAATTCTTCCTGTTTTCTGGCTGCCTATGAAACCACCGGAATAAAACTGGTGTTTCTCTTATTGCTGCTGCTGTACGAAGCACAGCTGCCTTCTGACAGCCTCTTCGAATGGAAGGGACTATCTAGTTTTCTTTAGTCAGAAGACAGCTCAGGACTCTGGCTTTATGGGATGATCTGGTTAAAAGTTTGAAAGATGAAGCCCAGAGAATTTCCCTGTAGCCTTATTTCGGTTTTTCCTAAGTGGGAAGTGCACGAGTCCCACATTCTCTATTAATCATTTGAGGAACCACAAGAGAAAGAAGAAAAATGTCAACATGAGTTCCCTTTCCCTCACAAGATGGCTTGGAGGTTGTTGTGGTTGGAGACAGGGGAGTGAAAAAGGAGGCAAAATGACAAAGCAAAGGTGTTTTAATAGAAATGCCAAACTGAGAGCTCGCTCTTAACATCTGCCCCAGCAGTGGGAGTTGGTGCACAGGCAGATCCTTCACCCAACATTGAAACCACAGCATGGGATGTATTTAGAACTGTTCTCTTGCTGGAGCTTAAAAATAGTGGGAAATGGGTGTCTCATTGCTCCTTGTGGGACAGTTGGTGGTCATTCCTCTGTGTGCTTGTGGAGGGATGGAGGGGTGGAGTGGAAAGATGGAGGGGTAAGGGATGGAAAGCTGGAAGTATGGAGGGTTGGCACGGTGGAGAGCTTCAGGGATGGAGGTTTGGAAGGATGGAGGTTTGGAAGGGTGGAGATTTGGAAGGGTTGGGGAGGTGGAGGGATGGAGGGTTGGAAGCACGGAGGGATGGAGAGCTGAAGAGAAGGAGAGGGGCTACGTAGCCACGCTCTCAAAAGATATCCTGGCAGAGCACCCATGTCCCATAGTGTCCTGTCCCACCACCCTCTCTTCTCACCATTCTAACCCTAAAACTCATATCTCTCACCCTCCTGCCCTAAAACCTTCCCATATCTTCCCCAGTCCAGGTCTGTCCCATCCAAGCCCACTCACCTCAGTTGCTGCAGCCCCCCTTCCTCCCCAGCTCATTTCTCATTTTTCCTACAACCAGAGCAAATGTAAAATGTGCTTGAGCAGGAGGGGAGGGGAACACATGGAGGTGGGCTAAAAACAGACACATGGCCTTATGTTTGCCCTTCAAAAAACACAACCCCCCCTACCCCAGACATCAGCGGAAATACCATTAGCACTGGACACTGAGGAAGGTGATCCTCTTCCTCGGATGAAAGCTGGCTGGGGAGGCAGGAGGAATGACCCATGCTGCTGGCAGAAGGCATGCCCTGTACTCAGGGTGCTCAGATGGGGCACTCTGCACACTTCTTTGAAGTGCCTGTGCTTGAGTGACCCACGTACAGAGCAAACGTTACGCTGCCGAATCAATACCTGTCAGGTCACATTACCTGTTATTGATGAACATGTTTGTTAATCCCAACATATTGTATTTGCAGAACCTCCTGGCCTCCCCAGGGCTGTCTGGGATGAAGTTTTGCTTGGCTGAAACTTCTTTAAGGGAGAGAAGCTTGATGGAGGCAAGGTCTCTGTTCGTGGGGTCATACAGATAGTTTGCTGCTGCTGACCTGCTCTTGAGGTCTCCTTGCTACCCTAAAGGCAAGTTTTAGGACATAACTTAAAATCTGTATTACAGGCCACCCATCCTCATCTAGCCATGCAAAATGAGCACTTTGCTGAGGGAAACAACTGTAAGCACAGTCACCACGTGATATCCTTGTAGTCCATGCAAAGCAAGAAACATCCCTGCAGGAGGCTGTTCTGAAGGCTGTGAAATGCTGTCTGCAGGGGCCTGTCTCTTTCTACATCCATCAGTGTTGATTGGGATGCTGGACTCCTTATGGAGATGCTCACAGCAGCGATGGATCCAGGCAGAGAGGAACTGTGGCACCGGCATCTGGGAGGACTGGGGGTGAGGAGGCAAGGGACAGTAATCAAGGTCATGTTGTTAGTGTGAGGTGGTGCTGTGGGCTGTGATGAGCTGGTTCCTTCTGTCCAAGGGACTTTCCTTCTGCTCTCACACCCCACATGAGATCCACTTGTCACTCTTCAGGTAGGATTCAAGCACAAGAGACCCCACTGCAACCTTTGGTCCCCCAGAACCCCACTTTGGCATCTGGACATCATGGCCCAGGATCTTGCTCTGTACCTAAGCAAGGTTTGCTTCCAGGCCAATAAAAGTCCCAATAACAGTGGCTTGAGATCTTGACAAGGAGGAGAGGTTATTTGTGTGCATGGGGGGGGGGATTTTCTGTGTGCTCCATGGGATCCTGGTAAACCCTGCACTTTCCATGCCCAGGGTTTTCCCTTTAATCTTTAGCCACATAGCATTCTCCTTTAACACCATAGAATCATGGGATGGTTTGTGTTGGAGAGGACCTTAAAGTTCATCTAGTTCCACCCCCCTGCCATGGGCAAGGAAACCTCCCACCAGTTGCATAGGAGGTCTTTATTTTACCTTTAATTTCTAGCAGACGTGTCTTCTTCACCAGCTGATGAGGGAAAGGACACAGAACCTGCAGATGGAAGACTCTGCCCCAGCAGTTGAGACCCTGGCCAGGTCCCTCTCACAGCTGACTTGAAAGAGCCCCCAATCACCATCTGTTCTCAGGAACAAACTGTTGTGGTTTCAAAACACGTACACTGACACTGACAATGCACACAGAGAAAAATCCCACCCAAAGGACTTCATAAAGAGAAGTGGCAGTGTCAGCATTGCCGAAGATGCTGCCACACTCAGGCTGATTAATATTGCTGGGTCTAATTGGATGTCACTTCTTCAACCCAAGAATATTTTGGATTGGGCAACAGCTCTTTATGTAAAGTTTCCTCGTAACAGAATTCACAGGAGTCCTGTTGGGAATGCTGAAATTCAGGGAGGAGAGCAGTGGGAGCCAGATGGTGGGAAGATTTTGGTGACTTTTAGCCAGTGTATCTGTGTGTGCAAAAAGCAGCCACAACCAGGATGGACTCCAGACAACTTGTCTGTGTGCCACAAGCCCTGCAGTGTGTCCGCTGAAGGAAGTCAGGTTTCACGTGGATAATAAAGGA
This sequence comes from Myiotriccus ornatus, assembly GCA_036023395.1. Classification (NCBI taxonomy): domain Eukaryota; kingdom Metazoa; phylum Chordata; class Aves; order Passeriformes; family Tyrannidae; genus Myiotriccus; species Myiotriccus ornatus. The sequence continues at coordinate 4,162,525 of JAYRBT010000082.1, read as the reverse complement.
CCTGCACTTCTAGCACAGGAAGAGCTGGATTTAATCTCCCTGACTGCTGTAAAGCAGCCAACACGTGTGGCTGGGGTGCCTCAGATGAACCAGATCCACTTTCTGCAGAGAGGAAGCTGAAGGGAAGCGCTCCCTGAAATGCTCCTGTTGAAATGCCACCCTTCCTTGCTGAGCTTTCTGCCCAGGGCTCTGGTCCAGAGCACCTGTGTGCCGAGCACTGCCAAGTGCTACAGGGCATCGTGATTTTGCTTGTGTGTCCTGGTCTCTATTGGCTAGGTTGTATATTTTGCTTGTGTCCATAGAGCCATTAGGTTGCTTCTTCGGATGGGAACCACTGCCAGGCCACAGGAGCAGACCCCAAAGTTTTGGCCTCGAGTGGTGAAGGTGAAGCCAGGCTGAGCCAGCACGAGGAGCAACATGAGCCATCAACATGTGATAGGTCTGGGTTCAGAAAAGAGAATCAAAGAAATTCTTCTACCTGGATTTTCTGCTTTGATTCACTATAAAGCCAAATTTGAATTAAGCAGGCTGTGTGGACGTGCTTGTGAGTGTGAGAACCACACTGCATATTTGCCCTCCAGAGTTTCCCTTCTCATTTTTCAAGTGAACAGAGCTCTGGTTTTTAAGGCCTGGACAAACTCTAGAGCATGATGCTGATGTGATACCTGAATTAGGAGAGGGCCAAGAGAGCTCCTGCCTTTGTCCTCCAGGTCTTTCCTTTGTCCTGGCCATGAACAGGGCCGCCTGCCCCCTCTGAAAGCAGAAGCATCTTGGAGTGGGCACTGCCAGACAGAGGTATCCACATCAAGAGAACACTGTGGTGGCCAGTCAGGTCTGACCTGGGGAATCAGGGCTTTCTCTGAAGCTGTGATGGGAAGAGTTTGTGGGAAATCATAATTTCATTCTAGCTCTATATTCAAACAGTTCAGGTTCTTCATTATAAGTCCTCCCAAGAATATGATACTGACAGATGAAGAGGTAAAAATCACAACAACCAGCTCCTCCTGACCTCTGGAGAAATTCCTGTTCCATGTTGCTGCTACAGGTCGGGTTTTGTCTTTACAAGCCAATCCTTTCTATTATTGATGGGGCTCATCCAAGTACTCACAGCTGTGGGTCACTTCAGGTCTACAGCTGCACTTTGCCTCTGAAGACTCTCTCTATCTGCATTAATTTATAGTATGGGATTTGGGAAGCCTAAAACCGGTGCTGGGGAGAAGAAGAGAGGAGCATAGTTGCTCCAGGAGTTTTTTAATCTTATGGAAGGTCTGAAAGTCAGTGGAGGAGAAGCAGCTCAACAGAGAGCTTGACAAGGCTAAACTGGCTAAGGATGTGTCCTGTCGGTGTCCTACTGCTCTAGAAACCCTCATCATGCCCTGCTAGTTCCTGGGTATTTCACAGGAGCCCTGGCTTGTATCTCAGGGCTCTGGCTGCTGGGGGAGGGGGTGATGCAGGGATTTGGGCAGCACTTTGCACACTCCCCGTGACACCTCTGGACACGTGGCTGGTCCCTCGTGGCCTCTGAGCAGCAGCCAGGAGAGGTGCAGAAGCCCACATCTGCCTGCAACAATTTACATGGAGCTTGAATATGTGTTGTTGATTTGGCTACAGCCAGGCTTACCTCCAGGGTGGGGACAGGCAGCATCCCTGAGGGCTGGGAGACAGGGACAGGGACTCCTTTCCTGCAAGGTGAGGAAGGAAGGAGTTATCCAAACCCGTATATCTGCTCATCCCAAATCCTCTCCTTCCTCTCCTTGCATCTTAACCCTTCCCTTGGTGACCCTCTGCTCCTTCTGGCAGTATCATGGGGAACATGGTAGACAAGTCAATGCCAAGGGGATCCTGGATGCTCTGGCACCAAGGCAGAAATGACAACAGCAGTTTAGAGCCGTGCTTCACTTAAACCCCAGGGACTCTGGCACCCACCAGCTTTTGGCTAAAGCCAGGTTGGGATGTCACCTGCAGCCAGGGCTCCCTGTGAACAGCCTGGGCCCAGGAGAGCACACAGGGTTGTCTCGATGCTGTGGGCTGCAATTTGCACCCTGGCTGCAGGACTGGCACTGAGTGCTAGTATAAAAGTATCCCAGGCAGGAAAAGCAGACCCATCAGCTGGATCCAGTGAAATACCCACACAATGCCTTCAGGAACAAAATTCCCACCAAATTCCTTTTGATTATTCCTGGTGGACAAGTCACTTTAACTCTGGGGCTCGAAGGCATTTTGGGATGATGCTAACCCTGGGGTGACTCATAGACAGACCTTGAAACTGGTGCATATTATTCCTGGCATCCACCAGCAAGCCTCAGTGTGATTTTAAATCATCTCTCGCTCCAGGATTCATTTTTTAAGGATTTTTGGGAAGGGTGCATTTTGTTTGTTGGTGTTTTTTCTGAAGTCTCCTGCTGACTGCCCAGTGAAATCCCACCCAAGCACTGTAGTCCCTGTACAGGTGCATTTGCAGGGGGATTCCTCCCAAGACAAAAGATAGAGAAAACACCAGCCCAAGATGTCCCTCCACCCTTCTCTGTTATTCAAGGGAAGCTGAGATGCACATGCTGGTCTCTGGATATTGTCATCTCCCTCTCTGGGGTTTGGTGCTCATCCACCTCAGGTTGTGTGGCTTCACATCAGCTTATGTGTGCTTTTACTTTATATATATATACACTTTAAACATATATACATATATATAAAGAATACTTATCAATATTCTGATAAGTGCACTGACATTGGCAGCAAGAGACAGCCTGCCACACATACTGCTGTATAGTTTAAATTTTAATACACATCTATATCTATTTACTTAAGATGAATCCAGAGCAGGAGAGAGAGAAAACATAGGTCCAGAGCTGGACAAAATCCAGTCAAAACCTGAGAACACCCAGGAAAAGCAGAGGGAAAGAACAAGCCTGCCCAAACCTACACTTCCACTGCACCCCCCACTAAACTTTTCACGTTAAGCATCGCCTTTGTGCTCGGAGCTGCATCTGAAAAAAATATTTCTGTGAGTTACAAAAAAGGCTCAGAATCTCCTTTGATGGTTACAGGAGCAGGCAGAGGAGCAGAGCAGGCGGGATGGAGGTTTCTGGGCTGTGAGGAAGCATGTCCGTGAGTCTGCAGGTGCTGGATGAGGCTGTGGATGTGCCGGCTCGGGTTGGGTGAGGTCACTTCAGCTCCGATCAGCGCCTCCGACTTGCAGCTGAGCTCCAGGAGCCAAAGGTACAAGTGCCACTCTCCTGGCAGTGCTTGGGAGAGATGTCTCGGTTGGAGCTGGACCCGGGGAGAAAACCTCCATGTGAGCATTTCCCTCGTGGCTCTGAAGAGAAAGGAGAGAGCAAAACACCCCAGGCTGGAGGACACCACAAGAACCTTACCTTGGGCAAAGGACCAAAAGAGGCCTCACCCACATGGAACATGTCACCCGAATAGTGTGACAGAGAGCATGGGAAGCCAAAAGTCATATTATTTTGCCTTCCAGAACGGTATTTTACTCCACTGAACAGTAACCAAAGACTTGGTGAGGGCTGTGTGAGGTCTCTGCTCTGCCACAGACCATCTGTGTGAATGTGATGGAGGTAATTATTTGGGGGTTTTACACTTCAGTCTTCCCATCTGTACATCAGTAAAGAAATATCACATCCCTGTGCTGTCAGGTTGTTGTGAAGACAAAAGGGTTAAAAGGCTGATTGTCTTAAATAGGGCTTTATAAAGTGCTGTGAAAAAGTGCGAAGGGAATGAATTCCTCTTCCAGGACCTCACCAAAGAGTTAGTTTCTCAACTGGGGAGTCTCAGGCTGAGCCTTTCTCTCTTTAGGGTAGTGGATACTCAGGCTCTTGTTGGTGGCAGTTCCTCAGCCCAGGGCTGAGCCTCTCCAAGGTGGTGCTCAGTGAACAGAGGGAGTGGCAACCCTACAGTTCTCAAGGTGCCTCCCAGATGGGGAAGAGCAGTGAGACAATCCACCACCTTTTCCATGGGGCATCTCGTGGCCAAAGCTGGATATTTTTGTGCCCCTCTGTAAACAGAGTCATGGACAGGTTATACAACCCCAAAAGATCTGCTCATCAACCCCAGGCTTCATGGAGTGAAAAAAAGGCACCTCAAGACACTGTTAAGTTCCTGAATTTCCCTCTCTTTTAGATAAATCGCAAGGGTGCTCCCAATTCCAGACCCTGTAGTGTCCCAGGATTCTCATCAAGGGGTTTGGAGGGAGAGCTGTCTCTCATTAGCAAGGCTGTTTGCATAAAAGTAGGAGCTTTGGGTCTGATTCCTCAAGCTGGGAGCTGCTCTCATGAACATCTGAATGGCCTCAGCTCCCATCTTTTGGGCACTCCATCTCTTGGGGTGCTGAGCCTCTGAGTTCCCTGCAACTCTGTACAGACATTTTGGGTGGAAAGGAGCATCGATGCAGTCGTAAGAAACGGGAGGTTGTGACCCTTGGTGGGAAGCAGCCAAGAGAACAGAAATAGCATACGGAAGAGGCTCTTTGAATGCAATGCATGTTGCTGATTCTGAGGAATAATCAGCAACACCTCTTTACATGCTGTATTTCTTAGCACAAATTGAAAATAAAACATCCTGTCTGCTGAGACAGCAGAGTCCCCATTTCCTTTCCGCCACAGACAGCTTCCACCACTGTTACAGGTATACTCTATGATATCATCCTACTTCCTTTGCTTGGGATTTATGCCACAGTCTCCTTTTCAGCAGCAGGGAAACTGAGGAACAGGCAGCTCAACTACCTTGCCCTTGGCCATAGACCTTGTCAGTGGCAGAGATGAGACTCAGGCTCAGGAGCTACATGTACTGCTGCAGCTTTATTCCTGTGCTGTGTCAGAAAATATTATGTCTCACTTTGATGCATCCAGATTTTCTTGACATAAATTGCTGAAATCGCTGAGAGAGGCATTTATTTCAAAGTTCAGCACATTATACGTAGGGAGAGAGAAGTTGAGTAACTGGAAAAATCAACTTGGAGTTGCATCACCGGGAGCCAGAATGTTTGTTTAGTCCTTTGTGAGATGAAGCAAGCTCCAGTTTGGCCTCATCCAGGCATGATTAGCCAGGAGATAAGGAAGGGTTTCTGGACAGGTCCCTGATAATGAGCAATTTCGGGCATGGCTGTATCTTGTGAAGGAGTGGTGTGGGGGGAGAGTAATAGTCTCTCTTCCTTGTCTGACCTAGCAGACAGTCATATCAGCTCTAAGACATGGCTTTCAAAATGACCAGTCCCTCCCCCATGGGCTGTGTTGGTCCTTTCCCACCAATTCCCACCCTTGTCTGTCCTAAAACTGCGGTAAGTTATAAATGGAGGGACTTTGCAATAAAACCCCAGCCCAGTCAGATCAAAAGCAACCTTTATCTCCCATTTTCTTTGGGCTCCCAAACTCACAGGAGCACAGCTGCTGGCCTGAGGTTGCAGCTGTATCACTCCCAGATAATAAAATAGCCAGGACTTTGCTTCAGCTGAGAGACTCACCTTCCAAGTCAAGCAAAGCTGTTCATTAAACTCTCCATACACACCATCCCTGTCTCCTATGCCAGGGTGGGATGATGCAGAAGAGCAAAATATAATGAAATTCTCCAAGACTGGTTATTTTTGCCCCACAGTGACAGCTGACCTTGCTGGTATTTCTGATTTCATTTCATTTCACATCTCACATCATGCCACCTGATGCATTCTGCACCAGCCAGGGCAAATCTCGGTTGGCCTTTAAATCACTTTTGGCCTTTAAAGACCTACAGTGTAAATTGCAGAATGAAAATCCTGCTCTGAGGTCTGGAGTTTTAGGGGTTTTTCTTCAAAAGCTGAGCTTTTGTAGATCATGGAATCATGGACTGGTTTGGGTTGGAAGGGACCTTAAAAATCATCTAGTTCCAATCCCCCTGCCATGGGTAGGGACACCTTCCACTAGACCAGGTTGCTCGAAGTACCGTCCAACCTGGTGTTGGATTTCTAAGAATTTAACTTCTTACCCAGCCCACATCTAGCCCAAGCCTTGCCCAGGTTTGCCAAAGAAATGTCATCTTGATGTATTTAGAGGTGATCAGTTATAAAGAGCAAGGCCTGATCTCTCCTGTTTAAAAGTCCACAGGGCTTGGATTTAAACTCATCTCAGAAAAACACAGTAAAAGAGAAGAGTTACCACCTGTCATCTCTTTGGGAATAAAAACCAGAAGGGACAGAGTTTTGGCTTTCAGAGACAGTTGTAAGTGAGAAGTGCTGCTCAGGACTATTTACCCTTTTTTAGCCTGCAGCCTTGGCTGGTCAGATCGTTGGACTTGGCAGGGCTGCTGAAACCACATTCAGGAGAAAGAGTCCAAGAAGAAAAGCAGTTAAAATCCGAGTGATCCTGTGCATGGCTGCTGGAGGCTGCTTCCCTCTGGCTCTGTGCATCGTGGCTGAGCTGCAACACCAGTGCCCTCCCTCCTGCCCTTGGTCCTCTCCCAAATCCTCATCAACCTCATCACCCCAGCCACTTTGTCTGCCCCTTTGAGGGCTGGGGATTGCAAAGGCTGTATGTTCTAAAGAAACCAAGTTAAAAACTACTCAAGTCTCAGTGAAAGCCTGACAGTTAAGAAGAAAGCCTAGATGAAATTGGTCAGAAAACCAAATTCCACCAATCTGTTTCAGCCATTTCTAGCATTTCATTTTCCTGCCCTGAACTTTAGAGCCATGAATTTTCCTTCTCGTCTCAGATCTAGACATCAGTTCTTGGGCTTCAGGGTGTCTGCATGACGAAGCTGCCACCAGATATCCAGCCACTGTCCTTGGGTAGCAAGGGGTCATTCATTTGAAACAAGACCAGTTGCTGGTGCATCCCACAGATGCACCCTCTGCTTGGGAGCTTACACGAAGCGAAGGGTTGGAAGATGCCAAAGCAACAAGGCTCTGGGTTTTTGGTTCTGATGTAAGCATAACCAGGTCATTTTATTTTGCCCAGCTTCCCAGAACTTGTTTAGATACAGACAGTTCAGATGGGGAAGAGAAATGTCTTGCTTTCCGGGAAAAATGGTTGCAGTCACTTCTTCCTCCTTCCTTGCATCACTGACATCTCTCAGCAATCTCCCTCCACGGCAGGGCAGAGACACTGGCAGCTCCAGTCACTTTGCTCTCAGCAAAAAGCAAAGTTTTGTGGAATGATGAGAGCTGATGTGGTTTTGACGTTGTTCTCTCTTAGGCACACCTTCTTGTGCAGCATCCTGCGTGGTGGTCGTCCAGCAAGGGAGATAATCTCCATTAGCCTCACACAAATAAAAAACAAATGTAAATTCAGGGAGCAGTAACTATTGCAGTGAACTTGTTCTGGGTTTCCTGAGGCAGCTGGCTCAGCCTTAGCTGTGCCATCGCTTGCTGCCTGAGGGAAGGCTGCAGGGATGAAGGCTGAAATCACATTTCTTCTCTGGCAGTGCATCACCCACCCATCCCTCCTTCCAGCTCTCTGCTGGCAGAAGCACTTGCCTCCATCTCAGCTCCTGGGGCACCTGAGGGACCTCCAGGCTCTGCTTGCTCCCAAAACTCACCTTCCAGTTAAAAGGATGTGCTCTCCACAACTCAAAAAATGGCCTTATTTCTAAATTTATTAATTAATAAGTCTATCAATTAGACACAAATATTACCCACACACACAGTGAGGGTGACCAACCCCATGTGAATGGAAATTGTTCATCCAGGAGAAGGGATTTTTTATGAAAAGGAATCTGTAAGTATAATTTGTTTCTCCCCTTGACCTTGAGAGACCTTTACCTACATTTATTTCTCAGACCTGAATTAGCACCATAATAACACAGGGCTGGAAAATTATACTTAAACCTCCCAGCTATTTCTGGGTTACAGAGGCTCTTTCTTTTTTTCAGTCTAACCTAGTTTTCCAGTGGAACATTCCCAGCCTCTACAAAGAGACATCCCAGTTTTCCTCCCTATATAATTATATAAAGTCTGGCCTATATTCTTGCCCTTTCGCTCAGTCGCCTTTAATGCCAGCGAGGGCTGCTGCTCCCTTCGGAGAGGTAAAGAGCAGGAGGAAAGATTGACACTTCACCCCTGCCTCTGCCCTGAAAATGGGCTGGATAAAAGTCATCACCACAGTCTGTGAAGTCTCTTATTAGCGTGTGGCTGGCTGTGATTCACTTGCCAAAGTCAAACTGTGTCCCACCACCGTGAGGGTCCCGTGCGGAATGGGAAAGAATAGTAGAATCCCAGAATGTTTCGGGTTGGAAGGACCTTAAAGATCATGTAGTTCCAGCCCCCCTGCCATGGGCAGGGACACCTTCCACTAGACCAGGTTGCTCAGGGCCCAATCCAACCTGGCCAAAGGACCATCACTGCCCATGGGATGGGGTGGAGATCTGGAGAAGGTCCTTGTGAAAGAGAGTGGTGCCATCATGGCACAGCGTGGGCTTTTCTCTCCACTGCACAGACAGGGATGGGGCTGATGAGTAAAGTTAAAAATCTCAGCAAGGCTGTGGTGATTTGTTCCTTACCTTTACAGCTGCATTGGCTTAGAAAAAAAAATAAAAATTAAACATTCAAAAGTGGGGGGAACTCTGCATTGCTCTATCTTGTAGGTGAGAGAGAGAACCCAGGGTGCTCAAGGCTGTAGTCATCT
>JAYRBT010000082.1:4136426-4153822 GCA_036023395.1 Myiotriccus ornatus | reverse complement strand
AAAGTGGGGGGAACTCTGCATTGCTCTATCTTGTAGGTGAGAGAGAGAACCCAGGGTGCTCAAGGCTGTAGTCATCTGAGAAATGTTAAAAGTTGTAGGTCTTAAAACCTAGTTGACTTCTTCTTTAATCTTGTAGGCATGACCAAATAAATATTTTGGGGGGGTGTTTCCCTTGTTAGTCTTTTTTCGTCATTTTGATTTTTTTTCCAGGAGAACAAAGAGAAATTCAGGCAAGGGGATATACACCCATCACAACAACATATTGTCCCGTTCCAAAGAGATTTGCATTTTCTGGACACACAGAAAGTTCTCCAGGGGAGAAATCCCAGGGGAGGGTTTGGGCATCTGCAGACCTCAGCATCAGTCACTTCCAGCTTGGGTCTCATTTCCTCCGTATCATCAGTATCAGTAGAAAAGTAGATCCAAACCACAGGCTTTTCCAGCCTCAGCCAGACCTTTGCTGCTTTCAAGAGGCTTTGAGTCAGGCTGTGCCTTGCCACATCAGCAAAACTGATGTTTGACAGAATTGACACCTCATGCAATCAGAAAATATCTGCAGAGCTAGTGATGACTAAGAAGGTCTGCCTGGCCCTTTGCCTCGATGGGCAGGAGGAGCAAGACACCCAGAGCTCTGTGCTGGGCAGACATGGGCACTTTTGCATGGACAGGGTGGCTTTTTATTTTGCCAGGCTTTTGCTGAGTGGTCTTGAGCTGTCACCTCCAGCACAGCGCTGGGTGGAGGTGAGTGGGAGTGGGCTTGCTTTGCCACGGGGCGTGGAAAGCTTGTCTGGCTCCACGGTCTCCTGAGTCATTTTATTTCAGTGTCATGAGTGATAATAAAGCAGGACCCAAACCACAGCTGTAGGACTGAGCCCAGTGCTCTCTCCAGAATCACTGGGCTCTGCTCACCCTTGGCTGGGGGCCCGGAAAGTCTGGACATTTCTGTCCTGGGTTGAAACAGTCCTTTCCTAACTTGTTACTCCCCAAAAACTGAGACACCATGAGTCACAATAATGGACAAATTCCACCAACTAGCTGGTTTTAACTTAAAAAAAATTAAAATAAATAAAATATTGAAGAAAAGAAAACAGAATTGCATGGTGGCTTGCATCTGCTGGCTGCTGCCCACAGTTGGAGTGTGTTCACCTTGCCTTGCCTGGGAAATCCTGTCCTACACCAACCCACCTGAGACCAAATGATGTGAGTGGAAAAAGTGAGGTCTGCCTAAGGATGGAGGGGATGGGTGAGGAACACCCTTTCCTGGAAAGGGACACACTAGACTATTTTGGATTGTTTTGTTATATTACACAGTTCCCTCTACAGGTTGCAGCAAGAAACACTGGGCACCCTGGGGATGCCTGATGTGGGAAACAAATGCAAATAAAGGCAACAAAAAGTTAGTGGCCAGCTGAGGAAGGAGCTTTGATTCTGACTGGGAGAAGGTTTGCTCAACTGTTTTTCAAGCTGGCTTTGAGAAACCCCTACCAAAGCCTTAGTTTTGGTTTTAAGGTTGTAATGTCCCTGATTTTTTATTGATCAGACTGGATGCTGGTGGTCTTACACCTCAGACACTACCAAAATATAGAAAATCCTTATTATTAATAATAGGAATAATAATAATAGGAATCTCCTCTGAGGCATTTGGCCAACACCGTGGGACAATTAATGGGTGTCAACCAGTTAAATCCCCTTTCACATATTTCCCTCCTGCAGGCAGACTCATACTTTTGCAAGGAATTTGAAGGATGCACCAGCAAAAGACCTGAGAAAACACAACACCATCATGGAGGTGTGAATCTTTCCAGCCTGTGCTTGGCAGGGTGCTTGTGTTGCCACCTCCTCGGCCACCTCAAGCTTCACCAAAGGCTGTAAACTTAACTGGTGACAGCAGCTGGCAAAATTCGGCCCACCCAAGGAAAAAGAAGCTCCTTTGCAAGCAGAGAGGTCAATATGAGGTAGGCATCTGCTTCTTCATGGGCATCTCACTCTCCTTGGCCCCTCTGAAAATCCCAGCCTTGGTGGGCACCAAACAGCCGAGGCTGCTCGTAGAACCTGCTTCCACCAAACTTTACCCTGGATGAACAGAGAAGCTTGTGCTTTATCTAATATAGAACACACAGTCATAGGTTTGCATGTGTTTTACTCCCAGCCATGCTGCAAGATAAGGAACACCCCTCCTTCAGCCCAGTGCTCAGCAACCTTCAGTGGAGCTCCCCTCACAGAGCACATATTTCTCAGAGTGACAAGTCCTCTCATACAGCTTTAAAAGTCTTTAGCATAATCAGAAATATATTCTCTCCCATCCCTCAATGGAAAATTAGATTTAATAGTGCTTTGTCTGAAAGCAGTTGAAAAGTGGGGAAAAAAAAAAAAAGTCTCTCAAAAAGCATCCCAGCATCAGCAAACAGGAATTAGTTGTACTGCAGCATGAAGTATCTGGTTTCCCAGCTGTTTTGGCAAGGGAACAGACACTTAGTCAAAGAAGTAATCACCCCTAGAAAAAGAGGGTCAGTGGAAATTTTTTGAGTAGTGTTTTCCACCTCTCTGTCCCCCGGATTTATGAGCTGGGCTGCTTCCTTGTGTACACAGCGGTGGGCTCATGGGGAGGTTGAGGGAAGGGAGGTCTGCTCCCTTTCCCACTGCCCCTCCTGGTGTGTTTGCTGTTAGCCACACAGCAAAGCACCAGCTGCTCAGCTCACCCCCCCCACCCTCAGACCTGGGTCTGGATACTCATTTTTCGTAGATAAACACCCCATCGCTTCTATGACAGGTAGGGGCTGCTCAGGGAGAGGTATAACACACAAAAGTGTCTCATCCATCGAGTTAATAACCAACAAGCACCAGTTTAAAGATGTCATACTCCAGCTCTGTGTCCAGGCCAGTATGTTCAGGAGCCACTGCTGTGCTCTTATCGCCCATAAATTGTATCTATACGTAGGCCCAGCCGTAGCCTGTAACCCCCACGACAGCTGGCACCGAGCTGCACAGGTCAGTTATTTTTCTTGTGTGCAAAACCCAGCCTGGTCCTTATCTGCACTTCGCTAAACCTCCTCCTAATCGTAAAACCCCGGCGGCGGCAGCAGCCGAGCGCTGGCGGCGGCGCTCGGAGCCAGCGCTCCCACTACAAAGGGCTCCTCTTTTCTGCAAGAGTGACCACAGCCTGTTTGGAGAAGCACCATGAATTCATACCACAAACAATTACAGCGATACTGTAACTTTGAAAAGAAACCCGTGAAGTGTATTTTCGCGATGGCATTTCTCTGATTGTTCTTAATTGTGTTTGACTCGCCAGCGCAGGCTCCAAATTTATGAGCTCTTATGGTACCACGGAGCCTGGATTATAAACTCAGACAACAGCCAGAACGGGCATGATAATGAGCCACACGACGGTGACGCTTTTCCCCCTCGGCTCTCCCTTTTCTTCCCACCTCCCTCCTGACTTGCAGCAAGAGCAAGGCTGCCTGCTTGCCTTGCTGTGATGGATTTCAACTCCCTGGACCATCAGCAGTATTTGTTTTTGGAAGACTAATGTTTTGGAGGAATTATTAAGGAATTAAAACAGGCTGGCTCCCACTTGCCGCCTCTTGCCTTGCACTTTGATTTCTTAGCAGGGATTGTCCTCTGTGAGTGTTTGCATTACTCCTGGCACGCTGCAGCCCTTGCCTAGGATGGGACATAAGCAATTAAACACGGTCAATAATGCCTATCCTGAACTTTAAAGCATACTTTATTCTTGCAGAGCAGGGCAGCATGATACACACTGATAATCCCTCACAGCTGTTGCACAGCCTTTCCTTCTTTTTTTTTTTTTTTTTTTCCTGTTAAAATCTGAAACTGGACAACACCCCATGTTTTCCAAGAGCAGAGCTCAGCCCTGGGGGGTGATGGGTGCTGCCAGAAGACAAGGAGTACCCCTGAGGTCTCAAGCCCTGCACTTTCCAACACTGCTTGGAGCACCAGCTGATGGTGATTTAGAAAGCTGCATTTTTTGCAAATCCTGCTTCATTTCCCCTGGAGCTCAGTGACAAAGAGGAGTCAGTGCCACCTCCAGAGGACACCTGAGCTCAAACCCTCTTGGGAGAGGGAGCTGAGTAAGCTCGTGCATCCACTGTGAACCTCTGGGCTGGGATCCTAATTTGTTCTGTGCACCAGGGAAACCCCATGTTTTTCGTCAGGACTGTACAGCCCCTAGGACAGGCCTGGTTTGCAGCCAGCAGTCTGGCATGCAACAGGAATAAAACAGCAATTCCTGGAGACCTCTTTTCAATTGCTTTCCCTGGAAGTTAGCCTGGCTGCCAGGACCTTTCTTATTTTGGATGAGCCCTGCCTCTCAGATGAGCTTGTCATCCTAGTCCTTGAAGTTTCTAATTCCTGCCTTGTTTGAAGGAAAACTGGAGCAGGATCATATGCAAAAGGAAACACCATGGGTTTGGTTTTCTTTATTGTCTGAACCTTGTAAACAGGTTCCAGGCACAAATAATGGTCTGTAAGTCACGTTCCCCTATCTCAGAGGAACCATTTCTATTCTGCAACCTTTTGCTGATGCAGCAAAATAAGAAAAACAGCCTGAAGGGGAGCAGCAAAAGTCTCAGGCTCCTCTTCCTAACCCAGAGAAAGCTCTGAGTGAGAACAGCTGCTCAGCAGAAGTCTCTCGGAACAAGAGTGGTTTAAATTAGTAGGATTCTGGCTAATTAAAAGACTATAAAGACATAATTAAAAGAACTGAGACCGAGCTATATTAAATTAGTCTGCCAGCCACCTTCCGAGCCATCGCGCAAGGATGCAGATGCTCGTGCACACCTCACCCATCCAAAGCACGTCCAGCCAGAGCGAGGGCTGATGGTAGGGATGGTTCCAAGGCAATCTCCCCCACTGCCAGAGTGGTGGGAAGGGGGTTTGCCCTGGGACAAGGTCAGTCTTCCAGGAAGGTGACAAACAGAGAGGTGGTTGAGCCCCCAGGGTAATTTCCTCCTTCTCACGTCAATGCTCTCCCTGCGCTCCCACAAGGATGGAAGTCCTGCTGGTGGTGGGAAATCCTCAATTAAAGCACCCTGCTGCTCGAAAATGAGCTCTGAGGCACTGCTGGCCCGGGGTCTGTCCACAGCACCACCATGCCTCAGGGAATGGCTGCTCGGGAATACAGGCAAAGGGGGCTGGGGGGGTAGAGAAAGAAGGGGAAAGGAAGATAAATTAAAAAAATAGTGGGAAAGGGAGGGAAAAGGAGATGAGAGTGGCACACAAAGAAAGAAGAAAAGGAGAAGAGGATAAAAAGAGAAAGAGCTAAAGAGAAAAAGGAAGAGGAAAAGAGGAAGAAAAGTTAAAGAAATAAAGAGAAAAGGAAAAATATACAGAGAAAAATAGCAAAAAAAATGAAAGAGAAAAATAAAGGAAAAGAGAAATAGAAAGCTAAAAATAGGAAGATAAAAATAGAAAGAGAGAAAGAGAAAGAAATGAATTAAAAGAGGAGAAAAAGAGATAAATTAACAAATCAATAAGAGATAAATTAAATATAATGGATTAAAATTGATATAATTGAATATATTTAATTAAATGAATTATTTAAATAAAATAATAATTAACTTAAATGTTAATTAGATAAATTCATAAAGAGAATAAATTAAAAGAGAAATTGAAAGAAGCAAAGCAAGGGAGAAAGAGAAAGAGAAAGAAAGGGAGTAAAAGGAAGCAAATTTTTTGAGATAAAGAGGGAGGAAAAGAAATAGCAAAGAGCCATGGATGCTTCCAGCTGTTCAGATACTGCAGTGCTCCCCCTCCACAGCTGAGCTTCCCATCTCCCTTCTGCTGGGCTTTAGCCCTACTTGGCACATGGAGGGCCTCAGGTGCATGGCGACCATCTGCCCCACAAACTGATCCTTTGGCCAGAGGGACGTTTGCTGAAGTCACCAGCATCTCCTTGCACCCAGGGAAGGAGGCTCAGGTGAGGTCGGGCAGCTCCCACCCCCCTGCAAAAGGCCTGGTCTGGCCACAAGAGTTGCTGCACCCAGATAAGGACAATCTGCAGGACACACAAGAATATAAAAATTTGCTTTAAGTGGCAGAAAACCACTCCTGTGTGGTGGCAGATGTGGACAGAGCTGACTTGGAGCTCTTGCTCACAGCTGCTGAAGAGGCTCTCGACGGCTGCAGCTGCTCACACACCCAGCTTTGCCGGCCCCCAGCAAATTCAAAACTTCAAATGCTCCTTCTCACTGTGCCGTGGAAGCCAAAAGTTGGGGGATTCTCCATGAATTGAGAATTTCAAAAATGCTGTTTGGAGACAAAAGAGGTGCTTCTGATTTTAAGCATTGTTTGGAAAAAGATCCCATTGAGGAATCAGGAAGGGAAACACGTGGTGAAGTGGAAAGCTGCCCCAAGCGGAAAAATTAAAAACGTTTCTTCGAAAATTGTTAGGGTCAGGCTGTTAGAGTTTGTGGGATGCTTCTTACAGGGAGTAAAATGTAATTCCATAGCAGTTTGACTGTTTTGCTTTAGTAAGAGATAATAAAAAATAAAAAATAAGGAAAGAGGAAAAAAAAAGGAAAAAAAAAATCCAAGAAGCAAAATAAAAGAGGTTGGGCAAAACACGTGCAGAATCCAGAATGGTTAAAAAAAAGGTCTTTTTTGCCTCATATCTCTCTGTCTCCCTGCTGAAGGTTGAATGGAAAGACTGTGAAAGGCTGAGAGACTGTGAAAACCCACCGTGATGAGAAATTTAAATAACTCTGTAAAAAAAACTTGGTAAAAACTTAGTAAAGGTTGTGGCTGAGCCAGCCTTGGAAGTTTTCAAGGCCAGGTTGGATGGGACTTTGAGCAACCTGGTCTAGTGGAAGGTGTCCTTTCCTGTGACAGGGGGATTGGAGTTAGATGATACGTAAGGTCCCTTCTAACCCAAACCATTCTATGATTCTGTGATTCTGTGATTTGTGTTCCAGCCACCAAAACTGGGATGACCCTGGCATGAGCTCGTCCCACACAGGGAAGGATGTGTGGGCTCCACTCCCTCAAGCTCCTGCATGGTACGCTTATTAAGAGAAACAATTTGTTTTTAAGGAGAAAAGCTTCCTCCTCCCACAGTATACTGTAAAAGTGAATTATCAGTAATTCAGGTGCTGTTGTGGTGATAAAGCATTGCACTGTAAGTCATGGCAGTGCCAGCCCTGACAAGGAGAGCAGGTGATGAGCAGCTTGTGCCAGACAGTTAATGAGGGAAAACGCTTGCAAAGCCCAAAAGGAGAATTTGTACAAAATAAGGGAATTCTCAACTGCATTCTTCACAAAATGCAATTTGAGCACATTCTTTCTGATCGTCTCTGAACCAAGGCTGAGCCCATCCAACCCCCATCACTCCTATCCACACCTGGATAAAACTGACAACATTGAGTTCATCTTTTACTAGCCAATAGAGAATCCAGCACCACCCACCAGGAAAAGCTGCTTTTGGACATCAGTAAATTCACCCTATAAGACAGACAGTGGCAGAAAAGTATTTTTCTGTGTCAGTCTTTCTCAGGGCATTATGAACTTAAAAAAAACATAGGGCTATGAGGACTGAGGTTCTGGGACCACTGAAAAGAGATCTCAAATTTCCTCTGTCAGCTGTCAGCATTTGCTGATTTCAGTCGTTATTAACTTGTTTCAAAAATAAATATCAATTTCACTGGTACAATTGTATAACAGCATCAAAAGATTTCGACACAGGGGTTAAAAGAGCCACCATGTGTGAAAGCCTTGGTGAGCCCATGCCATCCTCTCCAGCTGAGCTTGAAGGTCAGCTCAGCGCCACCCCATGAGCTTCACAGCTGGCCATATCACACCTCGGGGGTACAGCTGCGCCCACACCCCAGTGTGGGACAGTGGGAGGATGCAGCTGTTGAATCTGCCAGCTTCTAACTTCGTCCATTGCTTCTAATTCCTCTATTATACAAGACAATGAGCCATCAGTAATCCCTGAGGAATTTTCTAACCTTCTCTTGTGTCTCTGCTTGGCCATTTCTTTTCCAAACTGGAGCATCTCTCCTTCCAGACCTTCAGCCAACCTTGTTACTTTCTATGCATCTTTCCTAAACATCCAATTTCCCCTGTGTGTTGTGGGACCAAAACGGCAAATATTACTTACGACAACATCCTAGGGTCCCTCAGAACCTGAATCATCCAGTGAGCCAATGTGGATGCACTGGAGACATTTGTAGCAGCATAATGACATTTTCTGCTTTGTTCTCCACTTCCTCACAGTTCCCAGAGTCTGATTTGATTCAGAGCGACAGAAATTGTGGCTTGATGCAAACGTCCTGAAAGGTGCCCCATAGTGTGTCCTGAGAAGGCTTAGGGCATGGATATGTGCCCTTTTCTAGCACCAGCTGGACTGGCTGAGATGACTTTACCCAGTCCCCTGTCACTGACTGCCTTCATCTCTCTCATATCCGTGCTGCTCACGCAATGCAGCCCTAGCTCAAGTCAATCTGAAGGAGCTGGGTTTGGCTAAATTACTTTTAAAATATCAGGTATTTGCTAACCTGTATTTTTAAGCAGGAACAGAAAGAGGGTGGAAGTTGCCAGCAGAAGCAGGGGTGGACACACACACTGTATCACCACTTCATCCAAGGTAGAAGTACAGTGGCCAAAGCAGCAAGGAAACTCCTTGGAGACTGGAGGCAAAATCTGGTATCTATAAGGAGCTTGTAAACCAGGACAAGCAGCAGGACTAGGGCAGTGTCCCCAGCATCTGCTGCTCCCGCCCTCGAAGTGTCACCTTCGTCGTCGAGTCAGGGTGAGTCCCGTCCCCAGAGTGTGTGATCAAGGTGCAGATGTCCCCAGGTACAGATGGGCCTGGAGCACAAGCTGAGCTTCCTCAAGACTAATGATCAACCACTGACTTGAAAGGAAACCCCACCTGTCCACCCCTCCCTGGCCTCATCTGAGAGCAGAAGCACCGGTGCTCTCTCAGAGAGGCGGCACTCGTGGTATTTTTGACCCAGCTGGAAGAAGGATGAGCCATAAATCTCCCTTGACAGCCTAATCTCGTTGTATTTCCCAGCTCAGTTTCCAGGCCAAAGGGGTTTGGATAGGCTTCAGAGAAGCATCTGAACTCTCAGATACTGCTCCAAACCCACCTCCTAAATCTTTCAATGGTCACCCATCGATGGGAGCCACGTCCTCTGGTTGTCTCTAGCTGTGTACCAGCCAGCAGTGGTGGACTAGGACATGCACACACAACAGGTATATATCCATGTATAGTCACATGGATGTTCATCAATACCAACCTTCCCTGAAGGTATTACAAGCCACCACCTGAAGAGAAGGTACTGGGTGAAATGGTTGTAAAAAGGCATGAACTAACTGTTGCTAAAAGGCCAAGAAGCAAATCATCTCTCTGAGGATCTGCTGGGAATGAGAAGATTAGTAGACCAACAGCAATCAGCAGAGGCACCCACTAAATGCCAGCTGGAAAGGACATGTCTGTGATGGACATCTGCTGGAATTCCTAAGCAAATCAGAGAAGGTCTGTGCAGTAAAAGCAAGCAGCAGCAGGAATTCATGATTGCTTGTAAATTCATAAGTCTGTGTTGAAGGGAGATGGAGACCACCTCTGCAGAGCCAGGGCAGGGCTGGGTTTGCATGTGTCTCTGTCCTGGTGGTCTGAAGAACAAAGAAGAAGCCAGGAGGCCGAGCAGACCTTGGGAACACAAGGAGGCTGCAGCTGTAAAGATGAGCCAGGGCGTCTCCGTCAGCCTGGGAACCGGGGAAGGGAGCTGGGTGGGGAGTGCTGGTTTCACTTCTCAGCGCTTTGTGCAGGCTGCCTTGGTGTTACGGTTCACATAGGATTGCAGCAACCCCCTCTCAGCAAGGAGCAGACTCCAAAACTTCCTGCAAAATCTCAGGCTGTGCTCTGCCATAATTTTTGCCAGAGATTTGCCTTTCTTCTCTTCGGGATGCAACGGCAGGAACAGGGCAAGAAGCTCCCGCTACCTCTGGAGGAATTGACCCTTGCTTCCAAACAACATATAGGTCAGGGAGGGATTCAGCATCTTTGGGTTGCATTTCACTGCCTTTAGGAGCTGTGCTTCAGCCCATGGTGGTGTTCCTGGAGCCAGCTGGCTGGCTTCTGTGAATCCAAACTGCCAGGGCCAGCAGGGCCTGGGTAGGCACCAGGCTTCAGCCACACACAGAAGGGCCAGCTGGCTCATCCCAGCCAGGCAGCCTCTGCACTGACCACATGATGGACCAGCTCAGGCAGCGCTGCTGTCACCAGCTCTGTCCCCTCAGGAACACCACCTTGGATGGGGCATCCTCCCTGAGTCAAACCAGACCCCCACCCAGATCCCCAACAGCTACAGCTCCTGAGCTGTTCACCGTGGGGCTGCCAGTCTCAGACACTCCCTGGAGGATTTCAGGTTGAATGAAGGATCGGTGGTTTTCCCTGGGGAAGGAGAACAGCTCTGTTATCAAACTATTTTGTAAGACATGCAAGACAGCTGAGCTGTCTTAAGGACACACCTGAACTTCCATAGAATCAGGATCACAGAAGGGTTTGGGCTGGAAGGGACCTTAAAGATCATCCTGGTCCAGCCCCCCTGCTGTGGGCAGGGACGCCTTCCATTAGACCAAGTTGCTCCAAGGCCTGTCCAACCTGGCCTTAAACACTTCCAGGGATGGGGCAAAAGTTCAGTACATGCATTCACTTTCTCCAGCCCCACCAGCATCTCGATGGCTCCTCTGGGTTCCAAGAAGAGATGTCTCCCAGGAAATCTCAGCTCTCGAACTTATAAATCAAATTTAAACAATATAACCAAACACTTCCCATAAATCATACTCTGGGATTTTGTGGCAAGGTTTCCTTATTTTCTCTTCATATTCCAGTTATTACTGGTTTTTTTGGGCACTCAGGCTCCTCTTCTGGGCTTTTCTTTTCTGGGCTGATTTGTTTAACATCTTGGCTTCCCAGGGCAGCTTTGTAACAGGGGTCTTTGGGGGCTGTGAGGAATGTGATGAGATTCTTATATGTATTTTTCACCAGTGTAACTCCCCTGGGTACACTTTGTACCACATAAACCCAGCTCTCAGATTATGAACTCTACAAAGCAAGGCTCATTGAAGTATCCAGAAATGAGTGGTGAGCTTGATCCACCAAAGACATTAAACATGCCACGTTTAGTTGTTTCACTCACTGGAAATATCTCATCAGTCTGTAATGCAGATCCACTTAAATCAACCCTTAAACCAAAGTTCAGGAGAGCAACATCCAGGAAAACAAAGGAAAGAAATTCCCACTTGTAACATGAGCAGCTGCTACTGGCTTCTAAGATAAATGAGCACTCCATAATACAAGAGGCATGATGGGTCTCTGATGTCAAAATGTTGTCAGGGGACAGCAACCTATGAAAGGATTTTTTTCCTTATGATAAAACCCCCATAAAGGAGCTTTATTAGTATAAAAACTCAAGGTCACCAGAGCATGAGCTTTAGCCCTATACCTATTTTGTCTGATTCCTAGAGGCCATGACTGGGGTTTTCACACTGCAGTGGTGCACAGGTGTGCTACGTGATCCGTGGGCAGCAGAGATTTGCATTTCATTTCCATGTCTGCCAGTGCATGGATGTTTTCCTGAGTGGAGAGGAAATGGGGCAGGAGGTCCCATGGTTTGTGGGATGAATCCAAGTGGGCATGGGGGTCTCCATCCTAGCAGGGACCCCACTGCACCCAGGGCAGTGCTGCACAGGGGCCAGAGGGATGGTGTCAGAAGGTATAATTCTCCTCTCCTACATGTTCAGTGTCTCCCTCAGCTTGTGTGCATCAGCCCCGGGGTGACCCAAGGGCTTCTCCTAAAACCCCCTTGGGGTCTGTCCTGCAGCTGGGGGGCCCTGAGCAGCTCGGGAGCCGGGAGTGGGACCAGCGTGCGGGCTGCTCTGCCGGGGTCAGCGGGGACACGCCGGGGCTGCAGCTCTGCAAACACGGAGCTGCCAAGTCCGACACGTCAGCCGTGGGACGCCGGGCACGGCCGGGGGTGCCAGCTGGGGACCCCCACTGCTGCCATGGGAGAGTGGCACCAGCCAGGATCCCACCGCAGGGACAGCGTGTCTCACCTGCTGGGGGAGACACAGGGAAAAACACCGGGATGGGGCACACCGGGGAGCGGGGCACTGCCTCACACGGTGGGGATGCCTGTCTGCTCCTTAGCTGGTCACCTCCAGTGGTGAACCCACCAATTTCTTAAAATAAATTATAAAATAATAGCAAAGCCGCTAAATTCCTGTTTGCCCACTCTTCCTTCTCAGCAGATGCTGTTCCCAGCCCCAAAGGGCTCTGCTTCAGCCCTGCCCCCCCGCCCCTAAACCAGCCAGCAAGGGAAGAATTGCTGTTGACACTGGCTGTGTTATAATTGGCCTTTAGGACTGACCCCTTTAATTAGATTAACAGGGGCCGGTGCATTCCCTCTCTCATTTTTTCCTTGTGCTGGGGGCAGAGTTGGGCAGGGACCCCTCCAGGGCCCACTCCCACTCCCTCTGTTGGGGCTTCCTCTGAGCTTTTCCTGCAATCCTACATCTCCTGCTGCCACTGTCCCCTGTATCTGCCAGGGTTCTCTCTTATGTGCCATCAGAGATGCGCTGGACAAAGTGGGGAATGGTGTGTGAGCTGGGCTTGTCCTGCCCCCCATTTGTTATTTCTAGGCTAAAGTAAGCTGAGAAGGTTAGGAGCAGATCAGAAACAGCTCAGGAGAAAGTAGGGATGCTGAAGAAGGGGAAGGAAAAACCCCCACTGCTCTCCCTCTGCCTGAGGAAATAATTTAATGTTAAGTGTCACCTCAAAGAGTTAAATCAACCAGAGTACATTGCAAAAAGGCATTTTAGCCATTTCCATAGATAATGGTTAGGTCATGTCAAGATGCTGGCTTTCACGATGCTATCAAGCCATCCATAATTTAATGTTTAAAATGCAACCTTAGCAATACAATTAATACTGTTTTATTAGCCCACAGAGGCTTCATGTAACTACTTAGAGCCATATAACACCAGCCCATCTCACAGCCCCATATAAATTCCTCTGGTAAGATAAACTTTTAGGTCTGAAGTCTCAGGCACTGAAAATCTGCAGAGCCAGCAGAAAGTAAATGGCTTTCCTGTTTGATAGAGTATCACTTTGGAGGAAGAACGCACCTCTGGCTTCTCTGCGGAGAAATGTGCTGGTGCCAAGACCTTGGAGAGGAGGCAGGTACAGGACATACCTTGTGAGTGCTACTAAGTCATCTCTCTCTGCTTCCCATGGTCCCTCTCCCCAGGTAACTCTACCTGTCTCACACCCGCAGTGGTGTGGACACACACACACTCACACATTTTCTCCCTGAGTGCAGGGAGGTAGAACAGGACCTTCTGTGCACGTTGCACTGTTTTCAAACAAAAACCCTCCTGCCTACCTGCTGATGGGTTCTGCACCCCCAGCCTTGCCATGCCTGACCCCAGCAGGTTGCCTGTAATGTTAGGCAGCTTAAGTTTAGACACCTGCAGCTTGGATGTCTCCACCTGAGCCAGCCATTCCAGATCCCTTGATAAGCAAGGTGAGAACCGTTTATAGTGTGTTATCCGTTTGTCTCACTGGAGATACCTCCTTTAGGTTGAGCTGAACCTTGGACACCACTGACCAAGTGTCCACTGAGGAGCAAGGACAGCAGCCGGCGATGCAGACATCTCCCTAAAGGCAGCTGAATCCTGCTCTCAAAATCCACTGCTTTTATTTGGAACACGTGGAGCATGTGCACACTCCTGTGATGTCCTCAGCAAGGGCCACCCAGCCAGAGGGCTGACACAAAGTGCACTGGGTCACACACAGCATGGAACTTGCTCCTTATGAATTGTCTCACACCACCCTTCTGTGGTATCAGAACGTGCCACTTCTCTGCTGTGAGATCGTGCTCTCTGGTCCCATCTGGGACCTGGAGCAAGGATCCTGCACAGGGAGGGAACCAGCAGTGCTTGCCTGGTGTAAAACTCCCCCAGACACCACGGCAGGAGGGAGGCGATAGGAGGTCCTGGCCACTACAGTCCACTTTATGGTTGGCCTTTGTTCAGTAACGACTCTAAACGGTATCTGAGATTGCCCTGGACTGGTATCCCAGTGTAACTCAGCCCAAGGCAGCCCACTGATATGCAAAGTCTTGAAGTGAACCTGATTCTCCTGCTAGACACATGTCCACAGAGCTGCTCACCCGCGGACACCAGCACAGAGCCGATTAGGCACATTAGCGTGGAGTCAGGCCAGACTAATTGTGTTCTGCTTCTCCTGGGCCCTGTGAGCCTCCCTTTGGCTCATGCAAGCTGTGGCCGTTTCACTTCCAAGGGCAAGAAGAGAGCCTCGTTGGCATCTGATCAAACCAGGGTTTTTTATAGCCTGGTAGTGGCACCAGCACCACTCAACTCTCACGTGGGGCTGCCGAGCGTCAGGGGGTGTGTCCACCAAAACACATCCCTGCCCCAAGGCACTTCAAAATCAGTACACAAAGTAGAAAAAAAGGAAAAGTGTTACCAGACTGGTATGAACAATATAGAGATGAGGTGGCTGATCCAGACTAAGAGGTGCTGTGGTAAAGGTGAGGTTTCATGGTTCCCAGATTTATGCCAGCATCCCCACTGAAACCACCTGATTCTCATGCTCATCCACTGCAGGGTGTATCTCAAGGATTGCCTGACTACTCCATCAGCAGAATAAAAAGCCACTCCTGGCACTGTCATCTCTGTGTGTTTCATATTTTCTATATTTTTCTCCCTTAAATTCCTGTCTTCTGGAAATAGGTTCATCTCAGCTTTTATGCTGGAAATAGTTTTTGAGTTTGTCCCACTTTGGAGACAAGTTTGGGTCTGGGAACTTTAAAGAGGTCCAAATTCAAAGGGTAAATAAGCATTCTTCCTTCCTCCACCATATCTGCACTAAGGATTTATTAAATGTCAGGGTCCTGCCATGACCTCAGGACTTGGAGGGGACACAGTTCTGAATGCAAAGTCTCATCATCTGTGTCTTCCACACACCCCAATATGAAAAGACACTGGAGTAAAGAGAAAAAAACACACTCAAATATGTTTTAAAATTAAAGTGGAGACACCTACTAAAAAGTAAATGGGTACCCTGCCCCCAAATTTCCTCAGGTTAGGGACAGCCTTTCTGATTATTCCAGCCTACACTTCCCATGCATTTTAATTATTTTACCCACACTAAAGCAAACACACACAGTGAAGATAGACCAGGCATCCCAAATCAGTTTAATGAATGTCCTCATCTGAGAGGATTCTCTTTCATAATGACTGAGAGGGATGAGAAATATAACTCTCTAGCCTAGCTCCCCAAGAAGCAGCAGGGCCCCAAAGATATGAAAAAAACCAGAGCAATTCATCAGAAGCAGCAGGGGAGAAAAGCTAATTAGAGTTGGAGACGTAAAGAATGAAAAGCTGAGCATGGAGGGCACTTTAGGGAGAGAAAGGAGGGGAGCTCGAAGAGCCACAAGCCTAAATCTGTTGTGTGAGCTCTAAGACACACTAAACACCTGCATGAGAAGGAGAGAGCTTGTGCCTCCCACATGCTGGCAAAAAAAATGGCTTTGGGGGAAACACACCTTTCTCATTTACAGCATTTGTTCCTTGAAGAAATCTTCTGTTTCTTCCCTTGCTCCATCTTGCCTTCCTTTTTCCTGCCTACAAGCAGGCGCTGTGCCTGGCTGCCCTCATTTGCAGGGGTGCTGGTGTGCATGTTTTCTCTATATCTCCACGTCTTCCCCACTGAGTCTGCCCCTTCTCAGCACCAGCAATGTCTTCTTTGCTGGAGCAGAGAGGTGAATCGGGTCAGGTCAGCCCCACGCTGGGGCCAGCACAGATCCTGGCACAATGCTGGGCATTCTCTGCACCTTTCAAGGACAGGGAGAGCCACCACGACCTGCTGTGCAGGCTGCAGGAGCTGCTCATCACCCAGGGCAATGGTAAGAAAACATCCCCGGGCTCGCTACAGGGTTGATCCCTGTTCGATGTTGAAATCAGGGCATGGAAAGGACAAAGGAAAACATAAACCAGTCCATGCTAACCCAGCAGTCACGGTGCTGCCCCTGCAAGGAACAGCAAAGCTCCTGTACAAACAACCAAGCAGGTCCTGCCCCAGAGCACTCACAGCCTGAAAAGCCAAAGGAAGGAGGGCAGTAATCCTTTTCTCCTTGTTTCTCCAAACACAGGCTTTAGGCAGTTTTGTTGCACAGAAATCTGAAGGCTCCTGTAGAAGGGATCAGCATCCAGCCCTCTGCCCATGGGTAGCATGGATGTGGTTTATTGGGCTGATTACAATCATCCTTTGCAGTAGTTTGCCAGATTGTTTTTTTTCCATGCCTGCTTTAAGCCTGGGGAGCCTTTAAACACCAGGGCATTAAATAACAAAGAGAAGTGGACAGTGCAAGTATCCTTCCAGCTTTTACATGCTGCTAATGCAGATGTGGGTTCAGATCTTCGTGGGCTAAAGCTGCTGGAAGTGGCTGTTGTCAGTAGGTCTCACTCCTCAAACAATTCCCAAAGTCAAGAGTAAGGGCTGGATTTCAGGGACCAGGTAGGATCACCACCCCCTGGGCATTCCTGAGCGCTCGATGCTCTTGTCACATACTTGGCCTTCTGCAGTGCTAGATCAATGGGATAGAAGCAAGACAGCTGAGCTGAGTGCCTGTCTTCTTCCTTGTCCCTCTTTAACCTGTAGAGGTGTCAGGTGATATCTCCTCTTGGAGAAAGCTGTCCTGAAATGCACCCTACGTGGTGAAAGGGGAACATGCACTTGGTGTAAAGCAGGAACCCAGCTTTGCAGGGACAGGGCTGAGATGTTAGAAGGGCTTAGAAACAGGACTCCTGCAGCATAAATCCTCTCTGTGCTTTGCCTATTAGCAGAGTGTTCCAGATTCAGGTGTTGGTTACACAGATCCTGGGCTAGTAGAGAGCAATGGATTATTAGCAAACAAGGGAAGAGCAAGCAGAAATGTGTGTTGGTGGCCAGCTGGCCATTTCACAGGCAGAACTGGCTGGTCCATCGACACCAATGATAAATGGATGCACAGACTCTCTCATCCCACAGAGGAACTACAGTTTTTGTAGTAGGATATAGCTAAGGGAAAACAGACTTTACTTTTCCCACTGCTTTGGGACTACTTACATTTCGATTGCTAATTGCCTGTGTCCCACTGTTTAGTGAGAGGAGGATTTCAGGCAGAGATTTTAAACTGGTATTTAAACTCAGATAAACTGACTTGCATGGGAAATATCCATGCCAGAGAAAAGTGTTCCCCAGTGTAGGTTTTAAATCCACTTCTTTTCTTCTTTTCTTTTCTTTTCTTTTCTTTTCTTTTCTTTTCTTTTCTTTTCTTTTCTTTTCTTTTCTTTTCTTTTCTTTT
>JAYRBT010000082.1:4119822-4136326 GCA_036023395.1 Myiotriccus ornatus | reverse complement strand
TCTTTTCTTTTCTTTTCTTTTCTTTTCTTTTCTTTTCTATTCTTCTGCCTCACTTCGCTGTGAATCCAGAGCTGTGGATTTTCAGATTTTTCACTGTGAATCCACAGCAAAGTGGAGTCCAGTTCTTTCTAGAAAAGACTCCATTTCTCAATGTCCAATCTCTTTTAACACATGTTTTAACATTAATGGAAACACATTAAGTGGCATTAGGAAGTGGAACAGGGGAACTGCTCTACCAGATCATATTGCTAATTGCTTTGCTTCTGGTTCTGTGCTTCCTATTCCTGTGACATTCCTTTGAAGTCAGAGTGGGATGCTCTGACATATCTGGTACATCAGGGAGCACAGGAAGGTTACTGCTTCCTGACTAAATAAGAACAGAGGAATGGTTAATTCTCTTTGCCTGGTATCCATCACACAGCAAGGTCAGTGTCACATATTGGAGAGGCTGCTAAACCGGACACATGTTGGGAACTGGTAGCCACGGGATGCTGTACATCCTCTCAAAACCTCTGGAGGACAATTGGTGATGGGGAAAAAAAGAAGTCAAAGTGGATGTGCTGTCACTCTGGGGACGTGGATGGGAATGCTTGATGGGACAAGTGCATATGGACTTGCAGGTGCAGGGTAGCCGTGCTTTGCACGGGATCCCAATGAGTGCTTGCTGGATAGTTTGTTTGATGCAACTCAATTTTTCACTTTGCACTGGCCATCTGTCTCCACGGCTGTACCGAAGCATCCCACAGATATCGTGCCACAGAGCTGCACAACAATCTTGTCACAGTTAGGCTGCTGAAAAACCTCTCGTAACATCTCCTTTGATGGATTTGAACTTCCCTCTCCACCTAGTGCATGAGAACACAGAGCAAATAGACCAAAAAAATTCTTTAAACAAAGGAACAGTAGATGCAACAAAGTACTGGGCTACTTTGTCTTGGTTTAGGCAGGTTTTACAATCTATAGGATACATCCTGGCGTCATGGAAAAGTAGCTATCAGGATGATTTGAAATTTTTTTGGCTATATCCACCCTCTATTCCAGGGTAGGCAGTCCCTACACATCTAAAACTATGTCCCTAAGCAGATTATCACATAGTGTGTCTATCTAAAATGCCACCCGTGAGCAGAACAACTGCTGGAGGAACTCCAAAAGGTTCAGGCACTTGGTTCAAGTCTGAGTGGGTGTTGTGTGGCCTCGATGTGCTCTTGCAGTCATCCTGGGCTCTTACACATCCTGGTTTTAGCTGGCTTGGAAATGCCCCAGAAATGCCAGAGACACTCATCTCTGCTAACTCAAGCCCCCTAGCTACCCACCATAATATAGATGTAGCCACGGGGAAGCACACGATGGGAGTCAGAAGGAGTAAATGCAGCACCAAAAGGCCTTTAATCACCGATTAGAAAGAGGCGTGGCACGTTCTTCACCACCTAGTCATTAAATTAGGATCAGTTGTCCTGCCAGGAGCAGAGTCCCAGTTCAGCCGCCAGCTATTGGTAGCAATGCAGGACTTGGCACTGATGCAGCCTCTGGCCTCCTCCATGTAAGAGATCAAACACGGCTGCTGCAACTGTCCGTTTGGATCCGCTTTCCCGCTGTGCAGCTGGCACTGAATTGTTTGGGAATGAGCTTCAGTCAGATTTTTGTGACAGTTGTTCCATTTTTTTTTTTTTTTCTTTTTTTTTGTCCTCTGGAAAAGGTTCTCGCTGCCTGTTTATCCTCCTGGCTCGTACTGGGAGCAGCTGGGGTGACATGGGGAGGTTCGGTGGAGCTCCTCTCAAAGCACAAAACCTCTTTTCCTGGATCCTCAAGGTCTGTGTGGCTGAGAACAAAACTCTTGAGTTCAAAGAGAAGGACTTCCCACACGACAGCAAGTTCTCAACAGAAATTAGTAATTTCCCTCCCCAGTTAAAATTAAAAAAAGGGACAGTGAGATCTCGCCTCTGCAGCTTGATGGGAATGTCTCACCGTTTTTTTCCCTGGTCGGTGGAGCAGCAGAGCTCCAGTGTGTGGAAAAAGAGCCCGAAACCCAGCCATGTGCTCTGGAAATGCACAAGATACAGAGAGGGAGATGAGCACAAAGCCAACAGGCAACAGAGAATGAAAGCATCAAGCTGTGCAACGTAGCTGGAGTGGGGCCAGCCCAGCCACCCACACATGGGAGGCAGTCGCAGGGTGGAGACCACAGCAAGGTGAGGGGTGTGCCCAGCTGGGATCTGTTAGATCACTTCCCCCAAGAGCAGAAGCACATCAGTGCCAGCATTGTGGTCCCCACCACCACACAGGAAGGTTGATGACACGAAGCCCATGCCCAGCGTCTCACAGCAGCTTTGCAGGACAGCTGCATAAGCTTCAGGAAGTATGAAATGATACTTGCTCGAGGACAGCAATTCCAGATGTCCTGGGTATCTTAGAGCAAAGCTACAGCTGGGATCCTCTCCTGGCTGCAGTGAGGAGAAGGGGCAGGGTAAGTCAGCAAGTTCAAATGTCTTTGGCTGCTTTAAACGAGCAGAGCTCCACTGAATTCAATTAATTTTGGATTATGTCTATTCCCTGAAGAGTCTGTGTCTGTGACAGGATTGAACCCTTCCCAAAATGAACCTTTAGTCATTCAGCTCAGTGGAAATATTGGACTCACCTCTAGTGGCGGGTGAGGCAAGGCCTGCATTGGGTTTTAGGATGAACACACACACACACACACACACATGTACACCCACACACAATATCTGTGTAATCACCAACCTCCTTTTGGAAATATTGATGGGGATCAAAATACTTGAGTTTTATTGAAAGGATCGTAAAATTGTATATACAGTTTATTAGAGGTTGATACCCTTTCTGTGAGATTTGAAGAAGCACCTTGTGAGCTTTAGGAGAGTCATGTCCTGACTGTGGTATTCAGCAGCTTGGTTTGAAAACGCTATAGTAAGTTTGCTAATCCCGAATAAATCTGGCATGTCTTTCCCTTAACCATCTAGAAGGAATCACTGATGAAGTCCCCAATGAATCACACGCAACCTGCATTTTTTAATACTCCTGTCGATGTGCACATCGACCTCTTCCAGCCAGCAGAGCTGGTATTGCCTGGCATACCACCACGTTTCTCAGACTGGCTTTCACACCACAGAAATACTGTTTCTCATTTCCCACTAGACGCTTTGGAGTCCAAAATCTCTCCCGGAGCCTGATCCTGCGGAGTGCTGCAAGGGGGGCCAGGGCAGCCCAGCATCCTGCAGGAGATGCCGTGTGAGAGCGGAGTCCCAGCACAGGGGAGATGTGCTGACCCGATTCACCACCCTGATTTGCATGTGCGGTGTTAAGGGAAAACGCTGTATCCTATTAAATTAACAAACTAGCACATTCCATCAGCCGGTTCTCATGCCCTCGAGGCATCCTCTGGAGGTTTCCGCGACATGCCAATGAAACATTCAAGCTACAAGACAGCCCAGTCACTTCCCATCCATTTTTTGTGGTACCATGGAAACGAAGAGCGCCGGGCAATTCCTTCTTTAAGCTTTCAATAAATCACTCCGCAACTGTAAGAGGTACGTGCCTTCAATGCCCCTGTGTTTCGCTCGGCTCCCCAGGGCTAAGCAGGCTTCTGCCCCCTTTGCCATCTATCCTCTTCCCCCTGTCACCCTGTGGCCTCCGCTCCCCAAACAGCCCAAGGGGTTTGGTTGCAGACTGGCTCCTTTCAGGCTTTGTGTTTGCAGACACTGGAAGGCATCCTGTACATGTGCTGGGCTGATGTGAAGCCAGAGCCTCGGAGGCAGAGATGGTTTTGAAACAGCTTTGCCAGCCAGAGCGGAGACTGAGGGACATGGGACAGACTCAGCGACTCCACCACCGCGAAAGTCACCTTTTGTCCTGCCACTGGGAATGCTACCTCAGCCATTTCTGGGCTTTGATGTGTCCTTCAGGGCAGATTTTCCCTTTTTGTGTCTTACAGCCACCCTCATCTCGCTCTCAGTCAACGTCTGCCTGCGTACCTGTGTGCAACCTTTTCTCTTCTCTTCAAATGCCACCCTCCTGCAGAGGTCAGGGATGCACAGAGTCCCCCTGGGTTGTAGTTGTTGTAGGTACTGACATGTGAGCAGCCATGGCATCTGTCCTGGAGGAGAATCAGCTCCTCAGCTTTCCAAGCACCACAGCAGGGAGCAGTTGAATGATTTCTGCTCAGGGCCTGGCAGCCAATGCTTGTTTGTTCAGCCCAGCTAAAGTCTGATCACTCTCCCTCTCAGAATTTCATCACCTGGGCTGTGCCTGAGGTACTTGCAGGAAAAGTTTCCAATGGAAGACTCAGAAAAAGGAAAGAAAGAAGAAAAAGAAAAGCCAGACCTATGCTTTTCTCTCCCTCCTGTCATTGAAGGAGAGCTGAAACCTGCATCTTCTGGCACCCAGTGGTATAGGAAACCCCCTCAAGCCCTCTTCAAGGTCACTGCCTGATCGTTAACTCACGTGGCTGGATCCAAATTGCAACTGCAGCATCAAAAGTTGGCCCAGCTTTCTCAAAGGGAGAAAAGTGGAAGTGGAAGAGGACTGTGGTTTCACCAATATGTACTGCAGCTCAGACAGAAAGTTGCCCATGACTCTATCACTGGGGTCTGTTGCAGGTGTCTGGAGGAGAGAATGTGTGCATTATGTTCCGGGGTTCATCCTGGTCTGTACTTAATTCCACAAATTTTAGTTGAGTTTAGGGTGAGTACCTCAGCTTGAGCCACGTTCAAGAGATGAATAGGACCTTCCATTGGAAGCCAAATCTGTTGGACAGCATTGCTAAAGTGCATCTGCACATGCAGATGCTCAGATAGACTGCCTGGCTACTGCCCAGCGCTGATCAGCTCTCACCTGATGGAAATTGCTGGGAATTCGTGTAATCCAGA
Source organism: Myiotriccus ornatus (assembly GCA_036023395.1). Classification (NCBI taxonomy): domain Eukaryota; kingdom Metazoa; phylum Chordata; class Aves; order Passeriformes; family Tyrannidae; genus Myiotriccus; species Myiotriccus ornatus. The sequence continues at coordinate 4,131,446 of JAYRBT010000082.1, read as the reverse complement.
GCAACAGAAATCAAAGGCAGAAAAAAAAAATTACAACCCAAACCTCCCTTTGATTTCAGAGGGCTTTGGATCAGGGCCTACACTGTTTCACTTCAGAATCCACTGGGGGTGAAACTGCATCCCACAAACCCAAACAGGGGAGGGGAAGGGAGTGGGTGTTGTGTGAGGCTGTCCTGGCTCTGCTTGCATTAGGGGCAGCCATGCTGCCAGAGAGCAAGGGGTCAAAGCAAACATTAAGTTAAGAAGTTGCTGAAGCAGTGAGCAGGGAACATTTCCATTTGTAGCAGCTCTGGCTGTGATGATTCTACCAAATAAAACAACTTCAAGCTACAGGTTTCTTGTATCCAAGCTGTAATCCCACCAGCTCAAATGGATGAATCCTTTGGGATCAAGACTGGGGTGTCAGTAGATCTGCATTAACCCTTTTGCTCCTGAAAGCTGCATTCCTATTTCTGTCCTGATAACTGAAATTAACATCACATTAAATTGCTTTCAGTAATAAATTGTCAGAATCTGCCTGGATGCCCTTGGCAAGGTGGGATTTGTGCCTTTGACAGATGGGCCTGGCACATGCAACAGCCGTGAGCTGCTCGTGGGCACTGGCTTTATTAAACATTAATGGCTTCAGCTTCTCTCCAACAGCTAATAATAAAAGGGATCATTTAAGTTTATTCTGACTCAAGTGAAGAGGTTTAGATTCATTGGGAAGCTGCTCAGTGGTGTTTCTTAAGTGCTGAAGTCGGGTCTTCCAGCAAGAAGATGCACCACTTACAACTTTAAAGCTCTGGTGAGGCAGGTGATATGATGGGGCTGTGCTCACTGGCCATGACCAGCTGGTCCTGACTCCTTGTCAGCATGACCAGTCCTGATCAGGGTCCCTCTCCAAGGATTGGGCACAAGGCTTGGGAACAGCCCCCACACATGGTCACTGGCAGGTCCATGGCTACTCCTAATTGCCTCTCTCCTAACCTTGAACAAAATGGACTTTTCAATAAAAAAGGTCCACATGAAACCAAAAGTAGTTTGGTTTTCTTTGATTTGGTGAATGGCTTGCAATAATGTGTTGGGTTGCTTGAAATTTTACTTTGCTGTGGTTAGAGAAGGAAAAGTTTCTCCTCATGAAGCGTGGGGAAAAAACCCCAAAGGGCAGTTTTTTAGCATTTCTAGACTGGTGACCCCAAAGGGTTTGGGAAAGGGATTGTGAAGCAGCAAAGCCACAAAGCACCACAAATCCACCCCTACTGTTGCTCACCAGCCTGCTCCACTCACCCTGTGCCGGCAGCTTATCTGCTGTCAGAAAGGTCTGTTTGCTTCTGCACACCTTTACCCGCGCATTTGATAAATGTTCTCCTAATGCTGAGATTTGGGGAGGGGTGGACATTTAACACATTTCAGGGTGTTAAGCTGCCTGCTGCCTCCCCGCACCCCCACCGGGTTTCCTTGCAGACGGAGCGAGGGGCAGGATGTGACCCCGTGCACTTGCTTGTGGTCCTCGCTACCTCAGGGGTTATTTCAAGGCTCCCCATCACCGGCTTCAGATTCCTCTTCCCCTTTTGTAGTTTCAAAAGAAAACATCTGTGAACGGCTCGTCACAACAAACCCCTGCCAGTGTCTGATCTCTTACGATAACATGCTCTAATGAGGTTATAGCTCTCCTGTCTCGCAAGCGTTTCGGAGTTGCTTGGGCTGAATGAGACGGGAGGTAATTAGAGTGACATGCTTTCGTGCACAGAGAGAATAAAGTAGCACAAATTTCCTGAATGGACAAGAACAGTTTGGCCTCAGCTGAGGGAAATAACCAGGCAGTGATCTAATTCACTTTACAGTTAATAGATTGTTATCTGCGGAGCCCTAGTGCAAACATGATAAGCTGTAAAGAAACACAGATGAAAGTCAGCTCTAAGTGTTGCAGAGATGCACATTCAGCCCAGTGCTGGTCTCATTGGCAGCAGCCCAGCTCCAGTTTGTGCTCATCCCTGGAGCTGGCTGTGGTGATAACACTCGAGTAGGGCTGTGCAATCAAATCGCTTCATGAATTGCAGGATCATTTTGGCTTCAGCATCAGTTTGGGAATACATTGGTTTGCCTTGCAGAGTCTAAGTCACAGTGGGAAGACCTGGAGTCAAAACCCTCTGTGAGTTCAGGCTTTGACTCTGGCTGCTGTGCCCCATGCAGAGAGGGGCTGTGGTGTCAGCAAGTGATGCTGTGGTCCCCCAGCGAGGTCCCACAGCTGACTGAGCACATCTGCCTTGGTGCAGCTGGAGTCACAGCCATCCCCTGCCACATCCCTTCAGCAGCGTGACTGCAGGCAGAGAGCCTCACATGCTGGCTTTATCTCCCATACCCCTCCCCATCACAGCCCTGAGATACAGAGGGGGCTGCTCCCATGTGCTTTGGAAGGACAAGACTCCTATAGTTTGTACCAGGATGAGTTGTTATTGGAGAACTGAGGTGAAAGTGGGTCTGTGAGTTTCCTCTGCCTCCATGAACAAGAAACCATTCCTGATGTACACCTGTCAAGCGCTTTGGGTCAAGGACTTTGGATTCTGTGAGCATGCCAAGCCATTGTCAGTCCCATCCATGATGCTATTTCCTCTCCTCTCTTCTTGCATGGAGCTGTGCTGAGTTCATCACTGCTGTCTCCAGCCAAGCCAGCTGCCAGCACAGACACACAACCATGCTCATATTTCAGCTTCACTGTAGCTCTGCATCCCAGACTTCCCTAGCCAGGGTATAAGACTTCCCACCCTTCCAGCTGCAGGAAAGGCAGGACACCCACAGGGACCTGGAAATTTGCTTCCAGGGCCCATTGGTGAGGATGAATTTCTGCATGACCAAGGTGGTGCAGGAAGGGGGTCCATTGGGGTCTGCCCGAGTGTGCAATGAGGCAGGGTGAACAGGAGCCTTCCTCGTGGTCATGGGGTGAAGCCTCACCCTCACACTGCCTCTCTTCCCATAGTCTTCATACTGCCCTGGCCTTCTATGTAATATACCCTGCCTTTTATTCATTTTTTTCTTTCCTCAGGCAAGAATTCTGTCAGCTTCCCAGGCAGGTTTGAATGTGTCAAAAAATGTAATCTCTTCAGCCAGACTTAGCCTACTTTTGGGAAGTGAGTATACTCTGATTGCTTCTTCACTGACAGCTTCATTAGAGATGAGATAACCCCAGCCCTGCCTGCCCCATCCCTCCTCAGCTAAGAGCAACCCAGCAAAACAGAACAGCACAGCTCCTTATGGTCACTCTCTGCAGCATTTCCAGGAGTTGTTGGGTCCCTCCAAGACTCATTTCCCCACTTGTATCATGGAGTACATCAGATTTTTTTTTCCATTTTTACCCAGTTTGATGGCAAAGAAAAGATGAGACTGGATAGATCCCTCCTATACGTTTGTATCTCCCCGGCATCCCAGCTGGAGCCTCCAAATATGCTGCACAGCAAACATTACTATATGCTAACCCACCACATGCTGCTTTGCCCACTCCTCCAGTACAGCAGCGGGGAGCCCAGGCTACAAACGTGACAACCAGTGTGGGGCTACCCAAATATGATCAAACTCAGCAAGCTGAGGCATATCCCCACCGTGTCCTGTGATCAGCCAGGCCATTTTATTTAACAGGATAGACTTAACCCTGGCCACTCCTCAGTGCACCCTTAGCATCCTGCCTTTGCATTAATCCCATGCCAAGCACGCGGAGAGAAGCCTGACTTCCAGTGCGAGGGCCAAGCCCCGCTGAGAGAGTGGAGGAGGCACAAACCGGCTCTCACTCAGCTGGAGAGTTTACTGAAGGCTGCAATCTTCCAATTGCTTGAAGAGCTGTCATTAGACAGTTTAAGATGGCAGATTGCTAAATTGCTTTAAGGCTGGAGCCAAGCAGCCTTCAATAGGGCACTCTTTGCTGTAAGGACACGCGTGCACCGCAGTCCTTCAATGGGAGAGAATAGGAAAATCATTGTTTTGCTTCAAGTATCCTGCTGTGCCAGGAAGAGGCACAACTTGCTGTGGAGATAAGGGGAACAAGATACAGGGGTGGGAAGGAGAGCATCCAAAAACAGAGTCCCAAACTGTTACCTCGTGTCTGCCCCATGGTCTTTTACGTGTTTTTTGCCATCACTCATCACCAACACTTTTCTCCTGTGAGATATTTACCGTAGCTTTTGCAGGAGTAGTGAGACCGACTGGGAGGAAACATCTCTGTGATCTCAGTCAGGGCTCAAGCAAGGAGCTGGGCCAAGGGACGAAGGCAGGGAGGCAGAGAAAGGGGCTTCCTTGCATATCGGTTTGTGCAAGGGATTTTCAGGATCCAGCAAGAAACTGTTTGCTATGAACCAAATGAGTTTGGCATGTGCAAGTACATGCTACTGTCAGGGATCAGATGATTAACCTCTCCTAAAGCAGCAGGCATGGCCAGTTCCAGTCTCTGTCCTGAAAAATTCAGTGGTGTACTCTTGTGCCCCCAGGGGCTGGAGCTTTCACAAGAGAGAGGGAAAACAGCAGCCAGCACAGCAAAATCCTGCTGACAGGACCAACTAAACAAAGGGGAACCAGGGTGCCTTGTGGTGCAGGAATACAGAACCTGAATGCATTCTTCACTGAATGCATCCCTTCTCCCACTGCACCCACACGCTGCCTGTCCCCAAATCCTCAGGTGCACTTGGGGCACCCTGTTTCCAGGCCTTGAAGAAGTGTTGACTGGTCCCACCTCTAGTCCCAACATCTCAAGGAGGAGATACCAGATCTACTTCGCAGTGGGGTCTAAGGGTTACTTCTCCCAGGGGTCACCTGCTGTGGTCCTCACTGTTAGCACCAACTCCACTGAACAGACCCCACAGGACTGGATCTTGCAGGGACATACTAATCTTCTTTGGGTTTGAAGACTCTCCTGATGGATGTAATGGTTGTAACGTGTCTGTGCCGCCCAGTGGGAACCCCACAGTGCTGACAGAGCTGGTCTCACCTTTTTCCAAAACCTCTTCTCAGCCACCCAAAAGCTTTGTATCAACCCAGCACTTGGTAAGCAGCCCACGATGGAGTATCTGAAATGTTTCCTCAAAGCAAGTGAAAGTATCTGAAATGTTTCCTCCTGTGACTCCAAACTGTTGTGGGAACTGGAAAATTGGACCGTGGGCTTGCCCATGCACTTCCAGCTCTCAACCTGTTTGCTGCTTTAGGGAGAGACCTTTTGATCCACTGGTTCTGAAAGGGAAAGACCACTCAGTAAAGGTGCATCTGGGTCTGTTTTGTCTCCCCTCAGGAACTGCCCCTTCTCCCCTTAGTTGCTCCATTTCGTCCAGTTCTCCACACTTACAGGTGCCTGCCAAGCTCACATTCCATGGGCCCTCTGTGCACACTTCCACTCCTGCAAAATCAAGGCACGTGACCTCCACAAATCCCCATCAAAGGCCTTTATTCCTCTGCTATTCTCCTTGCTGCTGTTCACATTGAACATGCACGTGACAGCCAGATAAAAGGCATCATTCTCGAACGGGCTAATTCAAGTTAACCAGTGCAGGGAGAAGGACTGAGCAACACCAAAGCACTCTGGCATTTTGATGTGCAACAGGGGTTTGAGCCTTCAGCTCCTTTTTTAGTTTCTAAAATCCCAACTGTTAGCCAGACACTCCCTGAACATTCGGCAGAAAACAGGAATTGAGGAAACCTGTCTTCCTTTGCATCTGTGTCCCAGGACTGCAGTGTAGAAGAGGAAGGTTAATTTGAAAGTTGGGTATTGGAGAAGGTGAGCCTTGTTCCCACTTTGGGGCATGCATTAGGAGTTTAACCCTTATGGGTCCCTTAGTTCAGCCTTCCTTTTCCTCAACATACTTGGGGAAGACTGGGACACCTCTCCTGCCAAATTTGGTTGAAATCAGCAAGTGTTTATATACACAGACATATAACAGAGGACACTAAAAAATATATATTTTTTTAAGTTTTGAAAACTTTTTTTTCACTGACCAATTAAAAGAAATTAATTCAGTTCATAGGATCACAGAATGATTTAAGTTTAAAGGGACCTAAAAGATCATGTAGTTTCAAGTTCCCTGCCATGTCCAAACTGTCTAATTTTTTTTTTTTCTGTTCTTATTTAAGCTTGGTAAACTGAGGATTTTTCTGGGATGTATCCTAGGAAGTGAATTTCCTGTATCTTGAGCAAGAAAATGCTCTTAGTGCAGGAAAGATAACAGAAATATATCACATGACTTTTGCCCTATCCTAAATCTTAAAACACAGATGCTGGTGCTACCTGCCCTGTCTGACTCCTCTTAGATTGTTTGCTGTGAAGGTGTAGAGGAACCATAGGAATCTCTGCAGGCAAGGACTGAGGAGATGCCCAGACTTTCTGTGCAGGGTCCTGGTTTAACTCCTTTCGAATTCCACCTGGAACAGTGTGCAGGATCCTAATTTCTGCTGGAAGATTTCATTTATGATTTGAATTATGCCAGTGCTTTTGTGAATTATTTTCCATCGAGGCTAGAGGTGCTGTGAAGAGCCAAGCGACACAAACTCAGGGCTTAGGAAACAAACCCCCATGTACTTGCTGTATCCAGCAAAAGATGACGGAGATAGCACAGCAAACTGAGCAGGGAGAGAGTCACATTAGCAGCAGCTTCAACAAACACCTGACAGCACTCCAAGGAAAACTTCTCCCCCCTTGCAGCCTGCACAGGGCAGCTGGCAGTGGAGTCCCCCATCCTCGTGCTTCATTCCCCTCACGCCGAGAACGTGGGGAGGTTGAGAGTGACAACAGCCTTGTGATTGTAATTGAGCAGGCTCTTTAGATGTTTTCCTATTGGTGGGACCCCAGGGATCTCATTTTGCACTCCAGCTCGGCGCCCAGAGCAGCAAGTGCTGGAGATGAGAACTCCTTCCGAATAAAAATGCTGCTCCAGTACTTCTCAGTAGTTTCTCACTGGGCTTGACATTCTCATCTACTCACTGCCCCTGGCAAACTTCTCTCCTGGTGGCTCTTCATCTCCCAGCTCCACACAGGGAAATTAAAAATCCCCATAATATTTTTCTTTAATCTAGTCCAAGCTTCAGCTGCACTGGGGGCTGTTGCCCAGCAAAGTTTACATGGATGAGAGGTGCTCAGCTCACCTCCTTTGGTGAAACTCCCTCTCCAGCTACACTCCTTGAAGCGCACAAATAAAGGGGGAGCAGAGAAAAAAACAAAGGAACAAAGAGTAAAAGTCTCAGTGGAGAAATGCTCTGATTGCCTTTGCTAAAGGGCAGAACAGGGGGGGAAAGCTTGGATGCTGCAAAGGGCAAACACATCCGTCCCACGGTTCGCTGCAGATTTGGAAGCAAGATGAGAAGAAGCCGAAGTTTTTGTCTTGAGCCACCTCAGCTGCTGCCACCCTCTTGTCACAGTCACATGGTGTCTCAGCTCCTTGCCTGCTTCCCATATGGATGCTGAGCCTCCAAAAGGCAAATACTTTACAACTCCAAGACTCAGTCAAGTCCACATTTTTGCCCTAAGAAGGTTTTTCCTGGCAGGTCTGCAATTGCACCTCTGATGTGGTTTAATCATGTAAAAAAGGATTTCCACATGGTTTTCCTTGGATGATGCCTGTGTCACAGTTACCCACAGGAAAAGACGATTTAATGGTTTTGGGTAATTCAGGCAATCACCAATCCATCAAAAAAAAGAAAACATTTGGCCCACAAAAGGTTTTTCTTCCAAAATTTCCACCAAAAAACATTATCTAGAAGCACCTTATTACTATACACTACTTAAAAATTTCCCAACCCAAACTGTTTTTCACACATCCTGAGTGAAAATCAGTGCACAGTTTGCAAGCTTGACAGAGGCTGAAAACCCCAGCACTGGCTAATCCATGAATATAGACTGAATGATAAGTTACTTCAGGGAAGAGTGGCTATATTCAGTTACTTTGCTCCCCCTCTATTATTGCCAGCCAGCTCTAGGTTCAGAGATGCTTCTGCCCTGCCTGATAAATTGAAGGACTTCACGGACATATTAACACAGCTAGACCGTAGTCAGTGAGCAGACAATTGATTATATGTCACAAAGTCACACACTGGGCAATTTTGCTCCTAGGCTTTGCCTCCATTTCTCAAAATACACGTTACAAAGTGAAGAAATCAAAAGCGAGAGATAAGAGTTAGTCTGCGTGTTAGGAAGCTGCTTGGAACAGGCTTGGTGTCTCTCCCTGCTTTCATACAGCACTGTGTGTCTTGTTGGGATTCTGGGAGGAACAGAGTCAGTCAATCGATGTCTTGAAACTAAGAGGTTTTTCTTCATGAAATATGAGACTGTCAAAACGTAACTTTTGATTCAAACCCAAAACTTTCAGTGATATTCTCCTATTTTTTTTCACCAAGTCTAAGCGAACAGCTTGTTCTTTTTTAATCCCCCTCCCTTTCGAATCACCATTTGTAAATGTTAAGGTTTTAGCAGAAAATGTTATCATTTATGTCAAAACTGTTGAAATCCTTCCCCAAGACCTTGTTGCCATATGTCAGACTTCATTATTCTGTGAAGACCCTCAGGTGAGTCTTGTTCCCAAGTCACCTTTTTCACTCTGTATCATAGTGAAGCCAAGGTTGCAACATTTTGGGGAGCAGAAATCGCATTCCCAGGGAATTAAAAAATTTGAGGGTTGAATATCGAGGCCTTTCTTGTGAAAACTGCCCGAAATAAATCACTGTCATCTGCATTTCAGTGAGGGTTAGAGGTCATGGTGGGTCTTGGTGTCTCATTGTGCCGCCCGAGAACAAACACACACGAGGCAGCACTGCCAGCAAAGAGTTCACGGGCTCATCTGACAAGGCAAAGCACCGAGGGGAAAGGGAAGCAGGGAGAGGTGGAATGACTCAACCCAAATCATACCACAGGCCAGGTCAGAGCCAGGAGGAAAACCAGCATTTCCAGATTCCCTGTCCAGAGGTGGCAGGATCGGTCTGATGGCTTCATCAAGGAAGGAGTGAATAAGGGAGGGTGTTTTGCTCAGGTGATCACTTGTCTCCTGAGACCGGGGTGACCAGCCTGGCCTCTAACAGAGATCCACTTCTCTCCAACCTGCCCTGAGGGGTCTTTTGGATAGCCCTGATGGCTCACCCTCCAGCATGCTTTCTGAGGGACTCTGTATCTATGTCCCCCTGCAGTCCATCATGCCTTTCTCTTCTTGCATGAGGCTTCAACAGCAAACATCGTTCTGGGGCTGTTCAGCGTGGGAGCATCCCTTCCTCCCCACCACAGACCAACCTTCTCTGTGCCGCATAACACACAAAAAAACCTCTGGCCCATCTGCTCCTGGGGCCACCGAGCACAACCCGCCTCCTGCACCTTCCCAGGAGGAACAAAAGGCTTTTCTTCCCCAGCCTGCGGCAGCTGAGCACATCAAAGAGGGGGATCAATATCTATCGACCATCGCTGTTTCCTTCAAGTGTCCCCAGCCCCTGTCATTATGTATCTGCTCTCCTTTCCTGGCCTGCTTTCCACATTAGGAATTCACCCCATTTTCCCCCTTTAAAGAGAGCTTCAGAACTGGGTTCCTCAGAGCCAGTAATAACTCACAGTCCAAAATGATAGTAATAGGGATAGTGTTTGTCTTTGTATTACAGTTACTGTGGAAATCTTTTCTTTGTGGGTAGAAAGTAGCTAAGGTATTACATTCAAAAAGCCTTGGTGGTGTCGTTCTGCTTGGAAACGAAGTGCTCAGCACCAGTACACGAAATGTCTCATTGCATCCCCACATGGGGTGGAGGAGATGAGGAAGAGATCTCTCCAGATGTGGGACATTCCCTGAATCTTTAATTCACCAGGTCTGGCATCACTGGTAATCCCACCCTCCACCCCAGTCCTGCTTGGGCATCCCATCCTCTCCCTGTAGGTTCCTGCCCTCCCTCTGTGGGCAGCTGGTTCAGAGAGCTAAGGCAACAAAATCATCCCAAACAAGCAAATAGGTTCCCATTGGTTAATTTCCCTGAACCGACTCACCCCAGGGTGAGCTGTGCACCGGTCCCTGCAAGGCTGGGGCTGGGAACAGACTGGGTTTTGGAAGCTGAGCTGATTTGCTTCAGTTTCACCAGGACAAAATTACTCTGTACTCTTGCTGAGAGCTCAGTCACAGCAAAGGGGCATGCCCACCTTTTGCATCCAGCACCCCAAACCTGATGCCTGTCTGCTTGGAACCTGCCTGAAAATACTGCCTACCTTCCAAAAGAACTTCCTCCAGCCCCATGATACCAGCTGGTGAAAAAGCAACAAGCTGCTGCTGGCAAAGGACGAAGGGAATAAGAAATCAAAAGAGCAATAAAGAGCAGTGCTCCAAATTTGACACAGGTGGTGTCTTTTAGCCACAGAGCAGCAGAAGCAGCAGTTCATGTCTCTGCCCTCTTTATTTGGGATAAAACAACTTTAGCAAGCAGCTGAAGAGATGCTGCCCTGGGACCAGACACCCAGTAACCCCCACAGCCCATTCAGTGGGAGACCAGTACTTGCACCCCCTGGAATTTGTTGTCACCCCTGGGAATCAGTGCCTACCCAAAATCCTCTGGATTTGACCTGGTTCAGCTCCTGCCCTGGTGAGAGGGCTCTGGGGCACAGCACAGGCGTGCAGTGGGTGAATAGCACACTGAGATGCTTGTGCAAAGTAGGCATCCCCTCGGCATCTGCGACATGGGCACATCTTGACTGCATCTTTTCAGATAAAAGCTTGGATCTGCTCCTCGCCTCCATCCTGCTCCCCACCCCCAGTGTTTACTGCTCTCAGACTCTGATTTAGGTGGTTTACTGTGGCTTTCATCTAAGTGCATCAGCATTTTTAAATTAGTCACAGGTGACTCACAGGGTTGCAAGAATAATGTTAAATTACCAGACATACACAGCCCATATACTTTATTGCCTCATTTTTGTATCTTCTTTACGGCCTGTGATAGCAATGACCTTATAGTCCGTGGCTGAAGAGCCAGTTAAACTTGTTCCCTGTCAAAACAATAATTAAAAAATTCCTATAGGGTAGGAAGCAAACCTTTACTCTCCAGTATATTTCTCCTTCCAACAAGGCCCCTGAACAAGGCTCAGTGAGTAACAGAAGACAATGTGCACAAAAGTCTCCTATGAACACACTTATCAGCAGGGCAGTTCTCAGTCATCTGCATTAATATTTTAAATAAATATGTATTAGGTTTAAGGACATACAGTGTATGTCACAGCCAGAAGCATACAGAAGTTTCTCTTTGGCCACTGAGCAATATTTGCTTTGATTAAAAAGAAGGAAGGGAAAAAAGAAAAGAAGGATAAATGCATTAAATATATTTTATTTAGCAAACAGTTGGTATTGTTCTTGCCTTTAAATGAAGATTGCAGCTTGATATCTCCTTTTTTTTTTTTAATCCCCTTCTTTTCCTAATGTTACATCAGCCCAGTTGGAGGAAAAGAGAATAAAAAGGAAGGGAAAATACAGTATCAGTGGAAATTTTGGAGGCTGAGGTTATGAAAGAAATAGGAACAAAAATAGAAAATTTAATTATTTGTTGAGGGAGGGAGAGGGATCAATTTTATCTCCCTGAAAGCTGTAGTCAACCTTAGTGAACAGTCTCACAAGGACATGTGTTTAAGACAGGCCTTACCTGATTGCCCAAGACCTTCTCCATCTCCC
>JAYRBT010000082.1:4108936-4119722 GCA_036023395.1 Myiotriccus ornatus | reverse complement strand
ACCTTAGTGAACAGTCTCACAAGGACATGTGTTTAAGACAGGCCTTACCTGATTGCCCAAGACCTTCTCCATCTCCCACCAGCAAAACCTCTCTGGATGGTGGCAGGAGCTCAGGAGCAGGAGGGCAGGTCCCCAGCCCTCAGCCAGCGCTGTCCTGTGGCTGCATCCCCAGGTCCTCTGTGGACAGCACAGCTCCCAGCCCTGAGAGACTCTGGGAGGAGTTGTTTCATCCCCATCTGAAGCTCTGGGAATGCTGCTTTGGGAAAGCACCTCCAAAAAGAAGTGGAGACAACCCCGATAATATTCCACCCAACTATTCTCCCTGCTCTGGCATTACAGACATGCTCCTCCACCCCTCCCCCCACCCCCACCTCCCCCCACCAAAAGAAACAAACCCACAACTTTTCCCTTGGGAAAGCTGGTCAAATCCAATTTTCCAGCGCATGGACCTCACTGGGTGCCAGGTGTTTTCATTACTGGTTAGAAACAAATTCCCAGAGGCCATAGAAGTGCTGGATGAATCTCATCTTTTCCTTTGTCTCCTCCCTCCCCATTCAGATCCCTTTTATTGGTGTCATTTACAGGTTACTAACCAAGTTGAAACATTCAAGCTGAAAGTCCAGCCGTTAAAAAGCAGCAAGGCATTCAAAGCCTGCTTCCCGTGCAATTTTTAAAGTGCTGCACTAAGGAAATGTTCAGGAGAGTGAAGCTTTCCCTTTTATATATCCCAGAAGACTTACACTTCCTAATAGACCCATCTAAATCAACAAAGTATTCCCCAGCCAGGGCCAAGAGTCGGCGAAAATGGCTCGAAGGCAACTGATGCAGCCACAACTTTCCACTGGAAGTTAATGAACTTTTAAAAACATTTTGGAAAGTGATGTATGCACGAGGCTCCTTAGTGTATCACAGTTAATATAATGTGTTCCTTTCCCTGGAGGAGACCCTGGCTGAGCTGTCAGTTGTAAGTTGTTCTTCTGGAGCTTTTACTTTATACATAGAATCCTCTCTCTCTCTCTGTCTCTCCTTTTGTTTTGCTGGGGAAGCAAAAGGCAACCAGGTCCCTCTTGTATAAATCGTGCGCTTCAAAGAATTTGAAGGGCAAATGAACAGGGGGAAATCAAAATCCATCTGGCTGAGTGGACAGAGGAGTCAGGGTGCTGCCCTGAACATCCCTGGAATGTGGAGCTGCACACTCACCTGCACATGAGCACACATATCACTGTACCCACACTTGAGGAACAGGAATCTCTGGCATAAAGAGAGCGTTGGCTCATCTAAGTGGCCTCCTGCATCACAGGCCAGCAAGTCATGAACGGGGGAAGAGTGTATGGAAGGCTGCCTGGCAGAGAAGGACTTGGGGGTGCTGGTCAGCAGCCAGCTGAGTATGAGCCAGCGTGTTCCCAGGGGGCCAAGAAGGACAATTCTATCAGCAATGGGGTGTCCAGCAGGACCAGAGCACTGATCATCCCCCTGTACTCGGCACTGATGAGGCATCTCGAGTTCTGTGTTTATTTTTGGGCCCTTCACTGCAAGAAAGATATTGAGGTGCTGGAGCATGTCCAGAGAAGGGAACAGAGATGGAAAAGGGTCTAGAGCACAAGTCTGATGAGGAGCATCTGAGGGAGCAGGGAGTGTTCAGCCTGGTTAAAAGGGGTCTCAGGGAGGACCTTATTGCTCTCTAGAGCTGCATGAAAGGAGGTTGTAGCCAGGTGGGGGTCACTGTCTTCTACCAGGTAACAAGTGACAGGGTCAGAAAACACGGCCTTGAGTTACACCAGAGGAGATATAGATTGGATATTAGGAATTATTTCTTCACTGAAAGAGTGGTCAGGAACTGGAACAGGCTGCTCAGGGAAGCCATGGAATCACCATCTCTGAAAGCATTCAAAAGTCATGTGGATGTGACACTTGGGGATGTGGTTTGGTGGTGAACGTGGCAGTGCCAGGGTAAGGACCCTCTCTGGGTGTCTCTCTGAACACTTCTTTGTACTTGCTCTCCCAAAACACAACTGGGCTCAGCACAGTTCTCTCCCAAGACTGTATTTTCCCAGTCCCACTTGATATTACCTATCTTTTTAACTGCTTTGAAGATTATCCCTTTTTTTTCTTACCATGGAATTACGGTGAGACCTCATCTTGAGAGGTTATCACAGATGACCCTGAAGTCGTTCCTCAAGGCAGTGCTTTCAAACACAGAGCTTGCTATTCTGTAAGCACAGCCTTGCATTCTTCAATCCCAGAGGGATTCCCTTCAATTTAGCTGGACTAAAAGCATCCTGCTGAACCATGACCAGTTAAGTACACAATCCATATCTCTCAGTATGAGTAACCCATATCCTCTCTATTTTCTAGCCTGCAAATTTCTGTGTCATCTGTAACACCACAAAATGTTCCTTACCCTTATATGTTCTATATCACTCCAAAATGACTTATACAAACCCTTTAACAGTGGCAAAGCGAGACCAGTCTCTGGGGAAACCACCTCAAAATAGCTCTGCTCATCGGAGTCATGGCATTAATGGCTTTCAAAATGCAGCAGAGAACCGGTCCACCTAATTGTTGACTCCTTGGTGCTGCAAAATGGACACTTTTGAAAATCAAAATATCGTGGGTGGTATTCCTTGAAGGAGTTTTATTGGCCATATCAGTGTGGTTGCCTTCCTGCTGTGGTTTAACCCTGGCCAGCAGCTCAGCTCCATACAGCCCCTCACTCCCTCCCTCCCAGTGGGATGGGGGAGAGAATCAGAAGGATAAAAGCGAGAAAACTCATGGGTTGAGACAAGGGCAGTTTAACAGGTAAAGCAAAAGCAAAATAAGGTATGAATTCACTTCTTCCCACTGGCAAGCAGGTGTTCAGCCAAGCCCAGGGCAGGGCTCCATCATGAGATTTGGGAAGACAAACGCCATAACCCTGCACGTCCCCTCCCGCCTTCCTGCTCCTTCCCCAGGTTTATAGGCTGAACATGACACCACATGGCCTGAAACACCCCTTGGATCAGCTGGGGTCAGCTGTGCCCTCCGTGTCCCCTCCCAACACCTTGTGCACCCCCAGTGGGGCAGTGCAGGGGCAGAAAAGGCCTCGAGGCTGTGTGAGCCCTGCTCAGCAACAACAAAAAAACACTAGTGTGTTATCAGCATCCTTTTCATCAGAAAGCCAAAATGCATTACTGTAAAATTTCTCTCCCAGCCCAAACCAGTACACTTCCTCAACCCCAGCGATGATCGTAACATACTAACAGGCTGTTTTCAGTCTGCCCTGACTCACCCCGCCTGAGGAGCATTCAGGAATTTCTCCAGTTCTGAAGGAAGCTTTGCTAATATCTGGCAGGCAAACAGCAGAGTGAAACCAATAGGGGGAACTGAAGAAGATTATGGCTACAGGTCATTTGTTTACACAGCTTTGCTAGTGACCTGACGAGGGGAAAGTTAATATAAGCCTGCAGTTTTGGAAACCAGAAAATGTTCCCATGTTCAAGGAGTGCAGGAGTCAGAGCCTGTGAAAATGGACACATTGGAGGAATGTCCAGGAGAGGGATATTTTAACTTTCCAGTATTAACCATTTTATTCTGGGTCAGAATACAATCCCTGAGCAAGGCTTCAGCAACAAACCAGACCCTGTTTGAGGTACTCTGTTTCAAGGGAGTTTAAAATTAAAAAAAAATAATTCTTTTTCTTTTTTTCCTTCTTAGGAAACCTCAACAAATAGGAGATATTATACAGATATTAGAATTTTAATTAAAATCTCTATCCACACTCCTACTGCATTCACTGTACCTCTGCACTCTCACCATTCTCCATCTCTCCAGGATGATCACATCCTACTATGTTTTTCAGAGGTCTACATGAAATTTGCTATCACAAATACTTTGCTGGATATGAAACATCTGGAATGGACAAGTAAAGCAGAGTTACGGAACGCCCCTTGTAATGCACGCTGTGCAATGATGCAATACGTTAAGACTTGTCTCTCTTTGAAAGTCATCGGGGAAAGAGGAGGGATGTGAAGTCTAAAAGCTCATCAGTGACTCAAAGGAGATAAACAAGGACCAGGTGTCCGTGGTCTCCACCAGTACAGGAATTAGAGACCAACAAGCAAAACTAACAGGCAGATGTCTTAAACAAACACAAGGATGTGGTTCATTAACCCACGCACGGTTGAGCTGGGGAGCTCCTTGCTGCAGGATGCTGTGGATGCTGGAGATGCAAAAGGGCTCACAAAGCAATTAGGCAAGTTGTTCTCAAAAAATCCGTCAGGGATTATTGGAGCTAAAGATATTGCCTCAGAAAAACTCCATACAACATATTGCTAAAGCCATGAAGCGTCCAGCAGAAATATTATATACCTTTTTCCTATTTTCAGTGCTTTTTTTCCCTTTTTTTTTTTTTTGAGGTTTATTCATCTAGATGGACTGATCCAGCAGTCTTTAAGCATTTTTGGCCTATTTTACTCTTTGAGTTTAATTTCCCAGCAGGATTTTGGTACAAATTTTGCTATTACCAAGAGAGTGCAAGAAAAATCCACCTAGCAGGCTGAGAAATCTCCACGGAGAGACAGAAGGAATGATATTCCTATTGTTTTCATGCACTCATATGCCAGAGGGTATGAGCTGCTGCATAAGGCTGGAGAAATTTTACCAAACCAGGCACATTCCTCCAAGCCCATCAAGAGAGCTGAAACGCAGAGCTGTAGACACAACTCTGTGGACAAGGAAATTACTAACCCACCTATTGCCAGACACTGGGTTGTTAGGGAGGTGAAAGAGCCGCTTCAGAATTCCTTTTAAACCAGCCATTTAAACCTGTCCTGCTACCCAGCCTGGAAGGAGGAGCCCTCCAAAGGGTTAAGGGATGTTACTGGAGCAGTGATGCTGTTTTGGTGCCATATGTTCCTCATCATCCCACTGTTACCAAGGCAGCTGCCGGAAGAGGCACCTGCACGCGGAGCAGCTCCTGCTGCAAGTGCCCAGGGACAAACCTGAGCCTCTCTGCCTGCCAGGAAACACAACACCAGGCATCCAGAGGGATAAATATTGTCCAACCATCGCACCATTTCCGTGTCAGGGAAATCATTGCTGTCACCAGAAACTGACTGTAAATCCTCAGCTCAACATTAGTGCTAAGAAAGTTTTGTTACCCTGCTCTTGGGTCGTTCTAATCCCCAGGTCTTGGGGACCGCAGAATCTTGGGTAATGTTTTCCTCAGTGTTGTTAAACAAAGCTTGGGAGCAACTAAATGCTCAAAGATGAGGCACCCCTGACATTTTGGTTGCTCCAGCATCTTCTGTGCTGCTCTCTGAAGGATCATGACACGGTTTCCATTCCCTGACTTTATGTCCTTCAAGGAAGAGGCATATTTAAAATGCTTGATTGTCTCCACAGGGAACAGTGTTAATGTCAAATGCAGGTGTCTACACTGAAGCACCATGAACCTCTTTGCAAGACCATTACAATTCTTTATTCACTTGATGTAAAATTCCAAGGTTCTGAAACCAAGCATCATCTGTGAATGGCTCATTCTAGTCCCAGTTCATCCCAAGAGGAGAGCAACTGCACAGCACAGCACATCACCTCTCCAACAAAATAACTGTGTGGGCTGGATTAAGGTGATCCCTGGGCTGGGATGTCTTGCAAAGGTTAACAACAGGAACAAAAACAGTTGCTGAGGAAATCTAGAGGTCTCGGCTTGTTCACAGGAAATCCACAAGTAAAGGGGGGAAACAAGGGGGAAAATTCCCTGGGAAATTGCCTAGATTTCTTTATTAAGAGAACATGGTGTTGCATATCTAATTTAAGTCACAGCACAGTGTGCTCTTTCAGAGGGTTTGGTTTTGATGGGAACTTCATTGAAACAGTATTTTTGGTGCTGGAGGGACTAAGGAGAAAGACTCAGGTGCCTGTTAGGCAGCTGTGAGGCAATAGGCACTGGTCCTGCACAGCCAGCACATACAGACATCCTCTTCCTGACAGCAAACCGTAGCAGAAACCTGAACCAGGCTCTGGAAAGGCCCCCTCCTTGCTGCTGACCTACATGAGCTACCCCTTGATACCCTGAGACCTTCAGACTTGCTACGTGTATAGTTTGAGTCCTGTCATGCCAGAGTCACAGGTAAAGCTGTGCTCTGAACATTCAATAGCTCAGGATCATAGAAACATGGAATGGCTTGGATTGGAGTTCATCTAGTTCCAATCCTTCTGGCATGGGCAGGGACAGCTCCCACTAGACCAGTTTGCTCAAAACCTCATCCAGTCTGGCCTTGAACACTTTGAGGGATGTGGAGCTCACAACTTCTCTGGGCAGCCTGGATGCCCCAGGACTACCAGACTGCCTGTACCTGGAGACCACTGCAAATACAGCCCTGCTCTCACCCCTCTTCACTGGCCAGAATTAAAAAAATGGCTACTTGCTAGAGCTGTCCTGTGCTCCTTGGAAACCCTTATCTTTGGGGGTGGTGGGAAAACATCCATGCCCACAGGACATGCAGGGAGGCAAAAGCTCTCCCAACACCACGTTTTTCTCAGCACACACATTTCTCCCTCACTGTGGTCTCAGTGTTGGGAGCAGAGGGCAGCGTGTGTGTGTGTGTCTGTGTGTGTGTTTGTGTCTGTTAGCACACCACTGTGGAGAAAACTTTGACCTCAAACACAACCACTGCTGCCGTGGCCGAGGGAGTGATTTGTTATCACTCACCAACACTTAAGCATCAGCAAACAAGCCTGGAAAACGCCACGGGCTAACAAACCACTCCAGATCCTACAGGGAGCTTGGTTACTTTTACAATGCTCTGCCCCACCGCTGATTCTATTAAACACTGAGCCAAGCCGAGCACTTCAGAGCAGAGGACTTTCGATGCAATCAAGTGCAGGCAGCAGCATCCTGGAGGGGCAAAACAGCCAGGCTCAGCCTGACCTTTCAATCCTGGGTGACTATAGCTACAACTCTGGAACAGGATGAAGCCAAATTAGTGATTTTTCAGAAATGTTTTGCTGATAACAGCGATCACCCTAAGTTGCTGAATGAATGCAGACACTGGTGCCCCGCTTCCCAGATAAAAAGTGATTAAAGTCTCCTTAAGAGCTTCTAAATCTTCTCTTCAGAAATTCCATTAAGCAATCTAATTAGCTAATTCTATTAACTGATTAGGTGATATTAATTAGTTAATTTAGGGGGGAAATTTATAAAGCTATCGAAGGAAATACAGAAAAAGGAGGGGGACTTTCGACCAAGAGCTTCCTTTCTTCACCCCCACAGTGCCTTAATTAGAAATTTTAATTAGCCATATGCTGGGGGTAGGGAATCTCTAATGGCCCTCTGCTCTCCCCACCCTCTCTCCTGCTAGTCATGCATCTACTGGTAATTCATGGTGTCCAGTGTGGCTGTGGAGGTTGGAGGTCTGGCTTTTGGGTATGTTTTCTTCTCTTTTAGTCCAGGCTGCACTGCACAGGGCACCAGACTATTGAT
Organism: Myiotriccus ornatus; assembly: GCA_036023395.1. Classification (NCBI taxonomy): domain Eukaryota; kingdom Metazoa; phylum Chordata; class Aves; order Passeriformes; family Tyrannidae; genus Myiotriccus; species Myiotriccus ornatus. The sequence continues at coordinate 4,112,260 of JAYRBT010000082.1, read as the reverse complement.
TTAGGAGATTACAAAAAAAAAAAAAAAAACACACCAAAAAACAACCAGAAAACAAAACCTGGTGTTTAGGACAGAGCATCACAGGGGGACGCCGAGCAGCTGCCTGGCAGCCTCCAAAATCATTTTTCAATTTGCAACGAAGGCCCTGGGAAGTTGGCAAGTGCTCCTCATGCCAGATTTACAGGGGAAAATCTCCAGGCTGGGAGACCCCAGGCTTTGGTTCATACCACTGCACAGAGCCTCCTGCCGGAGCAGGTGGGTAGCCCGTGGGTGGTGTGAAACAGGGATGAGCCAGTCCCCAGGCACATTCCCAGAGGTCTTGGGTGAGGACTCAGTCCTGGCAGCTTTCTGCAGCATTGACCAGATTGGAAACTTGGCCACCATTGCCACTGATACCATGATTTCAGCTCCTGATGAATACTGGCACTGGTGCAACTGAGCTTTCAAATCCTCCCAACCCGGCAGGACGTACGGGGGCTCCAAATGTGCCGGAATGGCTCCCACTGTATCCCAGGTACACGTGAACCCAGCATACCAGCCTGTCACCAGTTCCACACGGATCTAGCAGGGGGAGGCAAGAAATCTCCCAGCAGCTGCAACGATTTCTCCCGACAGGCACCCACAGAGGAAAGACTCAGAGTGCTCCAGGAACCTCTCTAAATACCTGCTCTACCTCTGCTTACAGTGTCCTTTCTTCAAACACACTGATTCATGAAGGGATGGGAGTGGGTACCACCACCATAGGGCCTCCAAGGTCTCAGTGAGGTGTTAAGCTAATTGCATCCCAGCTGCATAAGTAAGACCCCCACATTCATTAGCTTTGATAACCCAGGTGGGCGAGGGCAGAGGTTGGGGAGCTGCAACGTGAGGGTCAGGGTCTCTTGGTTGTGGAGAAGGATCAGGTACTGCAAGTTAGAGCCCTTGTACCTGGATCAGGAGCTTCTTGGGACAGAGTTGTCTCATGCATCACTTCTGCAGCACTATAGGAGACCCCCTCTGGGATGAGTTCTGTCACAGAGCAAATGCAAATGTAGCCCTGGACCATTGGTGGCTCTGTTAATGCTGGCAATGCTTCTGCTAAAAGCATCAGTGCTGCTGCCTGCCTCCTCCCACACCCACGTTTCTGAATACAAGAAGTGACAGCTTTTAGTGTAAATTTTGAGGCTTTAAGCCTTCCAACTATGCCTGCACCAAGCTCTCAAGTCTTCCCCAGCAACCACCAGGTTCACAGGTTTTCAAAGTGGAAGGTGAGGATTTGTGAAATCCCAGGAACTGGGACAAAGCCCCAGGGTTGATGTGACTCAGCCAGGAGCCCTGGCAGCGTTACACTGCACTGCCTTGCATCCTGATGGGAGAGGAGGTTTGTGGGTGTCCTGGCAGGGGAAGGAGCTGCCACACAGCCTCCTGGTTCCCAGAGTGATTTCTTCTGCAAGGCACTTACCTCCCTGCATGAGACTTCATGGCCTTAACCACAAATTCTTCCTGCAAAGTGGAAGTTGCATCTCTCAGCTATGGTGTGTGCAAAGTGATTCCTGCTCCATCCCAAGGCCATCTTGAAGAACATGTCAGTATGGAGCTAGGTTTGGACTTCATCTGAAAGAAATAAACATTGCAGAGGCTGTCTGATGAAATCGATTTCCACAGAGAGTCGTTTGGTTCAAGCCAAAACACATAGATTTTTAACAAATGCATGGCAAAGTGACTGTTTACTGCCTCTCCCGCCTGGATGCTGAGGGGATCCAGGGACTGTCCTGTTCTGAGAGGGTAAGTCCACAAACACTGCTTGCTAACAACTCAGAGAAACTCCTGGTAGGAGATGTAGCCTATGCATCCCCTGTTTCTCATTGCTTTCTTGAAGGTACCAGCCATGCCAAAACAAGGAGTTCCATGCCCAGAATGATCAATTTTGAACCATTTGTTCTATTTGAACACTCTTTTATTCCCAAGGGCCAGCATGCTGTGCACTGGAAAGCTGAACAGCTTTGAGACCTCCTTACCACTGGGCTGGGAATTATAAACCCCAAAGAGTCACCCAGCAATAAGGTTCCTTTCCTTCCCAGCTCCTTGCTTTCCTGGGATGGAAGAAACAGTATTAGCAATAATGACCTGATCTCAGTGTTGGCCTCAGACACATTCCCTGTCAATGAGTGCTATTACATAAACCTCTGGTGGCCAACCCACCTGCCTCCCAAGATACACACCCGGATGCTTGCAGACTCGGGGAGCAATGTCCACCTCCAGCAACCACCCACCTCCCTCACCCTCCTGTCACTGTAATGGCAACAGTGTGGGAACAATAAGGACAAGCACAGAAGAGCTTTTGACCTGAGCAGCACAAAGTACAGGGTGTCAGCTCTGAGGCTGACCCCACTGTGAGCTATGTGCCTTAAAAGCCTGAGCTGGACAAGGGAAAAATTCGAGCTAAAAATGTCAAAACTGGGCACCAAGACTGATCTCTGCAGAAAGCATGAAGATGTTTATTACTATTTCAACCCAAAGTTGGGGTTTTTTGCCCTGTTTCTTTATTTTACACCACAGCCAGTCTACACTTCCATCTAAGTCTGCTGAATCTAATTTATTATTTCACAGGACAAATTCTTTTCTTCCTCACTTTCTGAGGGCACAAGAAGACTCCAGATGTGTTATGTCCAGTCTGCCTCATCCTTCTTATCAAGTCTCACACAGAAATAAGTGCATTTTTTCCAGTGGTGTGTAATTCCAACATCATCCCCAATAAAGGATGAGAAGTGCCATTGGTTGAAAATGGTTCTCACATCCTTATGTCCCACTAAGAGCTGGACCATACCTGTAAAACCTCTGCTGGGAAGTGCTTCAAATTCTGTTTTCTACTGAATGAATGCAGGAGGGCAACAAGGATATGCAGCATTAAGTTTAGGTTATGGAAGTTTCCCATGCAAGAAGAGACTGAACGGCTTCCAATTCTTCCTCTGAAAGGAAAGAATTCTCTGAGGATATGATATTAGAGGTTCTAAAACTATGAATAAGAAGGGAAATATTAATATTAAACAGTTGTTCATTATTTGCCATGCCAGAGGACCCGGGAATGCTCGTAAAATCTGCAATTAAGCACATTTTAGACACGAAAGTAAGCATGTTTACCCAGTGCACTTAGTCCATCCACAGAACTCAGTGCTGAAGGATGTTGTGTAGGCCAAAACTCTGTTTGAAAATTCAAAGAATTATGGTAGATATATCGACCAGTGGCTACTGAAAACCTTGATCTGGCAGCACCCTGCAGCTTCAGGGGTGCTCAGCTGCTGACTACAGCAGAGGATGGTTTTTGGGAGAGCCTGGAGAGGGGAC
>JAYRBT010000082.1:4082117-4108836 GCA_036023395.1 Myiotriccus ornatus | reverse complement strand
AGCACCCTGCAGCTTCAGGGGTGCTCAGCTGCTGACTACAGCAGAGGATGGTTTTTGGGAGAGCCTGGAGAGGGGACACAGTGGGCTCCGTGGGCATCACCGCCCCACAATCCTCTTTCTCTGCCTTACCCAGAGCCAGACCGTGCTAATTGCAGCTCAGTGTGTACTTTTGAGAGGATCCCTGGAGCAGCAGAAGTTGGTACTAAAGTTCAGCTGTAACAGGAGCTTTGTTTAGCGGTGCTGGGACCAGAAGGTCAGCAGCAGCTGCTCTGCCAGGCTTTAACGCTTTGTTCACCTCCCCGCGCTCCCCGCGCAGAATTTCCTGTTCCCCCGGCAGCGCGAGGAAGAACCTCCTTTTATTTTGTTAGCCCTGTTATGCATCGGGTTTAGCTCCGAGATAACGCCGAGGGGCCGGCCTGCCTGCAGCTCTGCCGGGCTGTGACACAGCAGCCAGCAGCAGTTTTTCGCCTCTTTTTCTCAAGCAACCCCGGTGGCACCGGGAAATTTTCGCAGCTTGTGTTTCTGCAAAGTGCTGCTCAAACGGTGGCGGCTCTCCGGAGCCACGGGGCGGCACCGCTGTCAGGATATTTAAATCAGGATAAACCAGAAGTACTCAAATAAAGTCCCACGTTGCAGGAGATCAGGGTAGCCGTGCAGAGGGTTCAGCTGCTGTTTCCCAGTGCAGATCCCTCCTAGTCTGGATTTTCCCGAGCATCTGCAGGGCTGGGGAGTGCATGTGTTAACCTGACAGAAGTCGGGGAGAGTTCAGAGGTGACTATAAACAAGTAGAGGAATCTCTAGGAGGCCATTATGTGGAGTGACTCGAGCACACAATGAATATCCAGGAGTCCTGTAGCTGCCAGACCCTATTCTGCACTCTGGCACCATCCTGGCTGACCAGACAGCAGGGTGGGTTTGAGCCCCTGTTTCAGTTCTGAGTACACAGGGAGCAGCAGCACAGTTTGTACCTATCCCTCTAAGATGTTCTTGTCCTTCAGAAAGGACAGCCACATCAGTGATGCCTGCTGGAGATGACCCCAGGCTGTGATAACCCCCAGACTGTGCCTGGGAATCACCTGGGAAATGCCAACAGGGCCATACCAAGGGCCATCAACCAGCACGGACAGTCTTGTTCTGCCATGGGAGCCCGTGCTCAAGACCTGTGTTGTTTAGCAGTCGAGATGCAGCTGATGCACCCACCTTCCCTGGCTGCTCTCAGCCCCAGAGGTCTCCCCCCAGACCTGTAGCACATGCATTTCCTGCAGCTCCTGAGCAGCCAGCCCAGCCCTTGTGCTGCAGCAGACCTGCCAAAACCTCGGCTCAGCCCCCACAGCCCTGCTGCCCCCGGGGCAGCGACATCTCCAACTCTGGCAGCACGCCACGTCCTGTAGACACGGCCAAGGCATCTTGGAGGAGATAAAACCACAGCTTCCCCAGCACTCACCCACCCTGCCAGGCCCGGAGCCACGTGCCTCCCCGCTGAGCTGCTCTCCGGGTCAGCTCGTCTCATATCACAGCTCTTCAGCAGCCCCTGCCTGACCATTCAGTTACAGTTCCAGGAGTCATGGCTTTAAATTATACTACTGTGTAATGGTGATAGCCTCTGATCCTCCAGCCTCCTGGTGAACAGTCATGACACTTTGACCAGAAACCTCCAGGAATTCCAATTAGTTGGAAATTGCCCACCCTGTTCACTGGGGTTTGCTGGTGTGAAAGTTCTCTGCAGCTTTGCTGATTAGTGCAAAGCTGAATCAGTGCACTCAGATGAGAGCATCATAATGTTTCTCATATCACAACCTGGCAGTACTCACTGTTACTTCGTGTGTCAGCTCTGGGACATCCATGCTCTTGTGTAAAATGCTGGAGCACTCTTTGTTCCCATTCAGAAATGGCTTGGAGGACTTGGACAGTGCTGAACCATCAACAGGTGCTGGCTGTCAATATTCCACAGGACCCTGTGGAGTACATGTCACAAGGAAAAGGCTTTCATATGCAAGGATGCTTCAGCATTCTTCATTTCTGTCTCCTATCATGAGCATTTATTAGGCCAGACCTCCATGCCACCACTATATTAGGGGAAAGAGGTACAACAGAGCTGTTCAATGGAACAGCTCCATGTAAGCATCCCTGCCAGTCTGGAGAAGCTCAAGCAACATGATACAGCCACAGCCACGGGGTCCATGTGCACCTATCCCCCAGCGAGTCTCCATCTGCCCACTGATGAAGGTAAGGAAAAAGCCTTTTATAGCTGGGTGGAAGCTGCTTCACTCTCTGAAGTGGCAGAGGGGAAGCAGGATCACATGAAGAATGATGAAGACACGTCCCCCACCAGCTCCACCACAAGCAGCTGTGGCAGTGGGAATTCAAGCTCTGACACTCCACAACACGCCAGACCAAATTGTCCTTGGAGGCAGACAGTGTTCAGCTCCAGAAGAGTTACACTGGGGGCCAGTTTTGACACATCATCCCTGAAGGGTGGCAGCAGAAGGCATATGTCCTTATCTGGTTTGAATCAGGCCGTGCATCGCTGGCAATCTCTGAGGTGATGTAGAATCCCAGGCCAAGCCAAGAAACCCAGTCGATACTGGGCCCTCCAACTGCTATTGTGTCATAAAACCTGCTTTGTACACTTGCTTGTATCATCCAGTTTTGTGGTGAAAACAGCTTTTCTGACCATCCCTAGGGAGCAGTTTTGACCTGATGAGTGAAGCTGGCCAAACCTTGTAATTGTAGCTGGTATGGTTAGCACTGGCTTCCCACTCCTCAGGGTTTGTTAGCATGCTTCTTGCTTTAGCAGTATGGGTTTAGAGCCTTGGAATTGTGTTCTCCTTCACTGTTCAGTGGTCAGTAAATCCTCAGAGGGATGCAAGACACAAGAAGGTGCAGACATATCTTTTTCCATGGGCATTCAAGGTGACCAAGTCTAGCTCTCATAACACCACGGGTTGGGATGGGAATACAGCCAGGTCAGAACGCAAGGATCTTTCTCTCATTATCCTGCAGAAACAGACAAGGAGCACAGCCATCATTTGGAAAAGCAAGAGAGACCTTTCAAGAAAATTTCAGGAACAGTAGTTACCTAGACCCAAGCCAAGGTCCCTGAAATGGGCTGCGATGCCCATCATCACCAGGTAGCACTTATTAATGCAAGTCCCTATCAGGACAAAGCTTGATGCCCTGTGTTCCTCAGGGCAAGCAGCAGAAGACTCAGGACCAAACAGAGGTAAGTTGCTATCCCACTCTCACCTTTTCAGTCTTCCTTTTCCCTGAAATCCACAGGAATATTTCCACGATGCAGCAACATTAAAGGGAATATGATACTGCAATATCCTGTGGAGAGGCAGCTGTAAGTCAATTATGAGCTACCTTTAAACCAAGAAAAAGTCTCTGAATTTAAGAGGACAGACACCAGTGAAGTCCTACCGGGACAGACTCTACAAATAAAAGAAAGGACGTTTTTGCACAGTTTCTTTTGAAAACTCAGAAGAGCAGTGCTGGGCAGGAATAAAGCTTTCTCTGTGATTCACCAGAGGACTCCAGAGGAAATGTACCCTCCTCCAGTAATGACAAAGGACCAGCTTTCCCCCTTTTCTCACTGGTTGCAGTGTAGTCTAAGCAGATGTGGTGACACACAGCAAGTCAGGGTTTGAGTTTGCTGCAGCAACCCAGCAGAACCTTCAGCTGGTCCTTTTGCTACAGGTTCTTCTCCTCCCCCTTGGCTGGCTGTATTAAATAATATCAGGGACATCTGCTGTCTGTTGTTCTTTTTCTTTCATCCCTTCACCAGGCAGAGACCAGCCTGGCAGGAACTCCAGCTCCCTTGCATTGTTTTGGATCCCCCTCAGGCAAAGAGGTGGAGAGCAGGGCCCCCAGGTCACATCCGACGGTTCCTTTTCGCAGCATATTGTAAATATTTGGGACAAAAGCCTTCTGGATCTACTCAAACAAGGCTTTTGCCAGTGCAGAAAAAGACACACATGCCAGCAAAGTGTTTTGTTTAACTCTGTGTCCTGGCTCTTTCCTAACTCACCAGGTACTAAGAGGGAGGGGAGGTGACCTCAGGCCAAGCAAAGTTGGTCTGTGGGCTTCCCTACTGGAGTCAGTGAATAGGATCCAGCCCAGAGCCCCACGATATCCAAACATGTGACAAGCACTATTAATGCATTTGCCCTGTTACCACCAGTTGCAATGGACCATTTCACTTATCCTCCCTCTGGTACGGAGTTCAAGCCCCACTCAAGAATTCCAAATGAGTTCTCCAACTCTTAAGAACTCCAGAATTCCTAAGGGTTTGGCAGCAAGAAAAAAGTCCCCACACCTCCATGCTTCAAAACTAAACCGTGACTCTTGGATTCCTACACACCACTTGCAAATAGGCAAAAGAAAAATAAATAAAATTCCTCCTTTCTGAGAAGATCTGGATGCAGCTTTCTTACCAGACACAGGTGAACTGTCATGGTACTGGTTTGGACAACATGATTGGCTCCTACAGCCTGGATCCAGTCTTGCAGCCTCAGGATATACCATTGCTTCCAAAAAGGCAGGTTAAGGGAGCAGAGGGAGGGAGCTGATCCCTCTGTGTGTACCATGTCCCTTTGACAACCAGCTTCAACCCTCTCAATAACTTCTTCCTGTTGTCTTTCCATTGGTGAGCTTGTAGACCTAACTTGTACCTTGTATGGCCCTTGTCTTATTTGTTTCCCTGCCCCTGTAGCATCAAAGGCATCCCCTTAAGTGCTGGCAGTGCAATAGGAGTGCCTCTTGTTGCAGGGCAATTGATTTCACTGTCACTGATGCAGACAGCATCACTGGGGACTGAAATAACTTCAAACCAGCTTAATTGATTAGGCAAAGCAGCTGAAATGGATATTAGGACCCTGTACGGGCCAGAAGTATGAAAGGCAAAAGGGATGGCAAAGCACATGAATGCCAGCCTCCAGCTGTGCTGAAGGGAGAGGAATGAGGGGGAAAGGGGGAGCTATTTTCCTCTTTTTATTCAGTCTCAGCTTCACAGAACTGGAAAATAATTTGGGTTGTCAGGGACCTCTGGAGGTCTGTAGCTCAGTGCCCTGATCAAAGCAGGTCTGGGTTCAAGGTCATCTCTAGTTGTTCAGGGCCTTGCTCCATTGAGTTTTGATCACCTCTGAAGATGCAGAGTGCTCACCCTCTCTGGGCTTCTCTTCTAGTGCTTCAGTGCTCTCATGACAAAGATGCTTTTCCTTATATCCAAAATTAATTTCCCCTGATGCGGCTTGTCCCTATTTCACCATCCTTCGTTGTGCACATCTTCTCAATATCCCTCCTTTAGGTATCCCTCCTTTAGGTAGCTAAACACAGCAAAAATCTGCCCCCTCCTTTTGCCTCCTCTTCTCCTGACCCCTTGAACATCCCCTTCGACCCAGAATTAAACACTTTTCTTTGACTTCTAGAGAGAAAAGCAGCAGCAATGAGTGTGGGATTTTGGTGGTAGGGGTTGATGTCACCTGCCTCTCCAGCCGCTCTCCACACTTTGCTTTCTATCTGAAACTGTTCAGCAATTTGCAGCTGAGCATGTAAATGGGCTTCTGATGACCAAAAGTCCCATTTCTCATCAAACTGAATATTCACTAGAAAAATGTACCCAAGGAAAATCACTAGAAATAGGGTTCCTTTGAAAAATTTCACCCATTCTCAGAATCCTCCCCCTCAGCTCTCCTGGGTGTTTAATATTAAAGTAAGGAGCTGCTGGCTTTGATACAGAAGTAGTAATTCTCTGCCTGAGGTATTTCCTTTCCTGGCTCTCCTCTCTTTCAACTCAGAGTGATTTTATTTTTATTTTTAATTCTGTAGTATTTGCCTATTTCCAACACCTCCCCCACGTGGCATGATGTCAAAGCAGCAGCAAGCAGGCCAGCAGGAATGTATATTCCCATTACCTTCAGCACTGGATTGGAAGGCTTTAGGGCATAGCCAGTAAATTCACCCTTCCCCAGGGTGATTGCTCAGCAGAAGTCCCTCTTGCAGGAACGTCATCGTGTGCTTCCCACAGCAAGGCAGCCAGAAGGCTCCTGCTGTTACCAGCAGATGGTTGGAGGGTCAGCCACGACAGTGCCAGGGCTTTCTGGATGGCTTCACTGGGATGCAGGTGAGCAGAACTATTGCTGGGGAGAAAATGCAAGACCACAGCCAAAACTGGGGAGGCCCTCAAAGTGTATTTGGAAGGGTCATCTCTGTCAGACCCAGTGCAATTACCTAGGAAAGGACAAGCACTTTCCAAATGGAAAGGATCCAAAAACCATTTCCTTAACCCACCAAGGCACAAATGAAAGCACTTTAGTTTCCTCTTGTTTTCCAAAGGAACCAAATCCTTGCCTGCTGCAACTCAACACAAGTGTTATTAGATCAGCCATCAGGAGATGACCACGCTCAAGGAACTAGATAAGGGGAGTTTGGGGATACCCACAGAGCTGTTGTGGGACCCAGTGTTTGTTACAGGTCTAAACTTCAGCTGGTTTCAAGGAGATAAGCATATGTAGTTCTGGGCTCTGCTCCAAGACCTGGGACCTGATCTTTTCCCGTCCCCCATGACCCAAAGAGAGGGTACTTTCTGTGCAGCTCTCACACAGAACAACACTTATACCCAGTAAGTAAGAATATATACCCTTCTGCTTCAAAAAACTCAAGTGTTCTGCATGAAAAATTGCTTTAGGAAGGGAACTGAACCTGTGAAGACTCTGAGCATGGTCATGGGAGGCAGGCTTCAGAAAGATGCATGAGCTACCACGCCTGTAGTGCCCTACAACACTTTCCCTAATGCCAGGGACAATGGTGATCTATTTATTTCATTACAGACCTTTGCTGTGTTTTAAGCTGCTGCTAATTAGAAGTGTCTGCTTCAACTGCCACTGTAACACTGATTTAGTTTCATGTAGTTTTAAGTGGACTGAAATGTTTCCATCTATAATATCCCTCTCCTGTTTGTCTGCAAACAAGAAAGATAAATGCTGATCAACCTGACAGATAAATCAGACATGACTAAGGTGAATTATTTAGATCAACTAACATTTATCAGGCAGTCACTGCATATTCCAGTATTTCTGGAGTGTAAGGTAGCTTTCCTGGACTACAAAAAAAAAAAAAAAAAAGTGTATTGCTTGATTGCAGAAACCTGAAATACATTTCTTGCCATAGGGATTATTATAGGCCTTTGCAAAACAAATTTTTATGTCTTTAAAAAGCCCTTTTGCCACATATTTTGTAGCAAAAGCTTACTGCAACCTGGCAGTGGAGCATCACCTGTATTTTCAGTCAACTTCATCAGCTTCTTTTTGATCTGAGACCTTGACCCACAAGTCACAGTCTACTGAGAGTTGGACATGCAGTCCCCTCAGCAAAAATGTCCTGCATTTCCACACCCAGGTGTGGCATCTTGCCTTCTTCGAGGACATCCATAACCCTGGGCAGGGATTATTTTGAAAACAAGACCCTTAAATGTAGGCAGCTGAGTGCCTCTGCCTGCACATGAGCTAAATGTCCAAGTTCTCTTATTTGGGAGCAGAGATCTGGGCCTTGGTTTGGTTGTTCAGTTGACGCTTGACATGCCTGGAGATTGTCAACATACCTGTACAGAAGTAGCAGATGCAACCAGGGAGGTTTGGGAGACCCTTCTGGAGCAGCATCTGGAGTCCACACCTGAGTCTTGAGACCATCTCAAAGATAAAAAGGCATTACAAGGGGAAGGGAGTCGTGACCCTCCCCAAAGCCCCAGTACATCCCAGTGAACACAGGGAGCAGTTCATGTGCTCAGCTAATGCCTATCTATTCCAGAGAAGGATGACTTTCCCTCCAGACTCCCCTGGCCGTACTGAACGACTCGCCACGAGCTACAGTGGTGGAGATGTCTAGACCTCATTTGGGCACCCAGAGTCAGATGCCAAAATTTTTTCACCTTGATTTCATACCGAATTGCCTCTTGTGTGTGCACTGAATCAGGTCACATCGCCCTCAAGTGGAGAAAGGCACGATCACAGTGAGCGACGCTAGCCAGCGATCACCCAGATGCTGTTTTCTTGTGAGGACACTAAAAAAAACCCCAAGGGATCTACCCAGTCCTCCAGGAGAATGTGTGCTATGAAAAAGCTTGCTTCCAAGAACACAAAGATTTCACAGTACAGACGGAAAAAGCTACAGTGGAGAAGGCCATAATTCATGCTGTCGAGCCACCACCATAATTCAGCCACCTTGTACAGTTCCATTATGATACCATCTCACCCAACTCAACATCAAACAAAAGGTGGTAGCAAAGCCAAGAATATAATTTACCTCTCCTGGATACCCACACTGTGCCTTTATCACAAGAGAAAGTGCTTGCTTTATGGCCTGATTCACTGTCCCACCGGCGTGCTGAGTGAGCTTGGGCCCCTCTGCTGAAATATGTAGAGTCTTGTAAAAAGAAATCAAAATAGGAGATCAAACTGAACTGATGTGAACAGCCTGACTTCTGGCGGCTTCTAGCACCAGGGTGCTTGGCTTTGAAACCTTACTATTGTTCTTGGTTGGACTTTCTCCAGGTTAAAACAAAAACAAAAACAAACAAAATAAAAGCAACTATGCAAGAACAAGAGCTCTTTTATGTGGAAATGTGCTGGCAGTGCCTACTTGTGTCTAAAGAAAAATCTGAACCTATAGATAAATGTACAGCTCTCTGCAGCTTGGAGGAATGATTGGTGGCAGTGACAGGTAATTATCTCCTGTTTGGAGGCATTGCCAGAGGACAGGACCCTGTGTGCTCTGTTTAGTTGCTGGATAGAAGAATAATACTGGAAACAAAATGTTATGAATCTTTCACCTGGCTCTGGAAGGAGCATCCTCCAGCAGCAGCAGGTAACCTCACAGGATATGCAGGAAATGCAAACCTGGGATCTTTCCAGACCGGTTCACTAACCGGGAAGGGACCTTCCTTGCTTACATACTTTCCTCTTTCAGCTCTATTTCTTAACCCCAAATCAGGGGAGAGCATCTCCTGTGGAGGTGGACCTGTTGCTTGAGATTCTCTTCCTCTGAGTCTTCTCCTTCATTCAGTCTCCCAGTTTATTCTGTAAACTTGATGTTCAGGTTGTAGAAATGGTTGGGCACTCTAGCAGAAGTGAGGGACACAGACATATTCCAGGTTTATAACAAATTATTCTGGCTACCCTGGATATACCAGGAAAACGGTTGGTGTCAAGGGAAAGTGGTTTCTGGGACAAATCTTATCCTCTTAGATTCACAGCAAGCACGTTTCCACTCCAGCATAGCCTGTGCCTAACCTTTTCCCAGATTTCCCTTCTAATCTCAGCCTGGAGCAGCATGTGTGCAGCCCATTTTACAGCACAAGGACCTAATTACATTTTCCAGCTGTGCAGCAGACTCCTGCAAAGCAAAATAAAGCCTAATAATGTGCATTTCTTAGCTACCACTCTTGGACCTCTTGGAAGCAGTCCATGGCTCCAAGGCTGACAAGGGGTCTGAAGGATGCCTGCACCCTTCCACTTTAGCCAAGAGAGCTTTTCCTCTTTCATCCCTGCTCTTTTTATGCATTGGGCCTTCCCTTTCCACCCAAGTCCACTTAACATCTTCTTAGATTGCTAATTGCCCTCCAGAAAGCACCACACAAACAAACTCATGCTCCATATCAGCTTTGGCAGCAGCTGATGGTTTTTCCCCTCCCCATTGCAAGATGCCTGACAAATGTCTTCATGCTCCTGCATCTTCATCCAGTGAACCATTCCTCTGGGAAGGCACCATCTCTTGCTGATGCAGAGAGGAGCATGGGCACCAAAAGGTACCAGCAAGGCACAGCTAGTCTAGGAAACAAACCAGCTGCTCTGAGGGTGGTGGTGAGCAAGGTCCCCACAACAGTGTCACCACAACAGCCAAGACAAGCAGGGATTTGAATACAAGAGAGAAGAGGAGCAAAGCCCTCCAAGAATCCCTTGCTCATCAAAACCAAAAGCAATCTTAATGAGAAATGCAGGCCCCAGGCAGTCACAGCAAGTCTTTCTCAGAGAGGTTCGTGTTCTACCCCCTACGAAGTTTCACGGAACATTTCACGGTGTGTAAGGGATCATCTAACTTTATCTCCCCTGTACAGCAGACTGTGAACCAACCCTTTTTGGAGCTCGGTGATATAGGTTTGGAAACAGTTCTTTGCTGAAAAGGAAGAGCCAGTGCTGCAAGCTGTGGCCAACAGCTGGAGATACCAAGGCACCATAAGCAGAGGTGTCTCGGGGCCTCCTGACTGCAGGATGATGGGGTCTGGGGCTATGCCCTCAGCTAAGCCTGGATCTTAAGATAATTCTGCAAACCAACCTCTTTGGCAACAGCAAAGCCTGGATGCAGGTAAAGCTGAGCTGCAGGGCTCTCTGAATGAGAGCCAGCCCAAGCATGCTGGCCCAGCTTTGCCCAGCAAACAGAGTAGAACGAGTACAAGCTGGACCTGGCACGACCAGATCAACCTACAAATGATTACCTAGGAGTGCTTTAGACGCCTTGTTTAAGCCTAACCCTTTCAGAGACCTCAACCTAGTCTTTAGCATAACATCACCTATGAAAAATACATATATATGAACTGTTATGGACATCTTAGGGAAATTTAGCATGAATTTGTCTGGCCAGTAGGTAGAGCCTAAGAATGTCAAAGGTGTGAAGTGTTTGGGACTTTTCCTGGGGAAAAGGCTAAGAGGAACAGCTTGAGTGTCATGAAGCCAGGAAACAATTTTTTCCTTATTCAGATTAAGACAAAATGGTGTGATTGTAGCCATCTGTTTCAGCTAGATGAGGATATTTTTAATTATTTCTTAAGAAATAAAAGAGGGATCTGATGGCCCAGTTGCATTCCTGTCCCCAAGCTGGCATTCATACAATGTCCTCAAACAGCAGATGCCCCAGCCTTGCATGAAATTTAGTCACAACACTTATGCCAAATTTCTAGTAGTCAATTTCCTTATTATCCTTTAAAAAAAAAAACCAACCAAACCAGACAAAACAACACTACAGTTCCCTTTTGATTGTGAGCTTATATGTTTCCTTGTTTTATACTGAGTTTGTTTCTATTTGTGTTCACATTTGCATACAGTCCCTATCAGTTCCACCTAACTTTCCCATGCCATATCTGCCTTGGTTTATCCTTTGTTTGCCCATTGTAGTCACTGATTATATTGCTAAGGAAAATTTGCTTTAATCTGTCATTATGAAAACCAAATCATCTTGGGGCAGGCTGCCTGAATTCTTGTGAATGATGATCTAGTGCCTGTGAATCAACAGACCACAGTAACAGGCAAATAGAGGAGACTTCTGAGCATCCTGAGGATGCTGACACCGTACAAACTCATTTGAGCTGTGGTTTATGGGCTCACCACGTGAAGCTTGCCCTTAAAAAAGAGAGTGACTCTGACTTTCCCTCTGCACCCTGCTGTGTTCCCCTTCAGGTGCCAGCATCTTGCTTTCCAATGGCTGAGGGTTGGGCTCTCACCACGGGTGGGCTCAGGCTTGAATCCCACATCACAGTGGCAACCCTCTCATTACACAAGCCCTCTCCTTCTGCCAGTAATGACAGGAAAGCTGACTGAAACCTTTCCTCCCCCTATTTCCAGTCATCTCCCGAACAAGCCATCAGGGCCACCCATGCAGGGCTCCCTGGGCTTCCACGAAAGTCACTGAGATGTGCTTCCACTCCCTGTAGGTGTGAGCTCAGCAGCAAACCAGCCTTGCTGACTCACAGGCCCCAGGATGGCTCCTCACCAGCCCGCTCCAGATGAGTCACCGTGGGTGAGTCATACCCTGCATCTGCAGTGCATATTTATGGCAGCTTTACATTGACCGTGTCAGCAGGGAAATTGTTTGTGTGGGGTAACCATGGAGAGAAAGGAAATGCTGAAGAGGACCGAGAGGTTAGGGATGAGGAAAAACCAACAGGGGAAAACATATTCCACCTCCACAGCCCCAGAATACAAAAGGAAATATTTGCCTGTGTTGGTTTTTTGTAGGTTTTTTTTTCCCCCGTCTCTTTTCCATGATGTCCCTAGTTGGAAGAAGCTGGAATGCTATAAGAAGTAGCCTTGTGGTGGCATCATCAGGGTCTGGAGCCCCTGCAAATCTCAGAAGGAAACACGTTGGCACAGTGGATTCAGCTTTGATGAGCTTTTTCCATGAGAACACCTTTAAGCAAATGCATTGAAGGTGCCAGGCAGGTTCCCCTCACCAGCCCTTTCACCTCACCCCGCACAATCCCGTGGTCATTTGCCTCAAAAATCATAACTAAGTGGCTGCTGAGGGCAGACCCCAAAACCTCACTGAGTGTTTCTCTCTCTGAAGTTTTGGGAGAGCAAGGGTTGAGAAGGCAGGAAAATTGATGGCTGTATCAGCTGGGTCCTACGAACTTGCAGAGAGCTCGTGTGTGTCTTCTTCCATCCATCAGGGTGACTTGTACAATCCAGACCACCTTTGCAAGGGAACAAGAAAAAATCCCATCATCATCTTATTCTTTAATGAAAAGAATAATTCACACCACAGGACTTTTGATATGTGGTAAAGGACTATGACTTTGTTATTATTATGTGTTTTCATAAATGGTTAATCAGCCAGTAGATACAGCCACCTACAAACATTTCCACTGATGTGGGTCAAACAGAGGTAGTGTTTATATCAACAATAGCACTTTACCAGGTCTCAAACCAATGGATTAGTCATAGGCATGGTCAGTTTTTCTCTTTTACTGTTGGTCTCCAGACCAGAAACGCCTTTAAGCTACAGGTTTTACAAGGCTGCACATCTGGCTCAATTCTGAATGTTATTAATTTGTCCACCTGCCTCATAGAAATAACATCTCACTCTGCAAACAAGAGGAAGGGGCTGCAATGCTGATTGTGACACAAACCCCTGAGTCCCTGACTTCGAGATGAAGAAGAAAATATTCCTGCACAGACTGTACCATGAATGTTCACAAGAAATAGAAATAAAGTCTCTTTTTCACTGCCATAGGGAGATCGACTTCTCATCTCATTCACAGCAAAACCCAGCTGAAAATGCTCTCTCTCGCCAAAGCTAGGGTGGATTTTGCTGTTTGGGATTTTTTTTTTTTAAATCACCTGAAGTCGAGAAAGCAGCAAAATCAAGTGAACTCGCTTATAGACTGATTTGCAAGGCAGAAAAAGCTGTACTTTGCACCTCGGAGAACCGATGTGCACACAACAGGTAAACACACAATGAGAACAATTAAGTTTAATTTTTTTCCAAACAAACTAGACAAGAGAAAGATCATCCCCTCCTTGGAGCTGCTTTTGCGAGGTTTACTGCTGAGTAAAACTGCGATACCTTCCCTTTGTGGTGTGTTTACCTTAGTTTACACATACAAATTAGGTGTGCCAGGGTAAAAATAGCTGCACATCCTATCAGCCTGAAGATAAGGCCCCTTTTCACATCTTTTTTTTTTTTTTTTTTTTTAAATGTACTGGTACTTTTCAAACTCCCTCATGCTGGAACCAGTTTCCAACCAGTCTACACAGCAGCAGCTCAGTCCCCCCAGGACCGAGTGAGATGTGCTGGTGGTTACCAGCTGCAGAGGTAAATAATGCACCCACCGTGCAGGGCCAGAGTGCTGAAAGCAATTTAAAGACATTTAGTTGCTCCCTGGCTAGTGTGACCTCTTCCAACCAGTAACCAAGGTCTGCCTCAATTCCCATGTGGGAGGTACCTTGTTGCTGCGGGCTAAAACTAACACACAACCACCTATGTACAGGTTTCACAACCTCCCCAGGCAGCCAAAACCCACAAGTTAGTAAAAACTGCCCAAGATTATTCTCTGCAGCCTAGATTCTGGCATGGGAAGTATTTTATTTTTTTTTTAAATTACTTTCACAGAAGAAGTACCCTGACACCACTGGCTGTCAGGTACCTCAAGGTACAGAAAACCTGTTGGAGGCTCCTTCTCAGAGCCAGAAAGCCAGGAGCAAACTCTGTCTGGCGAGCATTAAGAAATGCAGGGATTAACTTGATTTTTTGGCAGAACTGAACTTACAGCTTGTCTACACGATGATGTTATTTCAAACAAGCGGAGAATGTGAATTAAAGACATCATGGCCGTGCCAGAATGGCTCTGTGCGTGCATTCATTTTCCCTTTCAAAATCCCTGCTTCTTTCTAGGAGGGACTGGGACAGAATGGCCGTGCCAGGTGGATCTCTGGTGACATCAAACCCCCAGGGCCCCACGTGTGTGGTGACATCAAAGCCTCAGGGCCCTGAGTGTGAAGCACAGGCAGTGACTTGCCCTGAGCCCTGGGAACATTGCTGGCATGACAAGGTTGAGGGCCAAAGGTTGAATGGGAGAGCCAAAATTCGTGCATGCTAGTGCTGAGCTGTGCTCCCCCAGGGAGTCTGTCCTGGGTCTGGGAGAAGCTGGGATGTTTTGCCAGCCTGACATTAGAACATGGAGATAAACAGATTAAACCATACAGTGTTACTTTCACATTGGACCTGTGCTAGCAGGTTTTTCATTTCTTGGTCTTCGAAACTCTCTGGAGCAGAAAGGCACACCTGAAATGCTACACAGAGGCACAGCTGTCAGGTTCTGGAACATCACAGGTCCTCCTCTCAAATGCTTGCCCATGGTGAGCTCCAGCTGCCCCACTCTCACATGTGCCTGTCAGATGCAGCTGTGAGGTGCTTTTCCAGCACCAAATCATGACATTTTTGGACCAAAAGTGCATACCTTCAAGAAAGTAACTTGCCACGAGATCCCCTTAAAAGTTTGTGAAGTCCTGGTGTGATTCTTCTCACCCAAAGTAGATATCCAAAATAGACCAGAGGAACCCTTCCTGCAAGGAGAGATTGATTCATTGCCATCCTGCTGCTCAGTCTGAAAGAGCATGGGCCCTCCTACCCCTCAGATGACCAAGGTCAGAGAAAATGCATCTTAGCTAGAGGGATGTGGGAAGTCAGCAGACACCTGAAAAATAGCCATTAAAGCAGAGGTTTAGGCCTTGTATCTGTGGTAGAGATGTTTGTTGTGTGTTTTCAAGTCCAGCTCCAGTTATCGGCTTCTAAAAAACCAAGTGTATTTGGATTCAGGTTTGGATGAAAAATACACTGAGGTCAGGACCTGAATTCCTTAAGTGAGTAGTGTATCTCACTCTGAGCTTCATTTCATATTTCTCTAAAAGTGTCTCTTGCAACTGGTCAGCGAGAAACACGCACAAAGTAAAGTGAATATTTTCCTCCAAGAATAATACTGTTGAGATCTGGCAGGAAAATAGAAGACAGGTTTTATTTTGTCAACTAGTACATAAACACAGGGATTTTATAAACAAGGAATTGATTCAATTGTTTCCAGAGGTATGAGAGCGAGTGAGAGAGCTGAGATTTAGCTATTAAAGACAATCTCAGGAGAGGGAGGGAATTAGTCTCCAGTTGAGCCAGATATTTCCCTCTCAAAAAATAAATGAATCAAAGTCATGCTCAGTCAGCCAAATTATCCTAGCAGCTGCCAGCATCCCTGGTTACTGGGGTTTATGTGATTCTGAGAGAGGGATGCAGTATTCTCTCCAAATGGAATGTCCTGTAGGGGATCAGGATTGTAGAGTATCCCAGTTTAGGGATTTTTAAATAAGACAAAGCTGGAGCAGCCAAGGGCTGGTTTTTCATTACCTGGTCCAGGGAAATATGTAAGTTGTTTAAAAAAACCCTTTCTCCTTTCCAAAGCTGTCACATGAAGTGTGGTTGCTGAGATGAACGAAGGGCTGGCAGGCCCAGTGTGGGTCTGTGTGTTCCCCTGGTAGGACCAGATGACACTGGCCGGCTGATGTAAGGGCACATGAGCTATCTTTAGCATCCCAGAGAATGCAGAGTGATCCCACACACTGAATGATGGGGTGTTCTCTGCAACTTGAGGCTAAACTCAGTGTTGGGGTCCTTTGCCTGGAGCCTCCACTTTGCAGTGACTTCCAGGTCGCTGCTACAGCAGGGCCCAGAAGCATCATTCAGTGGGGGCTTTTCCACCTATCAAAGCCACCTCCAAGCACCACTCACACGTAACGAGGGCTGTGGAGTACAAATTTCCCCTCTCAGCATGACTGCATCCCCTGGCTTCCTTCCCCTGCTCCCTGACTCACAGCCTGAACTCAGCGGCGGGCAGGGGGCCAAGGAGGAGCCGTGTTTAACTCACAGCTCCCTGCAAACCTCCTTCAGGAGGGAATTCTACTTAAGGACGTGGTTGAGGCCAACCCTGCAGCGAAAGGCGGCTAGGACCCGGGGAAAGCCTGGCTGCTTGCCCTTTCCCGCTGCATCCAGCTCCGTGCCCCGGCAGCTCAGGTTTCCCCTCACATGCCCTGCAATGAGCGCACTCCTCCTCAGGCGGAGGAACACGGGCGACGTCAAGTGTCCAGCCTGGCTCCCTCCCTGATCTCACACTGATCCTATTAGCGGCGAGGCGGTGGCAGCCAGCCCTGCCAGCCCTGCGGATGCCACGGGGACCGGCCACGGCCACCCCTCGCTCCAGGTGAGCCCGGCAGGGATGGCTCAGCCAGCTGAGTGCCCTCCGCCCTCCCCGCGGGACACGGGCAGGGGAACGTGCCGGAATCCATCGCTGACAGCAGTCCTGTCTCGCTCGGGCAGCGGAGCGGCAGAGCAGCATCTCCTCTCCTGGCAGTGCCAGGGCTGGGGGCAGCCGGTCATTGGGGTTTGCTTGCGGCTGGCACAGCTCAGGCCCCTCCCCTCCACTGCCAGGGGTGCCGGTCAGCAGCTCGACGTGAGCAAATTCCCCTCCCTCTCCTTGCAAGTGAGGGATCCTCGGGCGTGAGTGCAGGAGGGTGGAGCTGTGCCAGCATCCCTTTCCTTACTTTGAGGGGTCCCCATGGCCTTCACACAGAGCAGAGCTGGGCACTGCGAATTGACAAGGATGGCTGGGGAGGATTTTTGGATAATACCTCTTTTTTTTTTGATGGATATTTTAGTTTTGGGTGAATATTTAATTTTCTGAGTGTCTGGCGATTCTGCGCAGAAACAGGTGTGTGGATGGACAGATATACTTGCAGCAAAAAGGGCTCTTCTTTTGCAGCATCCTGAGCCCCTTGGAAGGAAAACCCCCTGGAGGAAAACTTTCCCTGTGAGGAAAACTCCCACTTCTAGGCAAACTGCACAGAGCATGTTGTCCTAGGAATTGTGCTCTGGGAATATTTCTGTGTGCCCTAGGCTCGGTGTTTGCCTGCTGTAGGTCAGATCCCAGTGCAACTATCTGAATCCATATCAGTGTCTGGGTCAGTGTGTGGAAGGTTTAGATCCATTCAAATTGAAATATAAAGAAAGAAGGAGGAGAGAAGGAGACCAAGAAAAAACATAATTTTTATAAAAGGTTGTCTGAAAGCTGAATTCCCACTAATACCAGAATGCAAGATATGATCAAACCTGAGGGAGAGAGCTTTGGCCAGAAAGTATCCTAACCTTCCTGGGCAAGCAGAGACCTATCCCAGACTTGAAACCTGGCATGAGACACACACGTGGAGTGACAAATGCTGAAGCTTATAAGCCATGCCATATAAGTAGGGAGCTCTCAAAGCATCTCAGCATAGGTCCTGATGAGACGTGAACAGACTCACAGGTTGTGGGAGACAGCATATGGCCTCGCCACTTGCAATATCAGGGCTGCAATGAGCCAAGAAGGTTCCTTCTAGCCTGGTGACTCTTCACCATGACAAATGGTGCCATCGAGTCCTTCAGCTGGATGCCATCTGCCCACCCCGCCTGCAGAGCTGGTCTGGAGCTTTTCAGCAGAGATGCTGAAAAGGCTGGATATCAGGAAAAGGTTCTCCAGCCAGGGGGTGGTTGGACACTGGAACAGACTCTCTGAGGAAGTGGTCACAACACTGAGCCTGCCAGAGTTCAGGATCTCAGGCACAGGGTGTGATTTTTAGTGTTGTCCTGTGCAGGGTCAGGAGTTGGACTGGATGATCCTCCTTCCAACTCCGGATTCTGTGCTGAGAAACTGTAATTTAGCATTGACCTTTGGGAGACGTATCCATGGACAAAGGGCTGGGATTTATCTCTGGGTATCTACACTGCTCTCAAAAGAAACAACTGGAGAGACACAAGGAGTTTCTGCCTCTTCCTCTGCTCACAGCACTGCACATCCTGCTGCCAAACCCTGGTTGGTCTTGAGCCAGTCACAAAGAAGTCACTATAGTGGAGTAGTCCCTGGGTCAAGCACTCCACTTACAGCTGTGACCACAAGCAGGTGCTCCAGAGGAGAGGGAGAGACTCTATCACAACTTTCCATTTCACCCTCACCCTCACATCTGCTTGCTGTATTCACTGCTGTCTCTCAAAATGCATGCAATTACTCTGGTTTCGGTTCATGGGGTTGAACATGGCCATGGTCCCCAACTGGTCCTTCTGGGTCAGCTGCAGCACTAATGCTGGTAATGCTCAATTAGGGAATAACTTGCCCCCAGCAATCCAGCTCCTGTCTGCAGGAGATGGGGTCAGGAAGAATCACAGCCCATCCATTTCCTCCTGGTCTCAGGTTCCTTCAGATGCTCAGCCGCAGAAAGTATAATTTTCCAAGCTGTAATTAGCCAAGAGCACTCAGCACACACAGCCCTAACCTAAAGAGGTCTCTTCAGAGCCACCTGGTCTCCCTGGGAAGCTCAAAAATCTTCTTCTGTCCCATCCCATCTGACTACAACTCATAAACCCGCCATCAGTCTCTGCAACCCCTTGGAGGATCCTGGTCCGAGTTTGTGTTTGTGACTGAATTATGTGCACAGGTGAGGAGGGCCCTGGGGGAAGGCAGCCAGATATGTATGGAGCTGCTGGCTCCAGGGGCACCCACGGATCCCACGCTCACACGTGGGGCTTGCCTGGCAGTCACAGCACCGTGGTTTCACGAGGGCTGGGATCAGCTGTGAGCTGTGCGTGTTACTGATCAGTCAACCCCTTCCTACCTCTCCCCCAGCTGCAGCCTGTGCTTCCCCTCCTCCCAGCACGGCTTCACCTGATCACGTCAAATATTTCTCCTGCCCTGCTTCTTCCCCAGCAAACCCACCTCTCCACTTAGGCAGATTCCATTTGCAACATTTGGAGGTGATTATGTTTGAAATGGGGATCAGCGCTGCAAAGTAGGGCTCAGTTCACCACCACCCCTCTTTTCATACTACCACATAGGATTTTCATACCATGAAAAGAGCCATAGATTAAAGTGTCCTGGACCAGATATTTCTTTCTTTGACTAAACTGAAAAGATTATTTGCAGAGCCAAAATAAAATAAAGTAAAATAAAATACAGCGGGTAAAAGAATAAAGCTCTGAGTGTCACTAATATCAGATCCCAGCAAGTATTTCCATCTAATAATAATGCATTACATACGTACTCAGAGCTGTACTGTCCCTTTGAAGACCATGGGAATTTTGCCATTTATTTTGTACAAAAAATAAAATCCTGAGTACTGAGCAGCTGTCTGGTTGGCTGCTGACTGAAACACTTTGCAAAGTGAAATCATCCCAGGCTTTCTGTCTGAAGACTGCTGCCTTTGCTGAGTCTCACAAAGGTCATGTGGGTTTGGAAAAGTCCACTGTGTTGGGAATGGGTGCTTTGTATGTAAACTGGCAGCTTCATTGCATCCACCCCTCTGCTGCTGGTGACATGACGTGGCACCGTGGGATGTCAAAAAGGTTGTTGGGTGACTTTGTGTCCCTGTTCCACAGCCAAGTGGCTTTGGGACGTTGCCTTTTCACTGCATGTAGGGAAACTGGAGACAGTGGGGAGAAATGGCAATCCAAAGAGCCTGTGAGAGAGACCAAAGTAGTATCTGGGTCTACTGACTTTCCAGGCTGAAGTTGTCTGTCTATGGATAGAACCAACTGTTCCACTGCTTTGTTCATCTGAGTAGACAGCCCAGGTGAAGATGAAAGGTGACCTTGAGACACTAATGCTCAAAGTATGTGACCAGAATTCAAGAAATCAGTGAGAAACTGAGACCTTCAACAACCTTGGGCAACCAGATCCTATATCCCTACTCAGTCAATTGGAAAAAAGCAGTTGTTGAATAGTGATTTAGAGGATCTCTTCTGGCTGACATAGGGGTGCTTGCACTGGCAGTCAGTCTGAATTGCTCTTCTGAACTTCAGTGTCATTGAAAACATCTTGAATGCAGCCTTAAATCTGATCTCCTGTCATCTCTTAACTGATTGACAATTTCAACACTTAAGGTTCTGATAAAACCCGAACACATATCGCTTCCTCTCCATCCGTCTCCAGACAATGATTAATGTGCTGGGAGAGTGAATGGTAGAAGCTGATCTTCAAGGGGCAAAGAGTTTGTTGCACAACACACCTCCAGTAGTTTTGAGTGCCAATAGTTTTGTTTGACCATTGCACCACCTTCACAGTCCTCATTCTCTGCAAGCACCAAGTCCCTGTGCCAGGGACCAAGAGATCTGGGTAAAACTTTCCCCAGTGTTCAGAAATGATCAGTTCTTGATAATGAAAGTTTGAGCCCAGATTGTACCACTTAGTCATATATGTTGATATATAGCAGCAGCATAACAGTAAATAACAGATTTCCATTCCTCCTTGGAGGAAAAACTGAAGCTGAAAATCTTTCAACTTTTGTTGTCCTTCTCCAAAAAGAGAAGGGAAGCGCATATTTATAAACAGCTCATTTGCAGAGGATTGCTAAACAAGATGAAACAGTCCCTGCCAAAGCAGTGGAACAAAGATTTCATGTTTGCTCGGCAAAAAGCTCCCAGTTCCTTACTCAGTCCCCTTTTGTTCTGGGATCAGTAGGAGACCTAGCCCAGTACCAGCCATGAGTGACCTGACTAACGTTGATGTCTCATAGCATCCTTCAGATCAGTGAATACATTTGGGCCCACAGGGATTAGCTCCAATGCACAACCTTTCTGTAAACACCCTTATCTTACACAAGTAAGCTCTGGGGATTACCCTTGGTAACCCCACCCTGCTTTGTGTCCCATTTTCTGCTTTGCTATAGGCTTAAAATTACCATTCTCTTCAAAAATTTTCCTGTGGATGAAGTGCTGCTGAACAACAGCGGATAACTCTCTTTTCCTCATAGGCACTTCAAAACCCTCTCACCAATAATGTGATGTTCTTCATATCAGGTTAGCTGTCCCAGGAGACCTGGAGTTCATATGCCCTGACTGAAAACAGACTAGGAGTGAAAAGACAGGGGGACATTCAGTCTGAGCAGAGTAAAGTTTAGCGGAGTGAAAAAAGTCAGTGAAAAAGGAGAACTAGGTAGAGAAACAGGGCAGTCCTAGAAGGCAGCATAATTCAACTGGTTTTTAGACAGAAGTGATGAGAGTCAGAGAAAATGCAGAAGTGGTTTTACAGTGATACAGTGTTAAAAAATAATAATAACAAACTGGTGGTTTGCAGAAAAGGGGAATGAGGAGGTGAGTGAAACTTCATGGATGAAAAAGACGGTAGAGGCAGAAGTTTCTGGGAAGGGAGCTTTCTGACAAACAGGCTAAAATTCAGAAAGAAAAATCCCATGGCAGGAGAGACACATCAAGAACAAGGTTTTCTCTTGGCCCTTGTTCCCAGTTACAGGGTTCTGAGACATTGTGGCATTTCTACATTGGCAGCTGGAATTGCTGAGATTTCACATCACTTGCATATTTAGAATTCCTGATGAAGGAAAAAAGCAAGGTTGAGTCCCCTTGGTTGTTCTCTATCCTCTGGAGGTTTCTGGCATTTTCTGCACTGCCAGCAGACCAATCTCCAGCTTGTCTTTTCTGGTCCCTGCTGGATGATCTGTCAAACTACTGGTCCAGATGTGCCATACCTGTCGGGACACATGATCTGAGGGCGGGTACAATTCCATCACATGAACCTGGCAAAGCTGCAGCAACATCACCTCATCTTGTTCTCTATCATATCCCGAAGTAAAACACCAGGATGCCACAAATGCCAGTAGGCATTTCTGATTTGGTGGTCAAGGTCCGAAAGCAGAGCAGGGCAATTATTTGTTATTTTCTGAAAGCACCCTTAGGAGTATTTGTTTTCTTTGCTGTCAGGGGCTAGTATAGGCTGATCAAACAACCCACCCCTATGAAGCACAGAGCTCATGCAGATGAGGACCATCACATGTACTGGGCTGAGAGGCTGCCAGCGGCCCATGGGACATTGCATGGAAAAGGGGCAAATGCATGAAATCCGAGAGGGAACTGGAGACTGCTGTGATTTGTACCCTGCGAGCCTAAGGTCTGACAGTTCTGGGGCATTAGTAGCTCTCACAGTTTCCTCCCTAACACTCCTATTAATTTGTATGTGATTTTGGTAACAGCAAGAAGCAGGGGGGAACCCTCAATGAAATAATCAATGGAAACCACAATGGGGACATCTTTATAGGCTGTAAGATCCATGGAAGCCACAAGCAATTAATTTACAACAAAAAACACCTTTAAAACTCCCCTTTTTTAAAGTCACTCTAGAAAGGCATAACACAGCAGGAGCTCCACTTTTCATGAAGTTTTGTATCCCAATCCAAGGGAGCCCATTTTGTACTTTATAGCCCTTATGTTCAATTTTTAATTATTAGCTTTTCCCCTTGTAAATTTAAATCCACTTCCATTACATTCATGGAACAATAGTGAAACCCTCCTGTAGCTAATTTAATGCCTTTAAATTCCCATGGAAGGTAGCCAAAGATCTTGTATCCTAATGGATAGTAAAATGCCTACCTTATTTTAGGGAAGGCAAGTTCAAATCTCGCTATGGCTATAGTTGTTAAAGGAGACTGTTGGGTAACTTTTTGTTTTTTTCCATCAAGATGACTAAAGAATAATACTTGTTCATCAAGAGAAGATGATAGTAAAATATGTAGCAGCTTGTCTAAAGTATTTCACATTCCCTGAAGGTCAGCTGGGAAAACAGTAGCTTGATCCCGCAGAATTACACACACCTTCAAACAAAAAGAAGAGTTATCATTCCTATCATCATACTAAGCAAGAGAAAGCAAAAAGGTTTTAGTCTGACCATGTTCAAGCATCACACTGAGAGAGGGATGTTTGTGAAGTCCAGTGGAAAATCTTTGCTCTAGTTCAGGGCCTTAATGTTTCATTTTCTTTCCACTGGAAGATGATGGCAAATCTGCTAATTGCAGTGGCAGGGCACAGATCTCCAAGTCTACCTCATCTCCATCCCTAAAGGTGATACAAACCCAGCAGTTACTACCTGATGTGGAGACATCCAGCAAACACACCACTCAGCATATCCACGGCTAGTCCAGACCCCAGTTCCTACTTTCACAGCTGCCAGACTCTGGTCTCAGGACAGCTCACCCAGCAAAGTTCAGGTGGGAGGCACAACCTCAATGACCCATTTCACATCTTGTGGCACTGACCTCAGTTACCAGAGTATTTCTCATACCAGGCACATATTGTGAGAAATGCTGTTAGCACACTGATGACTAGCTCTGTATTTTACTGTTGTAGCTTTCCCTAGTTCAGGCAACTTAAATCAACTTTCTATTCTGCATCTATGTACTCCATCTATTTCTGCATTGATGGATTAGCCTGTGTGGTCCTCAAGAATCTCCAGGCTTTCATTTTACACCTTCTTCAGATCCACATTTGCATTGCATTGAATGCAACCTGATTTCTGTCCTTACCCTGATCAAGTGACCCAAATGTTGCCACTATACCTGCACAATCTTTCACAGTGTGTACAAGAAAGCATTCCTTTAAACCCAGCACAAGCCTGGTTTTCCTTCTTCCCTCTGGATTCATCACAAAGTAACCTATTCAGTTTGGTGGAGCATGGTGCAAAGTACCCAGGAAATGAGGGGAATAGTTGGAATACCAACAAAAGTAATGTCTTTTTAATGAATGGAAAAGTTCATGGAGCATTTGTGCTAATCAGCTTTTATTAAATGAGTTCAAGTGACAATGTGCAGATGAAAGAGCATCAGAGCACCCACAACTCAAATGCTTTTGCTAGAGGCACCGAGTGACCCAGGAATCATCAGTGCCATGAGCATAAAGCCCTTCACTTGTTCTTCAGTGCCACTCAACTTAGGCACGTGGGACCCAAGTTCATGTACTCACCATGCATTTTGCTGGGAACCCAGTAGAGTTTCTTCACATATACAGATGGAGAGGGCTTCAGGACCTGATCCACCTAGACTCATCAGTATGTCACAGTGCCTGAGCTGAGTCCATGATCCAAGGTTACACTCAGCTGGGTTGACTGCTGGAAGTCTCTCCAGGTAGTACTCTCAGCTTGGACAAGCTCAGTCTTATACCTAAGTACTGAGGAGCTTTTGATTTGACGTTTTCCAAACTTAAAGGGGTCTGATGCTGTCTATATATATTCTTCCCTCATCATAGTTGAAATATTGAGCCGTAAATGTGTTACTAAACCAGTGTCATAGTGACGCTGTGCAGCTCATGGAGGAGCAGCTTTTAGTAAACGAAGGTATTTGAGTTTAGCTGCCAATGAGTGAGGTGTCCAATTCAAGGGAGACCTAAAGGTTGCTTCAGTGAGTTATGGATCTCCAAGGTAAAGCAAACAGGGTCCTGCTGCAGGTGGGACAAGGAAGGCTCCATGGAGGGGACATCAGCACAAAAAAAGACATGTTAAGCAATCTGATGCACTCACAGAGAACATCCTTCCACACCAGAAGACACCTTCTTAACACAAACCTCTACTGTCTTGGTTGAGAAGACCTTAATGCACATTATCCTGTGCATTTAATAAACATGAATAAGTTAAATCTCTGCGATATCTGGAGGGGGTCACACTATCTGTTATGATTCACAACTTGGTTCATAAAAATTATAATAATTTTGTTTTCATTGTGTCTGGGTGCCTGGGGCTGCTGAGCACACATGAATTTCTCCAGAATCAGAGACTGCCTGAAATTAAGTTATTCAATGGCTTTTTTTTTTTTTTCTTTTCTGTTTCCTTTTCATTTTCTGGTTACATTCTAAGAATTTTGCACACCCAGTTTCTGGAAAAAGAAATACGTCTAAGAAATAATTATGGTGAGTAATTCCTAGGCAAAGCTCCCCAACACCACTTCACTGTTTGATCAGTTAGCAGGACTGTTCAGTATGAATATTGCCTCTATTAAGATCTTGTCACTTGTTAGTACTTTGGGTGGTCATGTGAAAATCTACTTGGACAACATCTTCTGCCAGTGACATTTCAATCTGGAAGGAAAAAAAAGAAATTACATATCTATACATCTATCTGTACATACATAGAAATACAAATTTAAACTTTCCCCCCTGAACCCATTGCATACAAGTACAGACATACCAGTTGTCCCTTATTGCAGGTAGACCCAAGAGAGATTGACACACCAGCAAGTGACCAGACCTGTGTGCAAGATCCTTCACTAGGCCAACTAACAATGCTGGGGTGAAGAAAAGAGCTGTTTCAATAATTCCTCTCTGAGCCTGGGAAAGGGTTTCCTGGGTTTGTGGAATTTTCTGTCTCTGTCTAATAAAACAATTTTGATCTAATGAAAAATAACGCCTCACCCTGCAAGACTTGGATCACTTGTTTCCCTTGACCACCAGTGGTCCAAAACCACCAGATGAGATGCACAAGCTCTCCAGAAACCAGGTGTGACTCAGACTGCTGGAAAACCCTCCACTTCCTGAATTCAGACCAGTTTCAATATGAGGTTTTATCCACTACAGAGGTCATTTCTCATCCTTTGTTCAAACCACCTTTAATTCTGATGATTTTTGGTCAAGCTTTTCGTCTCAATTGTCTGTACGTAAAGCTGAGTGGAAAACCCTGGCCCAAAAGTGACCCAAAATGAGTGTTTGTCATAACTCGGGTGCTACAAAGGTGGCTGATGACGGCTTTTATTTAATGTTAAGTACAGTATGTGGTTTTCTCTCCTGACCTTGTACACATTGTTATAACGTAGAAGCTACTACACCAGCTCATTAGCCCACTGTCAAAACCTCTGAGATAATTTAAGGGTGAATATAGTGGGGGGGGAGGCGAAATAGAGGTAAAAAAAATTAAAAAAAAAAAAAAAAAAAAGCTTTGCATGTGAAAGGGAAAGTAGTGGGAGGAGGGTAAAATCACCAGGGTGAAGTACAACATGTTCAGCAGACTCCCGTCCCTTGGCTGCCTGCCCGATGACTCTCCCGAGCGGAGCTCTCCTAGCAACCAGTCCCCAGCCATTTGAATTTTTATGTATCGCTATGTCGGCGGTGATGTCACGGTTTCCATAGCTACTATCAGTCGGAGGAACGATGGCACTTACGCTGCTCAGTAACTGAGAAAGAAGGGGGAGTAAAAAAAAAAAAATTTTAAAAAAAAAATATTTTGTCCTGGCTGAAAAATAGTCCACGGAACTCTTGTGTTCCGGAGCCTGTGCCAGGGCGTGGCGTGGCCGTGCGTTTCGCTGATGGAGCCGTTCTTCTGGGCACTGCAGGCAGGCACATCGCCTGTGCTGCAGCAGCTGCTGCAGTATTCATCCTCCCCTAAGTGCTTCATTGTAGAAATTAAATATTGTTATTAATTAAACTCCCCATCCCAGAGGCTGCCCGGCCCTGTCTGGTTAGAGCGAGCTCGTGAGAAGAGAGCAGGCAATCCATTTGTCATGCGGTGACAACTTCTGGCATCGGGGATGGAGTGTTTCAATAAGAGAAGGCTTTGATCCTATTCATAACAGAGTATTTAAATAATTGCTAACCAGGCAGAGACTTCAGGCATTATCCC